>LR750368.1:118336-168336 GCA_902729485.2 Mus minutoides | reverse complement strand
AAAAAGGAACCCATTAGAATATTTTCCAGATTCTACCAGAAGATGGCGCAATCTGAAAACTAATTTACATATCTCCACAAAAACAAGGTTTTTTTTTTTTTTTTTTTTTCTACACCAGGGTCTCACAGAACTAACATCTGAAACAGAACTAGAAGAAAACCAAGTATTACAAAACACACTTTTAAAAATGCTTATTATATATCCTAATATCATAAACATCATGATAATCCTTTGCAGTCCTTGGGGGGGTATTTCTATGAAAAGGTTTTTTTGGGGGGAATGATACAAATAAGGCACGCCCCCCCATCTTTGCACATTCAGGAATTTTAAAACACATTCCCAGATTCCTATAGTACACGAACAAAGGACTCCTCTGTGGCTGTAAATAAGAAGCTGGGTTGGGGCTGGGAGGAGCATGCTCTAGAAAGAACCGATTTCATGGCCGGAGCTCTGTGACCTTTTCCTGCTGCCCCAGAGGAACAGAAGCTTCCTGAGTGCTACAATCCAACCATTTGGTTTTTCTTATTCTCATGGAATTTAAGAGTTGGATAGCACTCTTGAGAACATTTGGTCCAAGCATTCTCCCGGCACGGAAGTCATTCTCATTATCTCCCTGGCCACAGTCAGAAACAACATCTGTCTGAACCGCACCACAGCAATCCCAGGGCTCTTGGGGGGCAGCCTCGGAAAGACGGGGAGGGGGGCTAGCCTCTTCAGCTGTATTGATAATGATAGTACTTCACGAATGTGGTACGCACACACTTCCTCATTGAAAACCAACATTCCTCCAAAGGATGTGGTACGTTGTGGGTCGCACAATAAGCAAACCAGATTGCATAACTCCCTTTCCTGAATTCCACAGCCAGCCTCTGAGGAGGATACTATTGTTCCCTTGTGTGAAACTGAGGGACTTGGTGCTCAGAGAGATTAAGTCGCCTGCCATCAGAAAACTTGGCACATAAAGAGTAATTCGTGGTGGCAGTCACAAGAGGCTTGCCATGAAGGGTCTATCTGACCCAAAGTTCATGCCTTCAACTCTGATATTAATGCATCTCTGTGTGGCAAAGGGCCACCAGAGCCCTTTTATCTGAACCTCACTGGGTACATCTACCTCACTGAGGCACCTAACTCATTCTCCCACTGCTGCTTAGCAATGTGTCTAAGTTCTCTACCTTTTAATTCACGATAAACCTCTAGATATCACATACTAAGATGGTGCCTATCACTAGCCCTATCTTTCTAACTGCCCTCTAAAGACATGAGGGCCGGGGAGATGGTTCAATGAGTAAAATACTTGCCTCAGAGTCATGAGGATCTGATTCTGATCCCCACAACCCAGACAAGAAGCCAGACTCGGTGGCTGTGATCCTAGTGCCAGGAAGACAACGACAAGGCAGATATCCCTGGAATCCATAGACCAACCAACCCAGGAGAATTGGTGAGAACCAGGTTCAGTGAGAGACCCTGCCTTGAACATTAAATGGAGAGTGACTGAGGGAGACCCTTGACATTGACCTCTGGCCTCCAGATGAACCCACATGCACGCATGTACACTTGTACATATACATGCACAAACGCAACTATAGCCATCAACCGTCTATCTATCTTGTTGCCCCTTGTAAATCACTAACCCCCTTAGAGTCCTGTTTCCTAGTCTGTAGGCCTCATTGTAGGGTGTTGTAATCTCCTGAGACTTGCAGTAACTCACTGGACATCTGCCTTCCCCATTAGACTCTGTGAGGGCCAGAGTTACTTTGTTGCTATCAGTTGCTATCCCCTGGGGCCTCATCCAGTACCCTGAATGGTGCAGCTGTTAGGTTGATAAAGTAGCCGGTCTAGCAATGGGAATAATCAGACCTTCCTTCCTCCTACACAAGATAATCGTGAGAAACAAAGAAGGGGTCTGCTCATGAAAAGTATTGTGTTCTGTTCAACCAACCAACCAACCAACCAACCAACCAACCAACCAACCAACCAAAACAACACCAACAAAAACCAATTCTGCCATCACCACTAACAAACAAACTACATGTTGGGCTGATTAAGTAACTAGCTTCTCTCCTGGCTAAAAGCCCCAAATGGTCTCATGGTCTCATGCCTCTTGGCAGCCTTGGTGGAGGCCAAAGACGGTGGAAGCCAAAGATGACTAAAGTATTTGGGAGGCTCTGCTCTGATTCCTAAGTGGTTTTAGTGTTACACCTTCACAGGGTCAATATTAGGATAGCAGTGAAGGCCTGCTGAGAGGAAATCTCCTTTGTCCTGGCTGGAGACCTACCACGCTGCTTGGACAGGACCAATCACCTGATCAGGAGACCACCTCTAGGAAGAGGGGCAGCACAGGCAGGTGTCCTTAATCCAGGCTAAGCAAGTAGGCAGAATAATTAATCCTCTAATGAGTCACTGAACCATTTCTTCTCTGAACCCCTGACCTTAGCCCAGGAGCTTTATTGAACTGCATCTATGTAGATCTGAAAATCTACTTGATTTTGTGAAGTACACAGAAAAGCGTGAATTCCCTTTTTCTTCTTCCTCTTTTGCAAGCATGCTTTCTTTGACACCTGGGGCTTCCCTAACACTTTCCTCATGACTCCTCCTTTCTCCTCTAATCTCTTTTTCTTTTTTTTTTTTTATCATTTTTATTTTTTTCCATTTTTATTAAATATTTTCTTCATTTACATTTCAAATGCTATCCTGAAACTCCCCTATACCCTTCCCCCCCCCCCCCTGCTCCCCACCCACCCACTCCCACTTCTTGGCCCTGGCGTTCCCCTGTACTGGGGCATATAAAGTTTGCAATACCAAGGAGCCTCTCTTCCCAATGATGGCAGACTAGGCCATCTTCTGCTATATATGCAGTTAGAGAAAAGAGCTCTGGGGGTACTGGTTAGTTCATATTGGAAACAGAAAATGTGGTACATATACACAATGGAGTACTACTCAGCTATTAAAAGCAATGAATTTATGAAATTCCTCGGCAAATGGATGGATCTGGAGGGTATCATCCTGAGTGAGGTAACCCAATCACAAAAGAACTCACATAACATGTGCTCACTGATAAGTGGATATTAGCCCAGAAACTTAGAATACCCAAGATACAATTTGTGAAACACATGAAACTCAAGAAGAGGAAAGACCAAAGTATGGATACTTTGCCCTTTCTTAGAATTAGGAACAAAACACACATGGAAGGATCAAGTGTAATTTCTTTATCTTCTGTCAAGTGTCTGCCTGTCCACCCTGGGTCTGACCCCCCAGGTTAGCTTGAATGGTGTAGCTCCCCTCCCCCTCTCTCTTTTTCTCCTCTGGGCAGCTGCCAAGATTTGTAGCTGGGGATTTATTGCCTGTTCTAGGTGTTTTGTTTTACATGTCCTCTAGGCTTTTGAAAGTAAAAATAATGGGGATGGAGAGATGGCCCAGGGGTTAAGAGCAGTGACTGTTCTTCCAAAGGTCCTGAGTTCAATTCCCAGCAACCACATGGTGGCTTACAACCATCTGAAATGGGATCCAGTGCCCTCTTTGGTGTGTCTGAAGACAGCGACAACATACTCATATACATAAAATACATAAATAAATAAGTCTTAAAAATAAATAAAAATAATAAAGTTACATTATTCATTTGTACGGAAGGCAAAACTTTAATCATTTATTCATTAAATTATCCAGTTGTTCTTTCATTCCCTATCTGTGCTCATATAGTGTGTTATAATTGATTTTGTGGGGGCAGGCCATGTGTGTCCCAGATCAGGAAGAGGTCAGAGGACAGTGTGCAGGAGTGAGGTCTCTCTCCACCCTGTGGATGCTGGAGACCCAGATGAGGTCTTTGTGCTCGGATGGGAGTTGCTTTTTTCTGCTGGACAGAGTCACTGACCCTACACTTCAGCCTGGGGGTGCGGCTCATCTCTAGGGTTCTTTTCTACTGTGCACATAGTCCTGGGTTAACAAAGAAAACAAAAACATGCTTTCTCTTCTGAGTTCAGCAAATGGTTCTCCTCCGCCACATATGCATTCTTCCCTTGATCCCAGTCCTGGCACTTCTTCTGTTGTTCCAGCGACATGTGTTCATCTCCTGCTAATGCTCTATGTCTAACACGTGAGGAACCAGCTGAGTTTCTTCTTGCATTGCTTAGATGCATAATCCATATGTTTAGTTTTCCTCCTTTTCTAGAACTATTCTGTTGGTGGAATCGGCTGTTGGAGCCATTTTAGACACAGAATGGTATTGACACGTTTTAATTCACCTGTACCCACGGAGGAGGCAATAGAAAACATTGGTTAAAGTGATTTAATCACACCATGAAAAGTTAATTGTGGCTGAAAGAACTTCACCCTAGTCTGGGGCATGTTAGGCTAAAGGGATCCTAAAAACCAATGCCTCGTGAAAAATTGGTACTAGGAATGGTGTGCATTTTTCTTTTCCATAAGAAGTCTCAAAGTAGGACAAATCCTGTTTTACTTTCTAACAATTATCACAAATGTATTTCGGGAAACTTTATCTTGTTAGATTCTCCACAGATGATGTCTGATATGTGCACCTGTGGAAAATAAAACACACACACACACTCATAGAGAGAGACACATATACACACATATACACACACTCACAGAGAGATGCACATATACACAGACACACACATATGCACACAGGCACACAGACACACTCACAGAGAGACACATGTATACATAGACACACATACTTATACACACAGGCATACACACAGATACACACACATGCACACACAATAACACAGACACACACAGGCACAGACACATAGAGACACACATACACACAAAGGCATACACACACTCACAGAGAGACACACATATACACAGACACTCACACACAGGCACACATACATTCACATAGAGACACACATACACAGGCACACATACACTCACAGAGAGACACACATAAACACACACACTTACTTACTTACACACACACACAGGCACACACACACACACACTCAGACACACACACACATGCACACATACACAGACATACACACACACTTACACAGGCACACACACACACAGGCACACACAGGCACACACACACACTCAAACAGAAACACACACATACTCACACAGACACACACAGGCACATACACTCAGGCAAAGATACTCACACACACAGACACCCACACACAGGCACAGACACACATACACACAGGCACACACACATACACACAGGCACACACATACCTCACAGACACACACACAGACATACACTCACACAGACACACAGACACACACACATACTCACACAGACACACATACACACTTACACAGGCACAGATACACACACACAGGTACACACACACAGGTACACACACATAGGCACATACACACACACATACACATACACAGACACATACACTTACACATACACACACATACAGGCACAGACACACACTCACACACACAGGCAAAGACACAAACACATACAGGCACAGACACACACACAGGCACAAACACACACACAGGCACAGACACACACATTCACACAGACACACACACATGCACACACACACACACACACACACACACACACACACACACGCACACACACCCAAGCTCACAGAGATTTGCCTGCTTCTCTCTTCTGAGTTCTGTGACTAAAGTCATGAGCCCCTACTCTAGGCTCAGTTTCCAAATTATACGTAAGTTTAAAATCTCTTATTCGGGTATATCTCTTCACCATGCTGCCAAGTGTGGCACACATAGCATGAGTTTCCATAGAATCTGTTAGAAACCAACTGTAGCACCATCTTGTTTCTCTTCCTTCCTAGACTTTGTTGTTGCCAAAAGAAAATAAACAAGAGAGGTTAAAAGTGTCATCTCTTCCTGTAATTTGAGCTCAGTAGAGATGTAGATATTAAATGAAACCCCAGCATTTGACAATAGTTCATAGGGGTCAATGTTAAGCCCTGAACCTAGGCCAGTGGGTTTGTTTTTTTGTTTTGTTTTGTTTCTTTTGGTTGTTGTTTATTTATTTATTTTGTTAGCTAGCCATCTGAAGCACATCTCAAGAAGTCCCCTTCTTTCCTGGCCAAGGAAAAGAACTTTCCTTCAGGACTGGCTGACACATTCAAGGCAGAGTCTTGTTTGGGGAGAGCCAGCTGGGTGACAGGAAGCATTTTTTCCATCCTAGACTTTGGCCTTCAGCACTGTGGCCACCCAAGGCTCAGGCATCAGGGATCCTACTCTTTGCAGAACCCATGACTGTGCTCAGAGGAACATCAGGGCTCCATTCCCATCTGGCACCGTCTGTGTCTTTGCTGTAGATCTCAGTTGCCCAACACTGCTCTCCCCATGAGGGACCAGGGCAGGCTACCGAGGCAGCATCATTTTGAAGACCATGCGTTCTCAGGAGACTCCCAGGTTCCTTGGATCCCCTTTTGTGGTGGCCTTAGGGTCACAGATTCTATCTCTGGGTTCTAAGAAGGTTTATTCTACCTACTAGAGAATCTTCCTTCTCTTCTTCTTCTTCTTCTTCTTCTTCTTCTTCTTCTTCTTCTTCTTCTTCTTCTTCTTCTTCTTCTCCTCCTCCTCCTCCTCCTCCTCCTTCTTCTCCTTCTTCCTATTTCTCTTCCTCCTCCTCTTCCTCCTCCTCTCCCTCCTCTTCCTCTTTCTCCTCCTTCTTCTCCTTCCCCTCCTCCTTCCCCTCCTCCCCCATCTTCTTCTTTTTCTGTACTGGGCTTGGCTCCAAGGGCCCTGTGCATGGCAGACAAGTACTCTGCCAACAATGCTACATCTCCAGCCCACTTTCTCCCAGTTCCTAAGTCACAGTCAAGCATTGGGTACAGCATGACCTCATACATATTGCTCCTCAATGGAGGTCATCCTCTAGAGCTCTTTAAAGCCTAATCCCCAGTAGTGAGCAGTCTGGTCCAGGATTCTTTCTTAGTTCATGATAATCAATATGAATCATATCAGCTGTTGGACAATGATCTTGTCCTGGCTCTTACCCTGGAGTGTGAGACATGTAGTTAGCTCTTATGGTGATAAAACATGAAAGTTTGGCACATGGAGTCTGAGCCAGACTGACTGCTGTTCCCATTCCTATATCTGCTGTCCAATGCTCAGTGACCCCTAAGTTATTCTGTTTCCTTAGTGTGACTGAATATCTATCTATCTATCTATCTATCTATCTATCTATCTATCTATCTATCTCTTAGTCTTAATCCACATTTCCTACATACATTCTGTCACATAGAATCAAAAGCTATATGTCACTCTAAATTCAATATTTGTTGCCTTAGCAACCACTATGATGATTGGTTTACCTACAGTTTCACTTAGCTTCCATCTCCAGCTAGCTCTTTTATTTATTTTTATTTATTTATTATTATTTTTACTTATTCAACTTACATCTTGCTCACTGCCCCCTCCAAGTTATTCCCTCCCACAATTCTTCCCCCATCCCCTAGCTCCTCTGAGCAGGTGGGAGCTCCCCTGAGAATCCCCCGACCCTGGCACATCAAATCTCTGTGAGGCTAGACAAACCCTCTCCCATTGAGGACAGACAAGAAACCCAGCTAGAACACATCTCACATACAGACAACAGCTTTTAGGATGCCCCCATTCCAGCTGTTCAGGACCCACATGATGACCCAGCTGCACATCTGCTACCTATGTGCTGGGAGGCCTAGGTCCAGCCTGTGTATGTTCTTTGGTTGTTGGTTCAGTCTCTAAGAGCCCCAAAGGTCTAGGTTAGATGACTTTGTTGGTCTTCCTGTGAAGTTCCTATCCCCTCTTGGGGCCCACAATCCTTCCTCCTATTCTTCCATAAGTGTCTCCAAGCTCCATCCACTGTTTGGCTGTGGGTGTCTGTATCTTTCTGAGTCAGCTGCTAGGTGGAGCATCTCAGAGGACAGCCATGCTAGACTCCTGGGACACCAACCCACCCATAAAACTTTTGACTCAAACTTCATCCTGTCTACAAGAAAAGCAGGGACAAGGGATAGAGACGGACGGAATGGCCAACTGTGATGGTTTGTATATATTTGACCCAGGGAGTGGCACTATTAGAAGGTGTGGCCCTGTTGAAGTTGATGTGGCCCTGTTGGAGTAGGTGTGGCCCTGTTGGAGAAGGTGTGTTACTGTGGGTGTGGGCTTTAAGACCCTCATCCTAACTGCCTGGAAGCCAGTATTTGACTAGCAGCCTTCAG
The DNA here is from genome assembly GCA_902729485.2 of Mus minutoides. Lineage (NCBI taxonomy): Eukaryota > Metazoa > Chordata > Mammalia > Rodentia > Muridae > Mus > Mus minutoides. The sequence continues at coordinate 160,165 of LR750368.1, read as the reverse complement.
ATGAAGATATAGAATCCTTGGCTCTGTCTGCACCATGCCTGCCTGGATGCTGCCATGCTTCTGCCTCGATGATAATGGACTGAACCTCTGAACCTGTAATCCAGCCCCAGTTAAACGTTGTCCTTACAAGAGTTGCCTTGGTCATGGTGTCTCTTCACAGTAGTAAAACCTTAGCTTGGTACCAAGGACTGGGGTATTGCTATGAAAGGCCTAACCATGATTTTGATTGGAAGAATGTGGATTTGGGGACTTTGGACTTGGAAAGTGGTGAAATGCTTTAAGTGGGTCTTAATGGGATGTCCTAGTAGGAATAAGGAAGACTTTGTTTCTGAGGGTGACTTGAACTATGGAAGCCTGGTTCTAGAGGTTTCAGAGGAGAAGAATTTTAGCATGTGGCTGAGAGACTGTTCTTGTGATATTTTGGTGAAGAATGTGGCTGTTTTTTGCCATTGTCCAAAGAATCTGCTTGAGGCTAAGGTGAAGAGACTCAGCTTAATTTCATTGACAAATGAAGTCTCAGAAACTCCCATCATAGACTTTGTTCTCTGGTTAAGTCTTATGAAGAGCATTTTAAACAAGCATATCAAGCTAATAAAGGAAAAATATAAAATACATGGTTGGAATATTAAAAGGGCACCAGGAAGTGGAATGGAGCTGAATCCTGTGTTCAAGGATGTTAAATTGAATTAAGGGAGTAGTGACCTTCGGGCAAGATCCCACCCAGCTAAATTTAGGTCCAGGCATGGTAGTGCAAGCCTTTAATCCCAGAAGGCAAAGACAAGCATATCTTTGAGTTCAAAGTCAGTATACAGAGCATGTTCCAGGACAGCCAAACTTAGACAATGAAGGAATTAGAAAACAGAAAGCTGGTGATAATGTAATAGAACAAGGGGGGCAGGTTCCAGCTCCAGCAAGCAGTAGAAAGGCAGCTTTGGCCAAGTGGCTCTAGCTTTAGAATACAGATATAAAAGGAACTACTGGGACGATTGATGCTGGTTAGCTAGAGCTAAGAAAATAGTGGTGATTGAGAAGAGACCAGCTGAGATAAAATCTTCTGGGAAGTGTTTTCTGAGAGTATGAAGAAGCTGTGTTCCAGAGATAGCCAAGGTTGTACCTCATGCTGCAGCTATACTTGGTAATGTGGAAGAGTCACCCAGGTGGTACTGGTTTTGAAGACATGAAGGGGTCATGAAGAGCAGCTGAGGCTTGGCACTGCGAGAGGCCATGGAAGACCATTGACGAAGACACAGCCTCAGTTGCAGTTGATAGACCAAAACTGAAGGGGTCATGAAAAGAATTTGAAGCTTGGCACCATGAAGAGATCCTATTGGTGAAGCCTAGTTGCAGTGGAAGACCCCAGCATACTAGAGATGCCAGTACCATCGGATGATCACCAAGAACAGCAGCAGCAGTGGAGTGGATCAACCTGAGCTTAGAGTGCTACAGAGGGCAGAGCTGGAGAAGAGACACCAGCCCTTTGCAGGAGTTCAAGATGTTAGAGATGCCAGAAGTGTGGGCTATCTGTGAGGAAAACTGCTAACAGGAAATAGAAGCAGGCCAGGAAAAAGAAGTCTGTTGCAGTCAACAAAGATGAAAAAGGAGCTGGAGATCTAAAGGCTGCTTTGACATCAGACATGGAGATGCAGAGTTTGGAGTTTGCCCAGCTGGTTTCCTGTCTTGCTTTGGGGATTACAGTTAAGTGATTGGATGAATCTCAGAAGGACCTTGAACTTTGGGACTTTTAACACTCTTGAGACTGCTATAGACTACGGGGACTTTTGAAGTTGGACTAAATGTATTTTGCATTATGCTGTGTTTAGGTATGGCCCCCATAGACTCCTATGTTTGGACAAGCCTATGGGGGCCAAGGGAGTGGAATGTGATGGCTTGCATATGCTCTGCCCAGGGAGTGGCACTACTAGAAGGTGTGGCCCTATTGAAGTAAGTGTGTCGCAGTGGTCACGGTGCCTCTTCACAGGAGTTAAACCCTAACTAAGACACCAACCAATAGCCCAGCTCAACTTGGGATTCATTCCATGGACAAGCACCAATCCTTAACACTGACACTATTAATGATACTGTCATTTGTTTCTTGATGACAGCCAGTTGACAGGAATGAGGTGGACTCTCAAAGCTGTTTCAATTTGCACTTCCCTCATGACACAGGCTGTTGAACATTTGCTCAAGTACTTATTATCCCTTCATGTTTCCTCTTTGAGAATTCCCTGTTGGGTCCATGAGCCAGATTACTGACTGGATGATTCACCTCTCACCCTGGGGCTGTGGCAGGCAGATTTCTGAGTTCGAGGCCAGTCTGGTCTACAGAGTGAATTCCAGAATAGCCAGGGCTACACAGAGAAACCCTGTCTCGAAAAAACAAAAACAAAAAAACCCAAACCAAATCAAAACAAAAAACAACAACAAAAACCAACCAACCAACCAACCAACCAAACAAACAAACAAACAAAAACAAAAAAATCAAAACCAAACCAAACCAAAACCAGATTAGCTCAGTTTTAAACAATAGATTTTTCTCTTTGTCTGGAATCCAGCCAGTGCATCTGAGTTACCAAGAATGAGAAAATGGGGTTCCTCTCCACTGCTGATCCTCTGTCAGAGGAATCACCCTTACAAAACAAAGAAAGAATCAAACAACAATAAAAAAAAAAAAAAAAGCCACAGTTGGATTTGATGCTGGTGAGGTGGTGGGCATGTCCTGAGTGTATGGCTGCTGGTATTGTTTTTTCAGAGCTACTCGCCTTATATTGGGATAAAGTTTCTGCTTCCCTTCTTGCCAACCCAGAGCAGGTGCCTGCAGCCGTGTTCTGCTCAGTTCATTCTATCGGGTGAAACACTTGTCTTTTCTTCTACACTTTTCAGGTCTCTGATCACACTATCTTCGTGGGTTTGCTGATTGCGGAGCAAGCAAAAGAACGGATAGCAAGTAATAGGTAGAAGTGCTAGACAGTCAGCAGAAACCAGCTCGGGGAAGGTGGTCAGTCAGCAGAAACCAGCTCGGGGAAGGTGGTCAGTCAGCAGAAACCAGCTCGGGGAAGGTGGTCAGTCAGCAGAAACCAGCTTGGGGAAGGTGGTCAGTCAGCAGAACCCAGCTCGGGGAAGGTGGTCAGTCAGCAGAAACCAGCTCGGGGAAGGTGGTCAGTCAGCAGAAACCAGCTCGGGGAAGGTGGTCAGTCAGCAGAAACCAGCTCGGGGAAGGTGGTCATACCAGCAGAGCTCCGATTGTGTCTGTCCATTGATGGCTTGGGGTTTTTGCCTCCCCTTTCCCTCTATAACCATTTCACACCATTGGAAACCATAGCAACCTCTGTTAGGAATGGTTTGCTATCTGTCTGCATTTCCCTCTTCTTGTCAGGAGCCAGGGCTCAGCCTGACTTGGGACAGGGAGGTCTTGGAGGACACTTGATATACATGTCTTTGAAACTGAGCCAAGAGAGGGCTTCTTGCTCCACATTCCTTTTCCAGTAAGTGTAGACAGCACCTGATAAGTTGCCGATAGAATGTCACGTCCATTGGCTCTTCCTCTTCTTTTGGCTGCTTCCTCAAACTCGCTGGAGAGCTGAGAGTGAACTTGAACTTACAATTCTCTCACTTCTGGATTTTATTCTTGCTAAAGCTTGTGTTTACTAAGAAAGCATTGCTTAATCCAAAATCCAAAGGCTCACAACTATGTTCTCTTTTAGGGTTTTAATCATTTCAACTGTCTAGTTTAAGTTTTTGGACTCTTGAGCTCACGTTCGTATATCAAGTAAGGGGTGGTGGGATCCAGTTTCATTATTTCGTCGATGGAAGGCTTTCCTGACTGGTACTGTTTTTGTGCAGGGCAAAGTTCTAGACACATCTTGAAGATTTTGCATTTTCCAAATCAGGAAGCTGTTGACATGTCTAGTGTCAAGCATGTGTTGCTAGAGCCGTGAGTTAGACAGTAGTTGTTCTAGAACTGACTCTTCTTCTAGAGACTCTTAAATGATCAGGACAGCTTTCCTCTATAGAATTCTGAGGCCTCAGAGTATGCACCAGTGTCCAGGCCCCTTGGCTACGATATTCACAACTTTTATGCAGATGGAGCTGTTGGCCGTGGTTGCAGTGGGTGGGTCGTGGAATTTGGCTTGCAGAGATCTTGCAACAGAGTCTTGACACCGAAAATGGATAACGTGACAGTCGGGTCAGTTCATGGCCCAGTTTAAGAGCTGACAGCAGGCTTTCCTCTGGGAAATCTTTCTCTCTTTTCTGAATGTCCCAGGCACTCAAAAATATGAGACACAACAGAGTCAGAAAAATGTTAAACCTTCTGCCCTTTCCACAAAGGGGAGGCCGAGATGAAAATGAATGGCATGGTCGTGTTTATTATTGTTTCTTAGTAGATAGATGAACTGATTCTCCTTTTCCGCTCTTAGAACAAGCCAGACTTCCTGAGTGTTTTGGTGGAGTGCCTCAGGGTCTCATTTTTAGGGTCATCTTACCACTCTTAGATATGATTAGTATCCAAAGGCTTCATTTGGATCTGTATTTTCCACAAGTCCCGATATATATATATATATATATATATATATATATATATATATATATATATATATATATATATATATATTGTTCCTAAAGAGTAGTTAGAGTGGGACATCCCCTTAGCCCTGGGGTTCAACCCAAAGGGCTAGAGCTGGCAGATTTTTGGAACTGCTAAAGGGGTTATTTGTTCCTCTGAGTTGCTGTATTTCACTGAAACAAGTGCAATTTGTCCCAGCTCCGCCAACAGCCTGGAGTGAAATGTCATGTCACCCCTTGGGGTGATAGGAGTCAGGCTCCTCCAATTGGAGACTGCCCATTTGCAGCTAGCTCTAAGGGGTGAAAACCCCATGGAGAAGGGGTTGCTTGTCCCCCTGGCATTTACAAAGCCTGTGTTCTATCTGTGTGGCATCATGTGTGCCAACCTTCAGCAGCACTGAGTGGACTTCAGTGGACCACAGTAGAGCAGTACGAAGGTGCCAAATGCTTGTGCTCTGACTACACTGGGTAGAATAGACCCAATGGAATGAACAGCCAAGGGTCACCCCCTACCCCTTTGTCTCATATAACTCAGACTCCTATTGCTAACCCGCCTGCCTCCACCTCCTAAGTGCTCACCAGGATTAGAGGTATTCATTGCCATACTTGATTTTTGCAGTGTTGGGGATCACACTCAAGGCTTTATGTAGTTGGTAGAGGCAAACACTCTATCAGATGAGGTATAATACCCCCAGATTGGTTATTATTATTTTCCCCACGTAAACCAAAGTGAATCTCTCCATCATTTAGGGAACCCATGTCTGCCTTTGAGATTTCCCCCCTCTCGGCTGCCAGTCTCCGCGGCAGCAGGGATAACTCACTTGATCTCAATCCTACCTTTGCCAAGGAAGGACACTAGGAAAAGTAGATAAGGAAAGAACTTTGAGCAGCCAAATGCAATCTTATGGTTGGAGTTGAGGATCTGAAAGCTCGTAGAGAGGAAGGGTGAATGACTAGAAGACTTGTATTGAAACAAGAGAGAGGTTGACCAAGGAGGAGAGGCTGGAAACTGGACCATTATATCTGTCAGACACAGTGTGGTATCATATGACAGAGACTGATACATGGTGGGCTGAGACAGGCAGACTCTTTTTTATTTTTTTCCATTTTTCTGAGACAAGGTTTCTCTGTGCAGCCCTGGCTGTCCTGGAACTCACTCTGTAGACCAGGCTGGCCTTGAACTCAGAAATCCACCTGCCTCTGCCTCTCAAGTGCTGGGATTAAAGGCGTGTGCCACCACTGCCCGGTGACAGGCAGACTCTTAATGGTTTGCTTGGCGCTCTGACTTGCTATCTAACTCTGTGATGCACACCACAGCCCGAAGCAACCTCACTATCACCCAGTGAAGTCAGGGCAGGAACTCAAACAGGACCCTGGAGGCAGGAACTGAAGCAGAGACCATGGGGTATTGCTGTTTGCTGGCCAACTTTCAAGGCTTGATCGACTTGCTTTCTTACATAATCTAGGACCACCTGGCCAGGGGTGGAACTCACCTCAGCAGTCTGCCCCTACTGTGGTGTGAATATGTTCGGCCCAGGGAGTGGCCCTATTAGGAGGTGTGACCTTGTTGGAGGAAGTGTGTAACTGTTGGGGTGAGCAGTGAGACCTTCCTCCTTTTTTTTTTTTTTGGTTTTTCGAGACAGGGTTTCTCTGTTTAGCCCTGGCTGTCCTGGAACTCACTTTGTAGACCAGGCTGGCCTCGAACTCAGAAATCCGCCTGCCTCTGCCTCCCAAGTGCTGGGATTAAAGGCATGCGCCACCACGCCCGGCTGAGACCTTCCTCCTAACCACATGAGAGCCAGTCTTCTTCTGCCTGCTTTTGGATGAACTCTTAGCTCCTCCAGATCCACATCTGCCTGGATGCTGCCATGCTCCCGCCTTGATGATAATGGATTTAACCTCTGAACCTGTTTGCCAGCCCCAATTAAATGTTGTCCTTTTTAAGAGTTGCCTTGGTCATGGTGTCTGTTCACCGCAGTAAAACTGTCTTAGTTAAGACAGCCCCATATCAGACATCTTATCAAGAAAATGTCACACAGATGTGCGTACAGACCAGTATGACATAGGCATTTGCTCAGTTGATGTTCTCTCCTTCCTATTGTCACATGACTCTAGCTTGTATCATGCTGACAAAAACTAGCCAGCACAATTGGGATGTTTCCAGTCCTTTATCATTGGAATTTACTTGTTGTCTGGACAGCCTTAGAGAGTTGATAACCCACTGTGCCACTGGTGGTAAAGTGATTTCTAACATTAGCCCAGGGTCTCTGCATACCAGCCTATGAAGTGGATCAGGAAGAAAGAAAAGAGTACATGTCGTTCTTTCATTTTTCTCCAAAGTCTAAAAATCTATTAATAGTCTGAGGAAATCAGCAACTAATATTACACATCACACCCACACAAAATGTCAGGCATAGTAAGAATGTCCAAAACTGAATCCCATTTAGCAGAGAGAGGGAGAGAGAGAGAGAGAGAGAGAGAGAGAGAGAGAGAGAGAGAGAGAGAGATTGATTGTTGGCCAGATAAAATGACTGGACTCATTTGCCAGATAATTTTTGGAGTTAATTCTCATAGCTCAATTCTCATAGCTTAATTTACTGTTGATGAAACTGATGAATATTTCTGGGAATCTAATGAGACACTGAACAGTACTAAGTGTTCTGTAAAACAATATGGAAGCCAAACTTCTGATACTTCCTCTGTCTTTTCTGACTCATTTAATAAAGAATATATTACTATCATTCCAAAACAAATACTTTAATATCACTCCAAACTTGTTGAGTAATGTGAAGATTTGAAGAGAAACATAATGAACTGGGAGAAAAGAATTGATGGTTTCCATGTGTTGAGAAGCAAAAGAAGCGAATGGACAAACAATAGAGCCTCTCCTAGTCAGCTTTCACTGTTAATTTGATTACAGCCTAGGATCATTCGACAACTGAGTCTCAAATGAGGAACTGTTCAGATCACATAGTCTGTCCTGACATATGTCTATAGGGGATTGTTTTGATTGTTAACTGATGTAGGAAGGCACTGCCCACTGTGGGCGGTACCATCCTTAGGCAGGTAGTCCTAAGTTGTTCAAGAATCTAGATAAACATTCTGTGCATGAGTTAGCAAGCAGTGTTCCTTTATTGTTTCAGCTTTGATTTCCTGCCCTGACTTTCCTCAGTGGTGAGCTGACTTGTAAGTATAAGCCAAAGAATCCCATTCCTCACTTTAGTTGCTTTTGGTCATAATATTTGCCATAGCAACGGGGAGGAAACTAGGATAAAGCCTAATCATTCAGAGTACCTTATAAACGAAAGACATTATTTGTATTTCTTGATAGCATGATGAATGTTGAGAATTCTGTAACCAGTAAGACTTATTGGCTATGCATAGCTGAAGTTTTGGCTAGAGACATTTTTATGTCTTAGCCAGTTTGAGAGCTGTTCCCATGTAGAAGGATCAGCAAATCATGTTACCTGTCCTGTTTGGTCTTAATTTTTTTCTTTCATTCCTCCATCTGATCAGAGATTGCTGGGGTTGTCTTTCACTGTTTGTTGTCATGTTAAGTGCAGGCCTCTAAGACCCTTCCCTCAACGTAATTCTGATTGGATAGAAGAAACATAGGTGGGTTGAAGCTTCATAGGCTTGGGGAGAGGGAGGTCCATGAGGCATATTTAAAAAATGTATAAAGGCTGTGTATGTCTTTTATCCAGGAATATAAATGATCTAAGGCAGAGAAGAAGCTCCACCCTGGGATTTTTAATATTTCTTACTACATTTCTTTCTTACCCAGAATGAGAAGGTAGAAGGCTGAAAATGAGGGTCAGGAGAAATAGAAAGAAACTAAGCAAGGCATCTGGGTATCGACTTACCTACAACAACCAGAAACTCAAACAGAAAGAAGACACAGGCAAGAGTTCTTGTCTCATATTCAATATTGTAAGGAAAAATGTGAGTGGCTAATTTTGATTTCTATTTCCACATACACTATAATCAGAAGAACTTTATGAATAGAAGGTTTCTGAGGCTGGATATTTCCTTTTGTTTTGTGGTCCATTTCCTGGTAGAGTGTTGGGGTAACTGTATAGTGTATAAAAGTTGTCTCTGTGTAGTCAATTGTTGATTGCCAATCTGGCAGAGATCTGGATACTAGCTGTATCTTGATATTGTCATTTCTATGGCCCATCAGCCATCTCACATTTTGTCATTCATCTTTTATTACTTGCTGATAAGCTTAATAAAGATCTGACAGCCAAGAGCTGAGGAAGAAGTAGGGGAGCAGAACTTCTGGGCAGATAAAGGAGAAGGTGGGCAGAAGAGATTCGCCAGGGAAATGTGAAGGCATGCTGGGGGTGAGAGAGAGAGGTGAAGAACTAGATATGCTGTGGTTGTGGGCTAGGAATAATAAGATTAAACTAGATGAGCTAGCTGAAAGCCTGCCCAGCTAAAGGCCTAAGCTTTAAAATATATGAGTCTTTGTGTCTCTAAAGCACCAGTAAGTTTGAGAACGTCCTGCTATGGTAGAGAGATGCATTCATGATAAATCTTGAAGGAAGGCCATATTTCAGCTATATTCTTTGATGTTTGTGTTTCTTTCTTTTATAAATTAAGGTTGGCAAAAGGGAATGACAATATGCGTGTTGTTATTTTCTCTGTGCAGTAATTCTCAGGCATGGAGTACTTTCATGGCTTGTTCTTAGACAATTTGCCCTGTTTCATTTCACTTCTTCCTCCAGATTTTCCTGGACTCAGTCAAACATCCCTACACCACAATGAGCTAACTTTATGAAGAGTTGTGTGCTAAGGATCTAACCCCATTGCTAGTTAGGGCATGCTGGCTGGGAAACGTTGCCTTGGCATTTAGACTATTAGTCACTCAAATCATGATATCAACGGATATTCTAGGTCCTCACAGTTGTGAGGAACTTTAGCCTTTGTTTTTGTTTTTGTTTTTTACATTTTGCTTTTCTATAGCTTTGCCATGACTGTTGCTCTTTGCTTCACTGATAATTAATATTAGCTTCCAAAATGAACTCAAAGTCTGCCATGAAATTCTATGCAAAATGGAGAAACATCTGCTTCTCTGGTTGGCTCTGCAATGAAAGCTTCGTCTTTGGACGTCTTGACTTCTCTTAGTCAGAAAACTGGAGTAAAAGGGACATACAAGAATCAAATTTAAGAATACATAATATACTGGGTGGTGGTGGCACATGTTTTTAATCCCAGCACTCAGGAGGCAGAGGCAGGTGAATTTCTGAGTTCGAGGCCAGCTGGTCTACAAAGTGAGTTCCAGGACATCCAGGGCTATACAGAGAAACCCTGTCTCACCATCCATTCCAAAAAAAAAAAAACCATAATTATATAAAATATTTATTTTATGGAATTTTCAAACTGTAGACAGCAAATGAATAGTTCTTCATGTTCATTTTTCTTTGCTGTAGCTATATTTATGGTGTGTATATGCATGCTTTCGTGTGTGTGTGTGTGTGTGTGTGTGTGTGTGTGTGCTAAAGTGCATGTGCATATGCTTGTGTGTGATGCCAAGAATCTTTTTGGACCATCCTTCTCTACCCAGTTCTTTGAGTCTTGGTGTCCCAGTCAAAGCTAGAAGCCATCATGATGGCTAGTCTGAGGTGATCTCCTGCTTCCACATTCTGAGGCTGGAATTATGGGTAGGTTGCCACCCTGCCTGGCATTCATATGGTTTCTGGGATTTGAACTCCAGTCTTCAGGATTGTATGGCAAGCGTTTTATCTGCTGAGCCATCTTGCCAGTCCCACTTTAAGTCTCACTGGCTCCCTCTTTAAAAGGTGTCATGCGTGTATCCATGACCCAAAAGTGTGTTTTTAGAGAATTTCCTCAGTATAGTATGGTTCCTTAAAGACTTTGGTTGTAAAGAGGACACAGATCGCTTTTGTAAAAAAGGGGGGAAAAGCACCAACAACAGCCCCATTTTTAGTTTCCATCATTCATTGTCAGCAGAATACTGGAGCCAAGTCATATACAACCTGACTGTTTTCTGATTCACAAATGAGGTCTGAATGCTGAATGCCAGAAACTATTTTACTCAAGACTAAAGGCCACAATGTTGTGCCTGTAAAAGCCATGGAAGAAAAAGCCTTTCTAGTATTTGTAGCAAAACAAAACAAAGCACCCAAGAATTTGAACATTCCCCTTTTAAAACCGCTTGCTTTGGGGTGGAATGCACTTGGGGTCAAGAACCCAGGGTGCTGGCACAGGGTTGCTGGAACGAGAAGCTACAGAGAGCTTTGCAAGCCAGACTGTCAACAAGCCATGATGGAAAACATAGTTCATCATCTGAAGTCCTCAGAACTGGAAACTGACCACCGGGAAACGGGCTTGTGGTGGTGAAATGGCTGACCACCCAAAAATGAGATGAACATGGCTTCCATCCTACCACCGTTGGGTGTTCCAACCAACACGAAGCTTCACCACAGTCAAAAATGCTAATGTTCTCACCAGGGCTGTTCTCACCAGGGCTGTTCTCACCAGGGCTGTTCTCACCAGGGCTGTTCTCACCAGGGCTGTTCTCACCAGGGCTGTTCTCACCAGGGCTTCCTCACAGTAAGATAGCACAGGTGAAGAAGCTGATTTTGCATTAAATTTTCAATTTTTCATCTTCTTTTTTTTTTTTTTTCTTTTTCTTTCTGGCATATGCAATGTGACCAAAGAGCACATATCCCCAAGGCTGGCAGAAGAGGGAGCACTTGTAACTTAGAAAAGACACACACACACAAAGTCATAGCGTCCCCTTACATAACCTGGCTTCATCTGTTTTTTAAAACCATCCATCTTCACACAGCTGCACAGAGCACCGGATGTTTTTTTTGCTGAGAGTCCTGAGCATAGAAAGCTCTTCATGGCTCTAAGCTCAAGATGTTTCCAGCACACCCTGCCCCCCTCCCCCACCCTCCCTCCCTAGTTTCCAGTTATTTACACAGAATCATCCATTATTCTTACCACCATGCAACTTGGAAATATGTATAACCCTCTAAGCATACTGGAGCAAAACAAAACAATTCAAACCCCCCAAAGCTAGCTATAAAGATGATAGAAATTAGGTAGCGTGGGGGGGGGGGACCCTAGCAGATGCAAAAGTAAGAAAAAAAGGAATAGAGGAAGACACTGGAAAACAGGAAGCATTCTCATTTTTCAAGGAAAATTGGTTGCAAAATAGCAAAACACAAAAACAAACACAAGTCTTTAGTGGCTCATGCTTTGTTTTCCAGTATGCGAAATAATTAGGTTTGATGGATTTTATTTTTCTACCACCAGCTGTTTTTGTCTTTATAGGTGCAAACAGAAGGGAGAAATAAGACGAGGAGGATCCTAACCTGTGGAGGTTTGGTCTGCTGCCAATGGTGTATTGTAATTGCTAAATTCTCTACCCACAGGTCTAGACTTGCAAGCTTTTTATTATGCATACCTCGTTCCTTGATTTAAAACTTTTGGTTAAGTAAAATTGTCGACTTCCAGTTACTGGAGGGATTAGAGGTAGGTGAGTTTGGAGTGACCTAGTTAGAGGAAGAGGAGAAGAGACAGGGCAAGAAGGAGAGGAAGAACGGGAAAGAGGAGGCAGCTGTCATGAGGGGAGAGGAACCAGGAATCATGAACATGGCCAGGAGAAACAGCAAGTATCTGAGGTACACGGCTGGGGAGGTAGCCAGGCCAGCAGCTAAGAGAGTAGATTAGGTGTGACATCCCAGTAATTGTCAAAGCCAAATAAAATAACCACAATCTGAGTCTCATTCATTTGTAAGCTAGTCGGGGCTAAGCTTAAAGTGGTTGCACTACACAAGGCTGGGCTCATCAGTAACTGTCCTTACTTGTACATGGAATGCCACAAATTTTCTCCAACATTTTTCTACTTTTAACCAAAGAAATGAAGGTTCCTTACTGTCCAAGCCCACATGGTTGTGAAAGAGACTAAAAGGCTGAGTGAAGCTTGTAGAGTGACCGCATGTGTCACAAGCCACTTGGAGTCATTTTGGTGGCTTTAGTGATTCATTTCTTTCTCCTAAAGAAACTAGAGAGGATGTCTTGGTCTGTGGGCCAAATCTGATCCATCTTTGTATGGGCCACGAGTTAAAAGTAGTTTTTATATTCTAAAGACTATAAAAACAGAGAAGAAGGTACAGCCAAACCCACATACAGCCCCGGCTATGACCTTTATAGAAAAATATCTGTGACCAATAGAAGAAGCCATAGAACACAAATATTCTGATTTTGTTATTATTAACACCAGTGTTGCTGCTATTGCTTTTAGTAACTCTATAATTCCTAGAGATAAGGAAAAGCCTGTCTATCAATATGTCTTTCATGCGGACACTTGCCAGTTCAGAGTCCAGAGCCTCACCCACTTAGTTTATTTCAATCTTTATGGACTCTTCTAATGAGGCTCAGTTTAAGTATCAGACAGTTTAAGTATCAGTAGTGGCAATCACCCAGTACTGAAAGGACCCATGATTGGCTGAAGAGTGACTCCTCAGACTCAAATAGGATGTAAAAGCAAAGTGTGTTTTATTCTGCAAAAGTCCAGCATGCTGACGTCTTCCACTCCAAGATGGAGACAACCAAGTGGGCTCGCAGGCCTGAATTCCAGGCTAGGTGACCTTTATCTTGCTCCATCTTTAGGGACATTCCAGAACCTTTACAGGGTTGTGGGGGGCTGGAAACTGTTGCTGGAAGGTCTGGAAACTGTTGCTGACTCTTTGCTGTTGCTTCAGGCCAGGTGGCAGAGCAGCTTCCGATGGCAGGGTAGTTTCTGAACTAGCTGCCTGAGTGAAGCCTGGGTTTTGTTCTAGTAAATGACTTGCCTGGGCTTGCCTGAACTTGCCCAGTTCTTAGGCCTAGTTTCCTAAGCTGCCAATTTGAAGCCTGTCATGGAGTCAGTCTAGCCTTCTCAGTACCAGAAAATGAGGGATAGCTACTCTGCCCTGGATCCTACTGAAAATTTCTTCAGATAGCCAGTGATAACCCTCATATGTCTAACCTTTCCTTCCCTCAAAAATGACAATAAAACCGTCTGTCCATGGTTTCCTGTTCTTTCCTGGTATTTGACCTGTTGTTCACTCTCTCTCTCTCTCTTTTTTTAAATTTTTTTTGTTTTTTCCTTTTTGTTTTTTTTGTTTGTTTGTTTTTTGAGACAGGGTTTCTCTGTGAAGCCCTGGCTGTCCTGGAACTCACTCTGTAGACCAGGCTGGCCTTGAACTCAGAAGTCCACCTGCCTCTGCCTCCCGAGTGCTGGGATTAAAGGCGTGCGCCATGACTCCCAGCTCTGTTGTTCACTCTCTAACTGCCACTGTTAATAGTAGAGTGTGCCCATTTCTCTTTGGACATGTGAGTTTAAAAATATTTTTTAAATGGCAATTGTTTTTTTTAATTGAGAATTTCATACATGCATATAATGTGTATCCATCAAATACATTCCCCATTCCATATCCGTAGCTCCTCTCCTTTCTCTTTACTGCTTACTGCTCCTCTGCTCTGTCTCTCTAAACTCCATGAGTCCACTTACTACTTTCTGTATGCGCACAGGTGCAGGGCGATCTCCTGGAGCACAGTTAGCCTTCCCATCTACAGACAATAGTATTTTGGTCAGTTGGCCTCATCATACCTACCTAAAGAATACAATTTTTAAAAAAGAAATGAATTTAACTGTACTCTCAAAGGAGCTGCAAATATGATTTTATTTAGAAACAGGATATAAATCCAAGGTATAGTATACTTATAAGGAGGGGAGACGCTAAGAGACAGATGCAGGGAGATGCCACCTAAAGGCTGAGGAGGTCAGAGTGATGAGGTTGAAAGCTAAGGGACACCAAGCATTGTTAGAGCTGCCACAAGCCAGGGGATCCAGAGAGAATTCTTTCCTAGGGCCTTGTGGGGAATTCGACTCTACTAATGCCTTCATTTTGGGCACCCCGCCTCATAACTGTGAGTGGATAGATGTGTGTTGCCCTGAGCTTCTTGGCTGGAAGAATTTTGTTCTAGCCAACCTTCATTCTAGGAAATGAAGCAAAATATTATACAGTCTACTTGACCCCTTTGAAAAGAGGAATAGTATCAAATTCTGCTGAAAAGGCTGCTGTGAACGATAGAACGGAGAAGGCCCATGGCCCTTTAAACACAGGGCACATGTCATGTTCTTCTCATTACTAAACACAGTTTTCCTCCTTGAGTTGAAAACAAAATTGATTTTGATAAGTGACTGGGGAAAGGGGAACACACATGCGCACATACATACACATGAAACGGTCACAGCTAATACACAAGAGATGCTTCTGGTGGGCCAGGCCGGATACTAATCACACTAACTTGTTTTTTACTCATTTATGACCTTATGAAGAAAAAAAAAATCCTCCATTGAAGATCTGGAAATCTGGAGTGGGGTTTGGATCCACGCTTGTCAGTTTTCCAGCAGGACCCCAGTGCTATAGGCCAGAGCACTTGGGCTTGGTACTGATAAATGCTAAAACGAGAATAATATCCGTGCAGAGAAAGCAAAGCTACTCTGGAAATGCAGTTTAGTATATAAAATCTTGGCCACAGAGGTTCTTTTACAAAGTAGTTGGAGGTATGTAGGTCTGGGTTTTCAACCACTAGTATTAGGTAGTGTGTTAGATAGTGTGGAGAAGGAAGGGGGGACTTTAGCATTCACTATGACAAAATGCTTAGTGACTGCTTGAAATAAGGGATCTTGAAGTATTTTGTGTTTGGATAAGGTTCAGACTATAGGATTACTATTGCCCGAGTCCATGCAGAAATCTGGAAATCATACAGCTTGAGGCTTTCCAAGTCTTTTGGCAGCAGAGTGCACTTGGGAGCAACCTGTCCCTGTTGTAGAGACTAAGTGTGTTTGTCCAACATGATGTTGATACTTGAAACCTGCCTTCCAATCTGCAGACATCACCCTTCCACAGTTCCCTGCTGGGACACATATCCAGCTGCAGGCTGCCCAGAGGCCCAGGTCACAGTCTCTCAGGAGAGACATTGGATACAACACAGTCACCCAGAAGTGGAAAGCAGATACTTCCCTATTGCTGCAGGAACATGGAGCATGAAACTTCTAGATCCTCTATAGAATTGCAAGATCTGGGTGCTTCTCAAGTTGGATGCGAAATAGCATCTTTTAAATATTTTTATATTAGAGAAAAAAAAAGAAAAATAGAACGATGCTCTTCACATCAATTAAAAAGTGGAAGGCAGCATTGGAAAAAAGAGGCTTTTGTGAGACTTTGGATGCTATCCTAACGATGAGCTCAAGCTTCGAAGGATTTTTGCTGTTGTTAAATTGTTTGGGGTTTTGAGAAATTGGCAAAGGAACCTCATGCATCCTGGGAGAGCTGGAGACATTTTGCAGTGTTCCAAAGAGAGTTACAAACAAAGGCCTTTTGTTGATCTAAGTAACAGGATGGAGTCAGGGTTTTTAATTCTTCATTCTTTCTTTCTTAGGTAAGAATAGTTACTGATTAATGAGGCAGGAAGAAAAAGAAGCCTCTAAACTGTGTCGGCTTCAAGAGCTATTTCCTAGTAGTTGCCACCAATGGACTTCCTAATGCTTGGCACGAAGGGTGATTATGTCTCTTTATCGTGAATCACGAGTGCTCAGGATGAGAACTGGAATTCTGTTTAGAAGTTGTAGTTTGTGGGAATATCTTTTACTGTGGAGCATATGCTATTTACATTCCTCATACATGACTTGGAAGTAAGATAGGTCCTCAGCATAGAAATAAACCCTAACAGTTGCTTGGCTGATGGTATAGAAAACGATGAAATACTTGCTCTTTCAGATTCCCACATTCCTGCCTGTAAAGGTGTTCCTGGTGGATTTGAGATGGTTTTTCAGACAGGAGACCACCTGTTGGGAAGTTCTCACCATACTCATTATTATTCTGGGGCTTGAGACCAAGTGGAATTTTTAATATGCTGTCCTGGGATTCTGTGACTCCAGCATGTAAGCATTCAGAGTTCAGCTCTCCTTGACTCTCATGATTTCTGTAGACTCTAATTGGTGTGTTCTCAGCATGTGGAGAAGGAGGGTCTTCATTGCACTCTCATGCCTTTTCCAGACTCACTGATATGCTTTTGCCTCACTACTGTCTCTTTTCACCACTTCCCAAGTGACTCCTCTTCCAATTTTATTCTCTTAATCCCATTAGAGGATAAGATTGGCCTTCAACTTGGCCTTTGTCTGATAAGCTCACTCACTTCCAAGGGATTGATTATTCCAATAACCCCAAACAAAGCTCTAAATTGTTAACCTGGAGAGATGAGGAGGGCAATTCAGGACAAATTCAGCCTTATGCTATGTCAAATTTGACTATTACCCTCTGGGGAAGAGATGTCTTGTCACAGATGGGCCTTATAATGTGTAGTCCTAATGAGGCAGTGACTAAGCAGATGCCAGGACAAGAATTTTTGCCTGGTCAGGGGCTAGGAAAGGAAGGACAAGGCATTAAGACATTTGAAGGTTCTAAGCCTTACTCTAACACTAGAGGCTTGGGTTATCTTCTGTAATGGCCATTATCTTGCCTGCATCCCATAATGATAAAATTCAATGGCTTAATAATATTCCAATGTGGGTTGATCAGTGGTCTTTATCTAAAGAAAAGGTATAAGCTTCCTCTTTGCTAGTGCAGGAACAATTAGAAGTAGGGCATCTAATAGAATCTCAGTTACTATGGAATAGTCCAATATTTGTTATCAAGAAAAAAATCCAGTAAATGGAGATTGTTCCTGAAAGACCCATAACGTGAGGACTCCCCCATGTTCTGACTCAGGAGAGGTGACACCCCAAATCATTGATGAGAAACCGTCTTGATGCAAACAGCAAGAAGATTTTTATTTCAAGAGTGCTCTCAGGCCCAGTCTATAGAGGGCCGTGGCACCCCAAGTAGCTGGATAAGGGGGTATTTAAATGGAGAAACCACAACTCAAGGGGGTGGGGAGGGCGTTGTTGGAAAATACCAAAAATACCAGTTAAGAGACCCGAGGAAGTGGAAAGTCAAGACAGTTTTCTTTGAGCTTCTAACAATAGCACATTTGCAATGGTCAGGGTGGGTCAGGGTGTGTTAGGGTGGGTCAGGGTGACTTTCTTTGAAAGAACACTCCTTGAACCCAGGAGTAGAGGAATGTTGCTAACTGTTAGCATGCCTTGGAGCATTGAGTCACAAAGGTCACATTCTCAAGCCTGGGCCTAAAGGCCTAATTTTTATGTTTCACTTTTTCATTACAAGATCTAAGAAAGGTTAATGAAACCATGCTACCTATGGGAGCTTTACAACCTGGGCTTCCATCTCCAGTAGCTATTCCTAAAGGATAGTATAAAATTGTGGTAGGTGTGAAAGATTGTTTCTTTACTATTCCTTTGCACCCTGAGGACTGTGAAAGATGTGCTTTCAGTGTTCCTTCTATTAATTTTAAGGAACCTATGAAAATATATCAATGGACAGTTCTTCCTCAGGGCATGGCTAATAGTCCTACATTATGTCAAAAGTTTGTGGCACAAACCATTCAGTCTGTAAGAAAAGAATGACCAATGATATACATCATTCATTACACAGATGATGTCTTAATAGCAGGAAAAGATCCTCAGGACTTGCTTTCATATTATAGAGATTTACAACAGGCCTTAGCTGATAAAGGACTGCAAATAGCTCCAGAAATGGTACAAACTCAGGATACTTATAATTATTTGGGCTTTAGACTTACAGATCAAGCCGTTTCCCCCCAGAAGATAGTTATTTGCAGGGACAGTTTAAAAACTTAAATGATTTTCTAAAACTGTTAGGTGATATCAATTGGCTTTGTCCCTCTTTAAAGCTTACTACAGGGGAATTGAAAACTTTATTTGATATTCTTAAAGGGAGTCCTGATCCAACCTCCCCTAGATCTTTAACCTCAGAAGGATTGTTAGCCTTACAACAAGTAGTAAGAGCTACTGAAAAACAATTTGTTACTTATATAGATTATTCTTTGCCTTTACATCTGATGATTTCTAATATGACTCATATGCCTACAGGATTATTGTGACAAAGGGCTCCTCTTATGGGGATACATTCAAGGATATCTCCTAAATGTAATATCCTGCCATATTATGAAGCAGTAGCCCATATGATTATACTTGGAAGGAGGCTGGTGCTGACTAATTTTGGCAAAGAACAAGCCTTTTAATGTAGATCAAGATACTTGGCTGAAACAGCATAGTATAAGATTGGTTGCTTGCTCAAATAGGATTTAAAGGAACTATAGGTCATCATTATCCTCAAGATAGGTTGATGAAAATTGTAAATGTGCATAAGGTGATATTTCCTAATATGACATCTTACAGCCTCTGTATAGTGCTCTTTTGCCCTTTACTGACAGCTCCTCTAAAGGCTGAGCTGGATATTTTATGAATAATCAACAGGTAGTCATAGAGATTCCTGGACTCTCAGCTCAGTTAGCAGAACTGACAGAGGTACTGAATGTTTTTCAGTCTGTGGATACTTTTAATCTCTTTACTGATAGTCTATGTGGCCCAGTCTGTTCCTCTACTGGAAACTTGTGGCACATTTAATTCTAATATGCCAGCAGGATCTCTGTTTTCACAGAAAAGGGGGAATTATACCCCCAAGATATAATTCATAAAAGCACATCTTGCTTTTGTCGTATTTGTTTTAAATTTTTTGCAAACTAATGCTAATGGGTCAGTCTGCAGCGGATCACCACTGGCATCCAGTCACTTCCTGTTCATATGCCATGGTTAAATGGCGGGACCCCCCTAACTAATACATGGAATGGAATGGTTCAGATCCTGTTTTAATATGGGGGAGGGGTTCTGTTTGTGTTTTTTTCACAAAAAAAAGATGGAGTGTGATGGCTGCCTGAAAGACTAATTCTTCAAGTGGACACAGATCCTGAGTTTTCTAGTAAGTGTGATTCCAATTATGATGATAGCTAAAAACCTTTATTTGCCAGCAGAGTTACCTTGGAGCATAGCCTCCACTATTTCCTGAGAAGTAATAGTTTTTCTGTTGATTCTCAAAGCTACCTCCTCCACACCAGGAGGCCAGAGCTTGGGTCTAATTGTTGCTAATTTGAAACTGAGTGATTTGAGTGCTTGGGACATCCGCACAGACAACTTTAATCCTGTTGGTTTTAACTTTTGACCTTGTATTTTAAGCAGTTCGATTACCTCCATACAGGCTCTCCTTCAGCAAACCTCAAATGGCAATTATTCATCATTATGAAGAGATGCATTGAGTGCATACTGTGGCTTTGGTCTGAATGGGGAAAAGGTGTGCTATGAGGGCCAGCAGCCAAAGATGGGCCACTGATGATTCTATGACTCCTATTAACTTAAGACAGAGGAATGTGCCAAAAGGCTGTGTTTGTTCTTAATAAACATTAAAAGACTGTGTTTGTGCAAATAAACACAAACAAGTTGCACGTGGAGGTGCAGCCACCAGCCACCATAATTCCCAGGCAGGACCATGGAGCATAAGTAAATCTTATACCTCAGTCCAGCTAATTTTTAATAAATAAAAAGGGAGGAATTGTGCCCTCCCCCAGCCTTCAGCCAGCTGAATCAGATCTTGTTTTTGCCACAAAAGCTAGCCCACCTAGGGTGAAGTCTTCCTACCTAGGTAAAGCTTATTGTCTGCCACATCTGCAGCTTCCTCCAAGATGCTACTACCTGCTGGACAGCCTGAGCTCAGTGTCCTGTTGAGATCCTGATAAGCCACTAGATCCTGGTGTAGTGGGGGATGGGTCCCCCTACCCCCTCTTAAGTTCAGACTCAAAAAGTAAACACTGGGCCTTGATCAGAAACTTTGTCTTGGTCTCACTCTTCTCTCGCAGTCCCTCCCATACAGCCCCAGCTTTCCTTTCAGGAACCCAGTTCATGTAGCTCCTGGTGGCTACAGATGAGCTGGAGACAAGAAAGGACTGAGTGCAGGTACTGAAGAGGACTTAACAAAAATGGCATAAAGCTAACTGCATTTCTGATTCCAACTCCGTGATGGGCTTTTAAGTTTTGGTGGTGTTTAGCAATACATTCGATAGTAAAATTTTAAAATCCAGCATGAAGTTATGCAGATCCCATCCCAAATGGCTACTCTACTCGAGTAGAAGTATGTTGAGTTTCTGGGCTAATATCCACTTATCAGTGCCTGCATATCAAGTGAGTTCTTTTGTGATTGGGTAACCTCACTCAAGATGATATCCTCCAGACCCATCCATTTGCCTAAGAATTTCATAAATTCATTGTTTTTAATAGCTGAGTAGTAAGTACTCCATTGTGTAAATGTACCACATTTTCTGTATCCATTCCTCTGTTGAGGGACATCTGGGTTCTTTCCAGCTTCTGGCTATTATAAATAAGACAGCTATGAACATAGTGGAGCATGCGTCCTTATTACCAGTTGGAACATCTTCTGGGTATATGCCCAGGAGAGGTATTGCTGGATCTTCCAGCAGTACTATGTCCAATTTTCTGAGGAATCGCCAGACTGATTTCCAGAGTGGTTGTACAAGCTTGCAATTCCACCAGCAATGGAGGAGTGTTCCTCTTTCTCCACATCCTCGCCAGCATCTGCTGTCACCTGAATTTTTGATCTTAGCCATTCTGACTGGTGTGAGGTGGAATCTCAGGGTTGTTTTGATTTGCATTTCCCTGATGATTAAGGATGTTGAACATTTTTTCAAGTGCTTCTCAGCCCTTCGGTATTCCTCAGTTGAGTATTTTTTGTTTACCTCTGTACCCCATTTTTAATGGGGTTATTTGAGTTTCTGGAGTCCAGCTTCTTGAGCTCTTTGTATGTATTGGATATTAGTCCCCTATCAGATTTAGGATTGGTAAAAATCTTTTCCCAATCTGTTGGTGGCCTTTTTGTCTTATTGACAGTGTCTATGGCCTTACAGAAGCTTTGCAATTTTATGAGGTCCCATTTGTCTATTCTTGATCACACAACAGAAGCCATTGCTGTTCTGTTTAGGAATTTTTCCCCTGTGCCCATATCTTCCAGGCTTTTCCCTACTTTCTCCTTTATAAGTTTCATTGTTTCTGGTTTTATGTGGAGTTATTTGATCCACTTAGACTTGAGCTTTGTACAAGGAGATAAGAATGGATCAATTTGCATTCTTCTACATAATAACTGCCAGTTGTGCCAGCATCATTTGTTAAAAATGCTGTCTTTTTTCCACTGGATGGTTTTAGCTCCCTTGTCAAAGATCAAGTGACCATAGGTGTGTGGGTTCATTTCTGGGACTTCAGTTCTATTCCATTGGTCTACCTGTCTGTTGCTGTACCAGTACCATGCAGTTTTCATCACAATTTCTCTGTAGTACAGCTTGAGGTCAGGCATGGTGATTCCACCAGAGGTTCTTTTATTGTTGAGAATAGTTTTTACTATCCTAGGATTTTTGTTATTCCAGATGAATTTGCAAACTGCACTTTTTTAACTCAGTGAAAATTGAGTTGGAATTTTGATGGGGATTGCATTGAATCTGTAGATTGCTTTTGGCAGGATAGCCATTTTGACTATATTAATCCTGTCGATCCATGAGCATGGGAGATCTTTCCATCTTCTGAGATCTTCAATTTCTTTCTTCAAAGACTTGAATTTCTTTTTTTTTTTTTTAAAGATTTATTTTATTTATTATATGTAAGTACACTGTAGCTGTCTTCAGACACTCCAGAAGAGGGAGCCAGATCTCGTTACGGATGGTTGTGAGCCACCATGTGGATGCTGGGATTTGAACTTATCACCTTCAGAAGAGCAGTCAGGTGCTCTTACCCGCTGAGCCATCTCACCAGCCCCAAGACTTGAATTTCTTATCTAACAGATCTTTCACTTCCTTAGTTAGGGTCACCCCAAGATATTTTATATTATTTATGACTATTGTGAAGGGTGTTGTCTCCTTAATTTCTTTCTCATCCTGTTTATCCTTTGTGTAGAGAAAGGCCACTGATTTATTTGAGTTAATTTTATATTCAGCTACTGCACTGAAGCTGTTTATAAGGTTCAGAGGTTTAAGAGGTCTCTGGTGGAATTTTTAGGGTCACTTATATATATTCTCATATCATCTGCAAATAGTGATATTTTGACTTCTTTGTTTCCAATTTGTATCCCCTTGATCTCCTTTTGTTGTCGAATTGCTATGGCTAGGACTTCAAGTACTATATTGAATAGGTAGGGAGAAACCATTTGCAAAACACAAGAAAATCAAGAAAAGGAAGACCAACGCATGGATACTTCATCCCTCCTTAAAATAGTGAACAAAATACCCATGGATGGAGTTAAAGAGACAAAGTTTGGAGCTGAGATGAAAGGATGGACCATCTAGAGACTGCTCCACTAGGGGATCCATCCTATAATCAGCCACCAAACGCAGACACTATTGCATATGCCAGCGAGATTTTGCTGAAAGGACTCTGATATATCTGTCTCTTGTGAGACTATGCAGTGCCTGGCAAATACAGAAGTGGATGCTCACAGTCACTTATTGGATGGAACTAGGGCTCCAAATGGAGGAACTAGAGAAAGTACCCAAGGAGCTGAAGGGGTCTGCAACCTGATAGGTGGAACAACTATGAACTAACCAGTACCCCCAGAGCTCGTGTCTCTAGCTGCATATGTAGCAGAAGATGGCCTAGTTGGCCATCATTGGGAAGAGAGGCCCCTTGGTATTGCAAACTTTATATGCCCCAGTACAGGGGAACACCAGGGCCAAGAAGTGGGAGTGGATGGGTAGGGGAGCAGGGTGTGGGGAGGGTATAGGGGACTTTCAGGATAGCATTTGAAGTGTAAATGAAGAAAATATCTAATAAAAATGGAAAAACAAGAAGTCCATTGAGATGTAAAGTCATTGGGGCTGGTTAATTTCCGAGTGTTGATGTTTCATTGGTATCAATGTAAATAAATAGTCTTTAAAAACATCTAAATCGTGGATCCCTAAATTTTTCCTTACCATCTTTGACTTCTCTTGTCATAAGTATAGTGTTCCAACCCATGCCACGTGACAGCTGAGGTCAAGTGCTGTGGGCAGATCACCGCATACAGTGGCTTTGTGTAGCTACCCGTGTGCTTTATTATAACCCAACATTGGTCCATTATTTCCTCTGTCGGTATTCTCAACTACAGTTGGAGATAAAATAGACAGTAAATCTCAACCAAATAGCAGCAGAAACTAGGAATAGTATCTTTATTTATTCTGTGTATATATAGCCTCATACTTGCCAAAGCATGCATTATATATAATGTATATGTATCTCAAATATAATGCATATATATCATATATGGGGAGAGAGAGAGAGAGATGAGAGAGATTGATTAGAGGTCAACTCTCAGGAGTTAGTTCTCTCTTTCTACTATGTGGATCCTGGGAACCAAACCCAGGTCATTAGACTTGGTGGCAATCCTCTTCACTATAATACTTATTTCTCAATTTTAAAGCAAGTTGAAAAGTTAGGGAGAGAAAAAAAGGCCACATGATATTAACTTTGTTAATTGATCTTCAACAGTGCTATAGACTTGCCAAGTGTCCTTAATCTGATATTTGACATATTTTATAACGAATTATGTTTTCCTTAAAGCAAATCACAACTGCAGCCGTTACCATGGTTACTGAGGAGTTATAATAGCAAAACAAGGTCATCAACAGAGAAGACAATGCTTGTCTTTGTTTTACAAATGCTTTACAAATCGAAACATCTGAGCACCATCTGGGAACCCCAGGGAGCTGAGGTCATTGAGCTCATGGGAGAAACTTCAATCAAAAATTGCTGAGCCTCAGTTTATTCATTTAATCAAAACCTTTCTGAGTGAGCTGACAGGAGTAGGACCCAAACTCTCAGCATAGGAAACAAACAAAACCAAAAAACCTAGGACATCTATCTAGCTGTATTCAATTTTTATAATTTTCATAATATTCTCTCTCTGTCTGTCTCTGTCTCTCTGTCTCTGTCTCTGTCTCTCTCTCTCTCTCTCTGTATGTCTGTGTCTGTCTCTCTCTGCTCCAATGCAGGGATCTGCTAACTGCATTTCTGATTCCAACTGTCATGGGCTTGTGAGTTTTCGTAGTGGGTAAGTATATAAAACGCAGTGAAACTTTTGCTGTTTGAAGGTTTTAATGAGCTAGAGTCTGGGAACTGTGCCAACAACTTATTCCTGATGACTTAATCAACTTGGCTTCATTTATATTCTCTCAAAACTGGAAATTAAGGAAAGAACACATAGCTATCACAGCTGAGCATACATGTATGTTATCTCTCTCTCTCTCTCTCTCTCTCTCTCTCACACACACACACACACACACACACACACACACACACACACATAATGTATATTTTTATTACTTTTATTTTTTACAGTCCAGTCATTATGCCCCTCCCACAGTTCCTCACCTCATTCCTCCTCCCCTCTGTATCCAAGAGGATGTCTACCCCCTGGACCCCATCCCCAAAGCCACCAGACCTCCCCACTCCCTTGAGCCTCAAGTCTCTCCAGGGTTAGGCACATCTTCTCCCACTGAGGCCAGACCAAGCCATCCTCTGCTATATATGTGTCAAGAGCCTTGGACCAGCTCATGTATGCTGCCGGATTGGTGGCTCAGTGTTTGAGAGATCTCAGGGGTCCAGGCCAGTCGAGACTGCTAGTCTTCCTATAGGCTCCTGTCTGTAAGAACACTATAGCATCAGTAATAGTGTCAGGCCTACCTTTGAGAATGAACCTTAGTTGGGCTGGTCATTGGACTTCTTTTCCCCCAGTCTCTTTTCCATTTTTGTCCCTGCAGTTCTTTAGACAGGAACAATTCTGGGTCAGAGTTTTTGACTGTGGGATGTCAACCCCATCCCTCCACTTGATGCCCTGTCTTTCTACTGGAAATGTATTCTACAAGTCTCCCTCTCCACACTATTGGACATTTCATCTAAGGTCCCTCCCTTTGAGTCCTGAGAATCTCTCTCCTCCCAGGTCTCTGGTACTTTCTAGAGGGTCTTCCCTACCACCACTGGGTTGCGTATTTCCATTCATTCTGCTGGCCCAGAGGGCTTCTCTCCTGTTCCCCCTGCCCCACACAATATCTGATCATGTTCCCCCTTCCCCTCCCCCTCCTTCCCTCCCTCCCTCCTTCCCTCTCTCCTTTCCTTCCCTCCCTCCCTTCTTCCCTTCCTCCCTCTTCCTTCCCTCTCTTCTTCCTTCCTTCCCTTCCTCCCTCCCTCCTTCCTCCTTCACTCCCTTCCTCCTTCCCTCTCTCCTTTTCTTCCCTCCCTCCCTCCCCCTCCCTTCCTCTTTCCCTTCCTCCTTCCTTCTCTTCTTCCCTCCCTTCTTCCCTTCCTCCCCCCCTTCTTCCCTTCCTCCCTCCCTCCTTCCCTCTCTTCCTCCTTCCCTTCCTCCTTTCCTCCTTCCTCCCTCTCTTCCTCCTTCCCTTCCTCCTTCCCTCCTTCCTCCCTCACTCCCTCCTTTTCTTCCCTCCTTCCCTCCTCCCTCCTCCCTCCCTCCTTCCCTCTCCCTCCACTGATTGCTTTTTTCTCCCTCCCAAATGGATTTGAAGCATCCTCACTTGGTACCTTCAGCTTGTTAACCCTCTTGAGTTCTGTGGGTTGTGTCCTGGGTATTCTGTGGAGTTAGCTCACTTAGGGTGATATTTTCTAGTTCCATCCATTTGCCTGCAAAACTCATGATGTCCTTGTTCTTATTAGCTGAATAGTATTCCATTATGTAAATGAACCACATTTTCTGTATCCACTCTTCTGTTGGGTTGTTTCCAGCTTCTGGCTATCAGAAACAAGGCCACCATGAACATAGCGGAACTCGTGTCCTACTTTCCTGTGTTTTGGGTTGAATTTTGTATCTTTGTAACCCACTGAGTTTAATCACTGTTGCTCTCATGCATGGGTGGGCAGTTATTTACTGGAGCATGGCCAAGTTCCCAGTGGCTATACCACTGGGTATAAAAATGACTCCCCCTCCACCAGAAGCCATTCCCTGTCTGTAAGCCCCATGAGCTTCTCGTCAATCCACGATATAATGTTGCTTTCTCTATTTTGCACAGTTCTTGCCTGTAGCATCTTTGGACCCTATTTTTTTTTTTGCCTTTAATTTATAGAACATGACAAGTCATACCATGTCTTTTGGCTATGGTGTTTCTAGCGCTATTTTAATGCACAGATTCTCATCTCAAAATAAGACATCTTTTTCTTTTTTCTTTCCTTCTTTTTCCCCCCTTTTTGTCTTTTTGAGGCAGGATGTCACTACTCACTGTGCCTGGCCTTGAACTTGACCTGTAGTCCTCCCTGGCTTCTAACTTGTATTCCCCCTGTCTTGGACTCTCAAGTGCTAGGATTCCAGGCAGGTGCCCCTATATCTTAATGTTAGTTTTGATGGAAGAGAACATGGTCTGTTGCCCAGCAGATTTCTTTAATGAGAACAACATTCACTTGAACTAGATAGTCCTCACCTTTGCCAGATTGGCTAAGGATGTGAGTTGATTTATTATTTATGTGCAGTTCTCCAGAAGAAAAATGATTACTAGGGGAGCTAGTTCTGTGATGTTGAGTTGAAAATTTTCTACAGCTGCAGGGAATCAAGAGCTTAATAAGAAACAGCACTGGTGTCTAATCTTTTGAGAGTGACCGCAACCCTACGTTCCCACATTAGTGAAGGAAGGATGAGAAAAGTTCTAATTCAAGCAGCATGACTCAAGGCAGCCTCTTCCTTTCAAGTTGGTTAAAAAAAATCAGGGCTCAGCCCCAAGATGAGGCTTCTTTTAGTCTTTTATCATTGTCAGCTAGGTGTCAGAGGTTAAGGACTTCATAACTTCCTTTCGAGATTGAGATAATATTTAGCCACAATTAATTGCTGAGTCCAGCAAGAAAGCCATAAAATTACAAGTGTTTCGCATTCCTTTTCCCTCTAAGCAAGGATATAAATTTCAACTCGAATCTCACGTGTAGCTGGGCTGCCGGTTGAAGGAGCAGTAGGTGTCTTCTACAAACCAAATCCAAAGTAGTATCAGCCTGGAGATCCAAGGGAGAGAGAATAGACTAGAGAGAGAATAAGTCAGATT
Source organism: Mus minutoides (assembly GCA_902729485.2). Classification (NCBI taxonomy): domain Eukaryota; kingdom Metazoa; phylum Chordata; class Mammalia; order Rodentia; family Muridae; genus Mus; species Mus minutoides. The sequence goes on along the minus strand of LR750368.1, from coordinate 132,541 downwards.
AGATCCAAGGGAGAGAGAATAGACTGGGGAGAGAATAAGTCAGATTAGATCCAAGGGAGAGAGAATAGACTGGGGAGAGAATAAGTCAGATTAGATCCAAGGGAGAGAGAATAGACTGGGGAGGGAATAAGTCAGATTAGATCCAAGGGAGAGAGAATAGACTAGAGAGAGAATAAGTCAGATTAGAATTTATCATCTTTCTTTTTTTTTGTGGTAGCTCAAGACTTTTTTCATTAATTTGTTTATTCACTTTACATCCCAGTATCTGCCCCCTCCTCATAGTTCTCCACTCCCTCAGCTCCTCCTTCCCTTCCCCATGGAAGTAACTACACTTTATTGGAGCTAGTCGGTAACTTAGTAACCAAAACCAGAGAGGAAGCCCATATGGCAGTAACGTTCCTTTATCTGAGCCTAAAATCATTTTTGCTCAGGTGTGGATGTGCATACAGTTACCCGTTACTTAGCTGTGTTTTGTTCTTTAGCATACTATCTTAATTTTTTTTCTAATGACAGGTCTCTTCATTAGCTCACAGCTCACCTATTTGCTTAGCTTGATGGATGGACTGGTTATCGAGTCCCAAGGATAGACTTTGCTCCACTTCCCATTGCTGGGATTACAGATGCAGGCTGCCATGTCCGGCTTCCTTACATGAGTTCTGGGACTCAAACACGGGTCTTCTTGTTTGTGTGGCATGCACTTTATTAGCCAGACAACTTATCCAGTCCTTTAATAACATGTAGCAATGTCCACATTCCCTTTGATATCATGGCCAATTAGAAGACAAAGATGATGGTGGCCATTGTGGAGAAAAATTGCTCAAAAGTGCTCTTAGCTCCCTCTTCTTTGGCTCTCCAATACACTATTTACACTCGGGGACTTATAATATTTTATTGGAATAGCCTAACTTATTTTCTATCTCTTATATTTAGTTGTGATTCTTGAAAGTAGAGAATATATCCTTTTCATCTTTATGTGCTGGGAATATACCACGTATTAGTCATCCCACAAAGCATGAGTTGAGTTAGTGGACAAAATAAGTGGTTCAGTCATCAGAGAAGTACAAACAGTGATATATGCATATGCTGTTGTCAAAAGAAAGAGCCAAAGTTTTGTAAAGTAAAGAATCTCATTGACAACTTGACGCACTGACAAATGTGTTATAGTTAACTTAAAACTGTGCTATGACTTTTTTAAAATGGGCATTATTGAAGGCTGGGAAATGTAGCTTATTGATAAAACATCTGTACCCTATTTGCAAGGGGACTTGGGTCTGTACACACAGACACACACAGACACACACACACACACACACACACGGAGCAGGTAATTCCTCACACACAGACTTGCACACATACAAACCCACACATGCATAGAGGCAGCCCCCCCCCACACAGAGGAATAACTGACATTTGCATATGGGGTAAAAACCAAGTCAACTTTGTGTAATGTAGCTCCCACTGTTGGGTCTACTAAGAATCTCCTGATACCGACAGCGTTTCCTGGGGGCTCAGCCCTCGCTCACAGCGTTTCCTGGGGGCTCAGCCCTCGCTCACAGCGTTTCCTGGGGGCTCAGCCCTTGCTCACAGTGTTTCCTGGGGGCTCAGCTCTCGCTCACTGCAGTGCACATCAGAGACACCAAATGATTGTTGATCTGTTGCGGTTCCGTGCCTACTCATTATGCAGATGCTGTAATGAACTCACTTAACATATGGTCAGAACTTTCTACATATTTTTAAATAACTACAATTATCTGGCAAATTATTATAAAATTAAATGAGCATTTTAAATAGTTGAGAACCAATTTCTTCAAAGAAGGCTTTCTCTTCTGGTTTGCATCTATTTGTTTGGTTTAAATTCTTAACTTTGGACTCACTAATAATGGTCAGATGAAGCTCTGGCAGATTAAATTTTGGCATTTGAGTAAGTAAATAAAAAGAAGAAGGGCAAGAAAAGGAAGAAGAAAGGGAAGAAGAAAAGGAGTAGGAGAAAGAAGGAGAAGGAGGAAGAGAAGGAGGAGAAGGAAGAGAAGGAGAAGGAGAAGGAGAAGGAGAAGAAGAAGAAGAAGAAGAAGAAGAAGAAGAAGAAGAAGAAGAAGAAGAAGAAGAAGAAGAAGAAGAAGAAGAAGAAGAAGAAACCCAAAGCCCCCAACAACAGATGAGAAAACTGATGTGTTGAGTGGCAGAATTATGGTTTTGGAATTGTGTGCTAAGTTGCTGTCATAAGAATATTACAATGGGAAGGAAATAGTCATTCCTTTTAATTTTATAGTAATTCAAGAACTGCTAGAACTGCGCTCACATGCTCAGCGGCAGCAGATGAGCTGCCTGGTTCTTTATTTGTCGGTAGCTTTTCCTTTGTGCTGGTCCCCGAGTTGAGGGACTTTGTGCTCTGAAGCATTAGGCTCCTGTCTTATGTCAGGTTATCAAGTTTCTCATGCTTTGCCTAAATTGGCCAGAAACAAAACAAAACACAATAAAACAAAACAACCCCTAAAACAAATGCAAGAAAAAAAAAAACTTTTGCAAAGACCTTTATTCCATGAGTCCAGGCTCTACCAGTGAGGATTGTCATACCCCCTGGAAATCCTTCTTATGAATATGCTGATAATTATGAATATGCTAATTATTTAAAATGTCTGCCTCATCCTATTTGCCCAGGCAGTGTGTGACAATTGTCATATATGTAATCTCAATTGATTATATATATATATGTTAGGTTCTAAGTAGATCTCATTTTGAGGGCTATTTGGCCCATTTAATTGTTCTTTGTTGATAGTTCTCTTGTCAATTAATTAATCAGTTAATTTTCTTTGGAGGAGAATGCTATTGAAGAAAGAGCAAAATTCTTTATAAAATATGAAATTCTTTGAATTTTATTTTTATTATATACTTACACAAAAAGGCACATTTGCATGTACAAACATTTTATGCTCCCCACCTCAAACACAAGAACACATACACACACATGCATATTCTCTCACAATAGAAGGGCCGGGTATATAGATCAGTCAGTAAAGTTCTTACCAGGCAAGCCTGAGGATATGAGTTCAGGTAGTGTCTGGGATTCTTCTGTAACAACAAAGTGTGCTAAGGTTTGGTAGGATTGGATACTCTATTCTAATCATATATCTAGAAAGCTCCCAGCTTGGCATTATATTCCTTGGGATTCCAAACTACTACATCTTTCTAGATAATGAAAAAGGTCAGTCAGATATGCAAAGTTAGTCTTAGGAAAATAAAGTCATGATATATGTCTTCTTTTATGGTGATATACATGAATGGGGATAGAAGGTTTTGTAGGCAAATATTTTTCACAACCTATTTTTATGAGGGTTCAACCTCCCTTCTAAGCCATCACCCACCAGAAGTAGTGGAAAAGAGAGGTAATTAGGATACAGGGGAAGTGGACATGTTTAGAAATAGTTCTTTGGGGGTGCTTCCAATCATTGTTGTTCTCAGTCCAGTTCACCAGCAAACACAAAACACAAATCGGCAGCTGCAGTCCAGTCCACTCGGCAGACACCACACATGAATCGGTTGGCAAGGGCAGTTCAGTTCAGAAGAAACTGTGAGGCTCGCCAACCAGCCTGAGTCTGTGGAAGTGATAAGAAGACACGGGAATTTCATGAGAAGCTCTTTGGTAAGCTTTTCTCTAGTAAGTCATTACAAAGGAAGCTCAGCGACGCAATGCAGGGCGAACCAAAACATTCATGTTGTCAGCAAAGACTGTCAAGGTGGAGCAAAGCAAACTAATACTCCAGCTCCCATTGTCTGTGCGCTCATATTTACATTCTTTCTAAACACCATACTTCCTTTCACGCGTCTGCTATAGCAAAACATCTTTTCACCTGTGTCTGCTTCAGTACAACATTCTTTCACATGTCTGCTTTAGCAAGACAGCCTTTCACCTTTCTACTCCAGCAAAACGTAATTACAACCTAAGTTTCCTAAGTGACCAGAAATGTCCACTTTACAGTTTAATCATACTTAGCAGACAATATCCAAAGCATAAATCTAAGTGTTAGCATATCTAAACCCTCACAAGCTCATGTTAGCAAATATGCTTGCTGATTTTAGCAAATATTTAAAAAATGATTTTTAAAGAATTTCTTAAATATGAGGTTACTAAGGAAAGAAAGGAAAAAAGATATGAAGAACAAATATGAAACGATAAAATTATCCAGATGTAGTGCTAAATTTCTTTAATGTCAGAACTAGGGAGGCAGAGACAAGTGGATCTCTGTGAATTTGAGGCTAATAGACTGTTCCCGGCCAGCCAGGTCATAATTAGACCCATATTCATTCATTCATTCATTCATTCATTCATTCATTCATCCAACCTTCCATTTCTCTCTCTCTCTCTCTCTCTCCTTCCTACTCCCCCTTTATTTTTTTCCTTCCCTCTCTCTTCCCTTCCTCCCACTCTCTTCCTCTCTCTCATGCTGGGTATGTGTGTGAGCTTACTTTTTCATCTGCTTGGTCATGTGATTCAAAACTGCACTCTTTCTGAAGCCACATACCAAATGCATATGGAAGATTAGTTGTAATTTGGGGGTCTCTAATGCCCAGATTTCATGTCATAGTAAAAATACAGCACAACTGACTTCTAATAGCAAATTTTGGCTTTCCAGATTGTGTCTTCATCATCAGGTAGTCAGTGGATACCTTACCTATGTGGGTGGGTACTGGGTGATCTGACCAATAGCGTTTCAGTATGTTTTAGCTGTAACTGACTCTTTAGAGCAGCAGGTATCCCGAGAGTTAATGTATGGATTTCATATTCTAGATTAGTGAAGCACGCTTAAAATGTTTCGTGAAGTGGAAACTTCTAGCTTCTTTCGAGAGTCGGATGTGCCATGTGATGTTCTCCTGGAAACTGTCTTATGAGAGGATGTTTTACTGAAGCAGACATGTAAGAGGGCATATGATGTTTTGCTGGAGTGGACTTTTGAGAAGGTACATGTTTAGAAAGGATACAAGCATAAGCCCACCAACAATGAGACAATGCAACTCCCCACTGACAATGAGACAACACAACTCCCTTGCGTTGGTTTCCCTCCCAACACTCTGCTGGCATCTTTGTTTGTTGTGCTGTGCCTTCAAAGAGAGAAAGGCACTAAAGAACTTCTCATGGTATTCTGGCTGCTTCTTCCCACTTCTGTTGCCTGGGACCAGCCCCAGCATACTCTTTCTTGTTCTTCTTGAGGCTATAGAGGGTGAAGAGGGCACAGGGAAAGAGTTTTGTTTTACAAGATATGGGGTCAGACTTTTGTCTTATGAGATATTTAGGGTTGCTGTATAATAATTAAAAGTTTACTTATCTAAGTCTAATTTACTGTGCTATTATAGCTGACCTGCCTTCTGTGCAGGCCTGAAACTACAGTCTCTGGCATTTAGCACCTCATCTTAAAACGGCAGGAGTTGCAATCCTCCTCTGCTCCTCCAGTCCTTCCCCCAGCTCCCCCAATGGGGTCCCTGAGCTCAGTCAGATGGTTGGCTCCAAGCGTCCACATCTGCATTGGCAAATTGCTGGCTGAACCTCCCAAGGAACTGCCATACCAGGTCTCTGTCACCAAGCACCTCTTGGCAACAGCAACAACATTGTCTAGACAGACAGTGCTCCCAGGGACTAGACCACCAGTCAAAGAGTGTACAGGGAGGAATGCATGGCTCCAGATACATATGTAGCAGAGGATGGCCTTGTCTGACTATGTCTTGTCTATCAATGGGAGGGGAAGCCCTCGGTCCTGTGGAGGTTTGATGCCCCAGTGTAGGGGATGCTGGAGCTGTGGGGCAGGAGAGGGTGGGAGGGTGGGGGAGCACCCTCATAGAGGCAAAGGGGATGGAGGAGAGGGCAGATGCAGAATGGGGGGTTTGTGGAGGGGTAACTGGAAAGTAGGATATCATTGAGATGTAAATGAATGGAATTATTAATAAAAAGAAAACAAAAAGAAAATTAAGAACATTAATAGGTCGTTTTATTAAAAAAACAAAAAACAGCAGGAGATGAAGTAAAGGATTAATTGCTAGAGCCTTTTCCATTTTGTCCAGATGCCTCTCATTTGTCAGGCTAGGGGGAAGTTTGGAACAATAGACTTCTATTGAAACATAAAAGAATATCACTCGCTGAAGAAAAAAAAAAACTTTTACAGAAGCAAATATGCATAAACTCACATAAATTCATATACAGATTCATGCATGAATATTTTTACATTTCCATTCAAACCCGTTGGCCTCAGTTTGCATACATTCTCACAATTACATACTTATACACACATTCATGCTTACACATGTGTTTGGAGCAAAAGACTATAAACACCAGTGAAGAAAGAATTCACTCATTCTGGATGAAAAAATGAGCTCCAATCTTTATTGCATCAAGAACAAAAAAGTTTCTATTTTTTTAATGCTGAGTGAATTAAACTCAAGTTTGTAAGAAGAGAGCTTGGTTCCTTTTTAATAAGACTAAGCCTGGCTTGTTATTAAGACAAGATCTGTTCTGTCCCATGGTAAGGAAAAGCCTGCCTGCTCCTTCTGCTTTCTCTGCAGCTTCTTATTTCCTCTTCCCCTCTGAATTCTTCACATTGCTCTCCTAGTTTGTCACCTAGAGTTTCTAAGTTATTCCACTTTTCATTCTCCTTATATTCCTGCTATTTCCTCCTACTCTGCTGTCACAATAATGCTCTTACTCTCACTGCCTTTTCTCTCAAAGATGTGCTTTTCTTTACTTCTACTTTCTTTTTGAGTTGAAATCTATCTATAAAGTTCTTTTGTATCCTGACTTAAAAAACAACAACTCAGTTCTATTCTAAAAATTCTGTTCAGATCTTTCTAAAAAGTGTTCTGTCTAAAATGTTCTCCTCAGCTCAGTTCTGACTCTTCTCTTTATCCTCAGCACGTATACATCTTTCAGAATACATGATCACATAGTAAAACGTTCATTACAAGTTTACACAAAAATTCAGATCATAAATTGAAATAGAAGTTTACAACAGAGAATGTTTACATGCATATCCATTAGGAGTATTTATCTAGCTAAACATCCATTACCAGTCACAGCTCCATAGGCCCACTGAAAGTTAAAAACCATAACTAAGTTATTAGTGAAGTTTTGTATAGATAAACTTAGTCAATATTTTATCTTCTGTCCTAGCACCTATAATAAATTGTTAGTTCTCTTTTTATGACCTTCGGTTAATTGTTTTACAACCTCTTGAAATATGCTCTGAGTAGAAGAAAGTCTGGTTATCATCTAAGAGGCAATTAACTGGTGACACATGGGAGACTGGCAGAGTTCTCATTACAGTTTTGACTATCAAAAAAGGACCTTAGAGCAGTCCTACTATATAAGAGCTTAATAAATACTGATATAATTTTAGAAATTCTTATAGGATCACCATTAAGAATTAAGAAGCCATCTATTTGTCTACATAGCATCAGTACAAGACAGTACATCTTTGTAGATCTGCAGAGATCTGTTCAAAATGGTGGATGGTCATATGTGTATAATAATAACCTAGTGATGGTCATATGTGTATAATAATAACAGGAAAAGCATATTAATAGCAGGAATCTTTCCTAAAACGACTTTCTCCTGAGCCTTGCCTATTGAAGTTCCATCATAAATTTTAATCTAAGGCAGTCATCTTAGGAAGATGACCTGCTAATTATTAGCTTGTCCTCTGATGTGTCCTATGAGTTCTGTGGACTCATTCCTATTTGGTGGAGCCTCGCGGTTTCTTCTGCATTGAGCCTGCTGCTACTGATTTATGTTTGGAGTTTGTGATTGCACTGGACAGCCAATACTGATTCATGTTTGGAACTGCTCCAAAGAACTACTTCCAAATAGATCCACACCCCTCATTTCCTATTAACCTTTCTTCTTACCTACCTTTGGTTGGTGAGCTAGAAGGGAGGTTGAAGAACTTAAGAACCCTTATTAAAATTAGTTTTGAAAACTCTAAGCCTACAGTTTGGATATAAAAAAATTATCTAAAATATTTTAACTAAATATATCATACTCAGAAATGGAAGTAATTGTATAAAAGTAACTGTTTATTCAACATTCTACAGAACTATGGCATCAAGTGCCCTAAAGGGATGTGGAGAAGGCTAGGCAAGGTTCCCTGTGGGCCAGCCTCTATACAGTACTCACCCCCCTTTCTCCAATCCCCGAGGAACATCATAGTATTTATAATATGGGTACTAAAATATTTCATTGGTCTTATATAAAAATAGATGTCTTTAAGGAACAACACAGTCTTATGAAGGAAGAGGAGATATTTTTGGCTTAAGCCTCTTCTTGTGGGAGGAGTTTCCACTTTATGGAGGAGCCTAGTTCTTCCTCAAAGCCATCTAGCTCCTGCTCCTTGGAGAGCTCTAGGAAGACCTGGAAAGGATGGATGAGAAAGAGAGATGTCATATGGAATTGCAAGTGAATCAGAGTAGCAAATTATATGTCTGCATTTTGTGGGTGGTAAAGTCATTACCAATGACCCACCTGCTCCAGGGTAGACTGAGAGAGGCTGTACTCATCCAGGTCAAAGGTCTGCTTAACTGTATAAGGAGAAATGCATTTAGGAGCATGCATATTTTCTTATATAGATAGCCTCATAAGCCAACAGCAAACACACATAATTAAAACATTAATTGTGTTATGATACGTCCATTCAGTTAAAATACGTCAACACATTCACTTTGACTGGAGGAACACTGCTTGCATTAGGCTTACATGCTGGGTACTTTTTGGATTCTGGGTTTAAGAGAGAAATGGAAATGAGAAATGTTCTTCTCTTATGCATGAGCCACTGATTTTGCACAGCCACATAGGAAGATGCAGATGAAAGATGCTTGAATTAGGCTGTTTTGGAAGATTCTAGAGGAGGACGTCTGAGATTTTCTAGGGAGAGAAGAGCTTCATACACTCTTTCTAAAAGACACTGAAGGGTCAGTCCCACGATTGAACTTGGAACCTTCCTTGTCAAGCAGAATAGAATGTGAAGGGCATGGAAGAGAATTGGAGCCACACTACCACTAGAAACAGTATCCCGCCCCCTACCCCCACCCCACAGTAAATAACATAATCTCCAATATGGGGTTGACAATGTAATCAAATATCCTGCAACAGTTTCCCTTCCCTTTGTCCCTTTCCCCTCCCCTACCTTCCCCTCCCCCTTTCCTTTCCTTTCCTTTCCTTTCCTTTCCTTTCCTTTCCTTTCCTTTCCTTTCCTTTCCTTTCCTTTCCTTTCCTTTTCTTTTCTTTTCTTTTCTTTTCTTTTCTTTTCTTTTCTTTTCTTTTCTTTGACAGTGTTTCACTTTGTAGCTTTGGCTGGGCTGCGGTAATCCTCCTGCTTAGAATAATTCCCTCCTCATTGTCTTACTTTCTGAGACAGGGCTCTGGCTCTTACCTTTCTCTAACTTGAAGAAAGCTTGGGATAAAGGCTGCACAGCTTCCACTGGTAATTTGTAAACCATCAGAGGAGAGTACCTGGGGACAGAGGGAGAACACATCAGCTAGGACTAAACTCATTACAACCTCACTCCTCAACTGTTGTTATTTTTAATCAGGACTAAGAACTGGTAACAACGGATCTACTCTCTTATTCTTGCCACTCGGGCTTCAGATAAAATGACCGGATAAGCATGGGTTTGTTTACGAGCTCTCTATTTTCTTCTGTTGGTCTCCATGTCTTTCTTCATACAAACGCTATATTATTGAATCCACAAGGAGGATTTGTGGGAGAGTAAGAGCCAGAGGCTTTTGTACTCTTGGATCATTGAGTGGAGGGGAATAGTGAAGCTCAGGGGCTAATAGATGATAAGCCTGAATCGCCTTTGGCCTCACTGTCAAAGCTCAACACTGGCACTTGGCTTCTTCTTTCAAGCTCTGAAACTATCATCTTCTCCGTGTTTCACATAGCAGTAGAAACCTAGATGACTACTGAATGCCAAGAACAGTCCTCTTACCCCCTCCTATTGACCAGAGAAGAATGTTACTTCTGACAAAGAGTCAAGGAATTTATTACCATGTAATGTCAGTAGTGGGGACTTAATAAATAACTTATTATATTTTTTAGATAAATGTGGACATCAGAGAAGCTTAGATTATATTTAATAATATACTTTCTCACAGCCTATAGGGCAACCATTCTCATATACTGCCCATTTTCTACATCTTCATTATATATTTCTATTTGATTATGGGCTGTACACTGAGTTACAGCACTGTTTAAAGGCCAGACTCTCAGAAAACATTTTTGGAATCACAGTGTGTGTGTGTGTGTGTGTGTGTGTGTGTGTGTGTGTGTGTGTGTGTGTTGGCAGAGCATGCCTATGCAGTGATTAGATATTAACTTTTTGTGTCTTTCTCTATTGTTCTCCACCGTAGTATTCGAAAAAGGGTCTCTAACTGAACCTGGATCTCACTAGTTCAGCTAGACTAGTTGGCCACCAAAAGAACAAGATTTACCTGCCTCCACTCTTGGTGTAGGGATTACATGTCTGTGCAATGACATTGTGCTTTTTTTTGTGGGTGTTGAGTAATGTTCATATTTTCACACTTGTACAGCAAACACTTAACCCTGAATTACCTTCTAGTCCCTCAAACATATTATTTTAGTTTAGAATGACAATCTTGATCCCGAAAAGTCTCCGTGAGAAAGAGATGATACAAGCCAAGGATGGGACATAGCACCTAGTAGGGCCACAACTTATGGTACATCTGCTTTTACATCAGCTCTCTCTTCTCTGCTTTCCATCAAATATCTATCAAGTCATTTTTCTGCCAAGTTTCCTTTCAACTACAAACCAGTGTAACTGGCAGGGGGAAACCAACATTTGGTATCAGATCAAAACCAAAGAGCAACTTTACCGTTCCTGCCTAGCAGCCTGGGGGAAAAGCCTGAGGACCTCCGTGTTGAGGGACTCCACCTGCTCGAGGGTCTTCACCTTCATCTCCAGCAGGTAATCTTTGCCAAATTTGCTTTTGAGATGTTGGATGGATCCAATACACCTGGGAATTGGAGAAGGATGTCTTCAGAATAGGGAGAGAGACGTATGTGGGGCAGTGTTTGAAACCCTCAGCTTCATACCAGGTCTGTCTTAGGGTTCTTGCTGTTAACTGGGGTCTAGCAACTCTAGCCATTAACATTTACTTCCTTGTCTATGGGAAACACCAGCTAGTCACACACTGCAAGAGCCAGTGTGGTCTCAAGACACATACTCACCTCAGCCTTCCAGATACCAGGATGGCCACACGGTCACACAGAGCCTCAGCCTCTGCCATGTAATGGGTCGTCAGCAGGGCGCCCCTGTCTGTATTTTTTATGATGGCCCTGATTGCTTGCCTATATTGTCAAGACATCATTCACAATTTAGAAAGCAGCGTAATAAATAAGAAAAGAACAGAAAAAGGAAGCATGCGTTGAAAAGGAACGCCTACAGAATGCAATATTTTATTATGAACTTATATGAAGAGGGAAATTCCGTCAAAACAGGCATGCACATGGGGACAGAATGTTGCAGAACTCAACAGTGTCACCCAAGCTAGCAGAAGGAAGTCATTGTAGAATACATGACAGGTTTTACAACTTACGGAGAATCACTGTTCTAATGCCCAGCACCAGACACTTGATTGTGATGCAAATGTTCCTGAACCAAGAGATACCTACACTGCTCTGGGACACACAGTGAGTGGCTTGCAGCCTAATGTTAGGTGTGCTTCCTCTCAGAAATGTTCTCAAATGCTAGCTTGAGAACCATTGATTTTTACTAGGGGTGTTGGTAGTTTTGTTTTTTTTTATGTACATAAAAGGTTTTAAGATATACTTTTATCATTCTTTCTGGGTGTTAGATGTGCCTGTGTGCATGTGCCATGTGTATGTAAGTGCACATGTGTGCCTGTGTAGGTAGAGATCAGAGGCCAAGGTTGGGTATCCTGTTAGCCACATTGATTTCTGAAATAGTGTCTCTCACTGAACCTGGAGCTCACCAATTGGTCGGGACTAGCTATTCACTGAGTTCCAGCTCTCCTCCTGATTCCAGCTCCACAGCGCTCAGACTACAGCAAGCAAGATTACCCCTGGATTTTTGTGTGGATGTTGGGAATCTAAACCCTGCACCTTATGCTTGGTAAAAACAATTTCTGGTGAGTGAATCTATTTTCAAGACCCCTTCTAGGAGTGGCTTCAACCCCAGTGGCAACATCTCCTCACCATATTTGCTGCTGCCCCTCGGGGTCCATCCCAGTGGACGGCTCATCCAGAAGCAATACAGATGGGTTTCCCAGGATGCTCAGCGCGAAGCACAGCTGTAACATAAAGGACAGCCCATGTGGCATCACCTCAAGTGTGCCTCCCTGAGGTGTGCTCAAAGCTGTACCTCCTGAGCCCTGCCTATACCTTTCTCTTCACTCCCTCTGACAGTGTCTTCACAGGAGACTTCATCTGGTCCTGCAGCTTGAGCACATTTGCCAACCTGAAGAGAGACAGTGGGACACCACCATCCTCTCCACGGTGAAGAGAGATGATGGGAGGGTGGGGCAGTGAGCCTGGGCGAGATTGGGGAGTGGAGCCAATAGATAGAATTCTGGAGTGTGTGTGTGTGTGTGTGTGTGTGTGTGTGTGTGTGTGTTAGTGGAAAAAAGGTGATATTGTTGGCTGAGGTGAACCCTTCTCAAACAGTAACATGTCATAGAATCCAAATAGTTAATCTATGATCAATACATTAAATTTTAGTATTTTCAATAAATTTTACCAATATATTACTCCTTTTCCATGTTTAATTACGGGGGGAAACACTTAACGCTTCCCCAAACAGGAAAACTAATTCCTAATTTTAAATCTGCCCAGCGTCTTGAGCATTTCACCCCAAGTTTTCTGCGAATACTGTCACCCACTTTCTCCCTGACCTCCTCCTGTCCTAGATGTACCCCCAATCATGTACCTCGTGATGGCAACTGCAGCGTGACTTCTGCTCAAACCTCTCACTGCTGCAAATACCTCCAGGTGCTCCTTCACAGTGAGGTTGGGCCACAGAGCATTATCCTGAGGACAGTACCCCAGGAACCCCAGCGTGTCCCCTTCTCTGCTCCCTTTCAGTAGCACCTATAAGATAAAAGTTCATCATTAGAGCCCACATTCTACACAGCCTCAAGGAGTATTCCTGTGACAGCTCTCTCACAGACACTCCCTCCCAGACCAAAGGGAGTTTTAACTGTGTGTAACATCTCACACTGGAGAGAGCTTGTTAGTAGTAATTACCTATGAATAAATATGTGCCCAGTCAGAAACTTAGTCTTCTAAGTGGACTGTCAAAAATCTCCCAGTGTGTGTTACTCCCATTGTCACTTCTGTTCCCTGTTCATATCCAGTGTTTTCACAATTTTCTAAATGAAGCATCTTCAGAATGGCTCTTTACCCTCACCTTCTCTTCCGTGTTCTTTTGAATACCTCCTCTGTGACAGAGGCTGCACTTAATGCTCATAGATGAGGGGCTTAAAAACAATTAGTGCCTTGTTTTTGGAGTTTCGATTCTACAGAGAGAATCAGGAAAACACCAAGTAGAGGAAAGAGTAAATAGAATAAGGTCAGTCAGAGTGGTGCTGTAGTGGGCACCAGAAGGCTTAGATGGAGAGAAAGTGCAGAAGCGACCTTGGGTTGGCTGGTTAGCCCGTCATTCTCTGAGGGATCATTTTAATGGAAGAGGAGAAGTTTCCAATCATGGGGTAAAAACCAGACTATTTTTTTTGGGGGGGGGGATTTGGCACAGAGCAAAGAGTACGATCTAAGCCTATGAAGGAATGCCATTTGATGTGCTGTTCCTAGACCAAGGCAAGGGCAGGTGTGCTGGAGCAGAATGAGCAAGGGGATGAGGAGAGATGCAGCCCACGGATAGAGAGGTCATCTCCTGTAGCCACCTGCAAGACAAGTAGGAGGTGACCTGACAGTCACAGAGAAGAGGAATCGTGAAAGTGGTGGAGTATGAGAACAACAAGGCTGTAAATCATGATGCTGGCTGTTTTGACTAAGTCACTTCCATGATGCCAACCTCAGGGAATGTCTCTTGGTTTATTTATTTATTTATTTATTTATTTATTTATTTATTTATGACACAGGGTCTTTTATTGTGCTTGTAGTTTACCAATTAGAATAGGCTCTATGCCCAGTAAAGCCCAGGAATATAGCTGCTTGTATCTAGGGCCCTAGC
>LR750368.1:24554-107614 GCA_902729485.2 Mus minutoides | reverse complement strand
TTTTTTTTTTTTTTTTTAAACAATGAGATCTTTTAATGAAAGACAAGTACAGAAATAGGCTGGGGGAAAGTGCAGATTTCAAAAGCTATCTGTTCTTGAGGCAAATGTAGATATTTGGAATTGAAAATATTAATGGAAATTTTACCAGGGACATAAAGTATTAGCTTAGAAGTTTATATTGCATATGCACGATAAGTATCCACAAGTTAACATACTTACAATAAAGAAGCTAAGTGACCAAATGCCCCTGTGTGTTTTCCCCTTGCGAGAAATGAACGAAATCACGTATGTTAAGAAGATCAGGGATATGGCATAGCCAACAGAACACGGGATCTGAAAACAACAATGGGAATGTGAGTCTCAGAGATAGACAGCAGCAAGGCTCCAAACGCTGCCATAGTTAGCGCCTGGCAAAGCACGGCTTGTGAAAGGAGTTTGCATTTACAAATCTTTTGCACTTACTTGTATGACGTGGCTAATAACAGAAAACGTTTCATCTGGGAAGCGTAGAAGGTAGTCCATTAAAGACATGAAGAGGAAGAGGAAGCAGAACAGGGGGATGTCCACCAGTGCCTGCCCAACCCAGTACGCCGAAGGGAAGAGGCCGGAGACCCGCAGCTCGAACCAAGCTTTGTTCTGTCCAGGAGAGAGCAGAGAGACACAAAGTGTGACGTCAGCTTGAGTTTTAAAAAATGTAGAATATTTAATGTTGATGTTTATTTATAATAACTCTGGATTATTGTGATAAGGACTACCCAGGCTGAGAGGTGTGGTTGACTGGCAGATGTAGCTACCAATCAGCTGCTTTGGTGACAGTCACGCTGAGGTTCATCACATGCCTGGGAGGTATATGAAGAAGATTTCCTCTAATCAAACATCACCATGAGTGGGCAGGAACTTACAGGGCTGAGTGTGTGAATAGAAGGCTTATCTATTGAGCAGTCCATTTCCCATTGTCCGTACAACTGTCTAATTGCACATATAAAATATGTATATAATATCATATAAGTGATTTGACTCAAATGCATTTTTTTGAGGCAGGGTCTAATATAACCCTGACCAGTCTTAGACTCACAGCGCAAGATCCTTCTGCAGCTACTATCATATCTGACTCTATGTAGTTCTAAGAACTGAACCCAGGACTTCATACATACTAAGCAACCACTCTACCAACTGAGCTATATCTCAGCCCTTTAAGCAATTTAAAATACTATATATACAGGAATAATTATATGATAAATATAATTACATATACTATACAACATATATGTGGTTATACTTACATTTTATACACAGTAATTTCTAGCTATTGCATATAACATATATAATACATAATTGTACAATTGCTATATTTTATATTCTATAAGTTATAGACAGAAAAAATTCATTTGAATCAGAAAAACAGTACAAATTGGAATTTACAAATTGTCACTTAAATGATGGAAGTTTTAAAATACTTATTCTGAGAAATATTCTATTGTATTCATGGTTATACCAGAAATTGCTTATTAATTATATTATTATTATTAATTCATATCTGAATGGGCATCTAGGGGGCCAGCTTGCATGAGAATTTTGGTTTTCCAACAGCAGAGACTGGTTCATGCCAAAATCTATTTTGGATAAAAGTTTCTCACTTCTCTGATCACTCACAATGTCAGCCATTGTTCTAAACATATTTCCCACTTGTGTATCTTCTTCAGTAAAATATTTGCTCAAACATTTGTTTATTTAAAAGTTGATTTAAGGACTCTATATATTTTCAACACCTTTTAGACTGAAAATCTATTGGAGATAGATGAATTGATTTATTTTTCAATTTTGTATTTTATTTTGTATAGCTGCATGATTGTATTTAATTAACACATGGAATTATTTAAATTGATTAACTAAAAATTGCATCGTGTGTGTGTGTGTATGCATGTAATCACTATACTTTCAGCTTCTAATTTACAAAAACTCAAGTTCCAGTTACTCACAATTCGTTATTACCTTATAGTCTGTGACGCTGCTCATGGCAATATAAGGAGGGCAAGCGGAGGTCAGAATCAGCCAGAATGCGGTCTTCGACAGGTATTCTACAGGATGAGTAAGTTCATCCTGAAAAGGAAAAGCTGAATGAACAAATTCAGAGTTTCTTTTCCTGGCATAAATTTTAAAAAGGCCAAATTGATTGTATGTCTTGGGTGTCTTGTCGGAATCTCCAAACTTTTCTCGGTCCTTCCAGTTTGTAAGCTTGACTTTGGACTACTTCACTGCGTGCTCAGACTTGCCAGTTAAGGAACTGATACCAAGAGCTCGCGTAGTGGGAAAGAATTAACAATGTGTTTTTATGTCATTCACTCCATGATTTACTGTGATGTTAGGTAATACGTGATATGTCACAGCCGACATCCAACTGATCTTCAGTGATCTCGAATGTGGTAGCTGGGCTCAAGAAGCATGTCAAACAATAGGCACATGAGGAGGCCAGGGCAGTACTGGTTGGCATGTTCCCGAGGTAGAGATGGAGTGTGAGGAGGAGATGTGAAAGAACCACGCAAGACATTGTTGCTGGTTGTAGCCGCTGCAACTCTCTTCAAGGAAAGGAGATGTGCAAACTCCCATCACCCACAGAGCCGTCATCACTTGAAGATTCACACAGTAGCCATTGCTTGGTTAAGCACACGTTTAGATTCACACAGTAGCCATTGCTTGGTTAAGCATACCTTTAGATTCACACAGTAGCCATTGCTTGGTTAAGCATACGTTTAGATTCACACAGTAGCCATTGCTTGGTTAAGCATACGTTTAACTACACCGTGGCAAAGCCAGAGAGCTGAATAGGACAAAGTCAATGTTGATCTCTGATACTCATTTCTGTGTTTAGCAAGTAAGTTTGTACGTGCTTTCTGTGTCCAGGGCTTGTCCCTGGGTACCAGGTACTTAATGTTTAAATGTGTTAAAAGCTGTGGGACTGGGGAGATGGCTCAGCTGTTAAGAGCACTGGCTTATTCTTCCAGGGGACCCAGGTTCTATTCCCAGCACCCACAAAGATGGCTCACAATCATCTGTGCCTCCAGTTTCAGAGGATCTGATGCCCTTTTCTGGCCTTAGAGGGCACAGAAGTGGTACACAGATATGCATTTAGGGAAAACACTATATGCAAAACTGTTCAGAAATTAAATAAAAAAGATTTTTAAAAATGCAGTGTTCCCTACATTTGTAACAGGGAGAAATATACTTGAGAACAAAGGAATCTTTCCAAAGGATGGCTGCCCAGTTTGTAAATTTGAAGGGCTGTCTATGTTCAATTGCTCAGGCCTTGGGTTAGAAATATAATTTTTTTGGTCCATACGTAGGGTATATGCATGCTTGCATGTGTGTAAGTATGGGGAGATGCTGACATGGGTGTCTGTCTCATTCCTTCTCCATGTCACATATTGAGACAGGGTCACTCATTGGAATGCAGATACAACTAGACTAGTTAGCAGCTTCCTGGGGAATCCCCTGTCTCTGCCTCCCAGGCACCCGAAGCTACTATAGCTGCCAGGAAGAGAAATGGAATTTTTTATTTTGCTCTGTATTTGGAAAAGTTGGTGTAGTAAGTCTAAGGTAGGTCAAAGGAGTTAATATTACTGGCAAGAACCTGGAGTTATTCTAATGAGGAGAGTCTGAAATTCCAGCCTGAGCTTTGTCCAGATTTCTTTTTTTCTTCAGTAGCATTTGTAAAAGTGATGAGGTTCCTTCCTCCTCCTCCTCCTCCTCCTCCTCCTCCTCCTCCTCCTCCTCCTCCTCCTCCTCCTCCTCCTCCTCCTCTTCCTCTCCCTCTTCCTCTTCCCTCCCAACCTCCCTTCTTATTTCATTCTGTGTGTTCATTCCTTCGTATTAATCACAGTACTGTATACTCTCACTCTTGTCCTCTCTCATCCTCTTTGGGAAAATGTTTTAGTTGGCAGTTTTAAAAGCCCAGAGGTCTTGAAAGGTGCTGGTTTTCCAAAGCCACAGAAGCCAGTGTGAATCCAACTTCTGGCTACGGTTTGGGTGGATTCCAAAAGGCTATGATTCCGGGATTTTAAAAGATGATCAGGGAGGGTGGGGCAAAGGACTTGAACTTACCACGGGATACGTGCTTCTGTCGGTTTTAATGCGGGCTGACGGTGTAACCATGCCAAGTAGCCCGTTGCTGAGGATGCCCATCAGAACTGGGAAGCAGTTAAGTCTCTTGGTATTGCAGGCAAACGAAAAGCTGTGGTTCTAAAACCAAAATAAACAAAACCTCCTAATTATCAAAGGTCTTCATTTTTTTTCCCTAAGGAAAGTAAAATTTGGGATTTTAAGATGCAATGACATTGTGGTTCTTTCTTGATGGTGCTCGGGAATCGCACCCATCACCTCACATTATGGGAGTTGAGCCCTCCCCACTGAGCTACACTTCCAGCCCCAATGACATGTTTTAAAAACACTTTCAAACAATAACAAAAGAATCCCACAAATGCTGTAAGCAAATTGTAATCTCAAAAATGAACACACACACACACACACACACACACACACACACACACACACACAAAAGCTGTATAAATAAAAGCAAGCCCTGGTGTAAGTAAAACAAGGCATGTTTAGAATTAAACAAAACCATGTATTTAATCTGCCAGCTGTCTTGTTTAGGGCTAGAGTCATGTTTTCAAGTGTTTATTGTCATAGACAAAACAGCATTTCTAAGATATATGTGGTATGAAATCTATAAAGGCAAATATAAATTTCCTGGCCTCAAATATAACATCAAATATATAAATTTGAATAAAGTATTTATTTTGTTATCACACATTGGCAAACATGATTGAAGTAAGAATTATTTATTATATTAATGAATAAAGTCCACTAATATATATATATATATATATATATATATATATATATATATAGAGAGAGAGAGAGAGAGAGAGAGAGAGAGAGAGCACTTGCTCTTGTTTCTATCTTTTAGACTGGAGGAGACCTGAGTATTTTAGGGCTATATTATCTTTACACACTTTGGTGGAAATTCTGAGCTAGATACCAGCATACCTTCTCATTGCCAGACACTATAAGGGCTCCATTGTAGGATGGGTCATCTGTGCCATCTCTGGCTCCAGAAGCATCGACTTCTAAAGCTATGTTCTGGCGCTCCACAGCATGGATAAAGTCGTCAATGCTTGCCTCTGAAATGTAATTCAACATATCAGGTATTTCAAAGATCCAAAAGTCCGTGTTAAGTTCTGAATCTCAATGCTACAATATGTACTTTCCCACATAATAATACCCTTGCATCGTGAATTAAAAGTCGACTAATTGCTCTGATAAAATATACCTTTTTCATACCATATGACTCTTGAAATAGCTTTTTTTTTCCTCTAGAATCTTGCAATGAATAGCTGTGGAGTTTTAATGGTAGGTAATTTTTTAATCACTAAATGTCTGAAAACAGAATTCACTATTATGAGATTATTACTTGATTTTCAAATAGTTTCTTGAGGCGGGAAGGCAGTCTGGTGACATGAATAACTTTGCAGATCTTTTATCCAGATAATCAACCAGTGTGTAACTCTTGAAACTGTCCTAAGCATGTGCAGAAAATGAAGAAACATATACTTAAGAAAATCTCCTAAAATTGGCAAGAACACTTCTCTGAGAAAGTCAGTGGAACACAAAAAGACCCTCAGCACCACAAGCCATTAACAAAACACAAATAGAGACCAGAAGAGAAAAAGGACTGAGATCATTCGGTCAACAGTGTGCTGCTCACTGAGCAAGATGATGACCTATGTTCAATCCTCAGCACCCACACAAAAATCCATGGCACATGTTTGTAATACTAGCACTGGGGAGGCAAAGACAGTCAGATCTCGGGAGCTCATTAAAGAGGCAGCATAATGAGTTCAAGTTTCAGTGAGAGAGAGTTTTAAATAATAAGGTGACTGAGAAAAACATCCAATGTTGAACTCTGGCCTCTAAATGTACACTCATGCATGTACACCCTTGTTTACAAAGACATGCACCCACATAGAAAATGCATCCACACAAAACAGAAGCTTATAAAAAAAATCAAGAGTGGGAATCATCCAAGAGGTGCAGAAATTTGAACACAGACATTGTTAGCATACACATGCACTTACTTTGAAAACAACTTGGTAGATCCTTAACAGTTTAAACATATGTGTTATATGATCCAACAATCCCAGTTCTAAGATGATACCCCAAAGAAATGAAAAAATCTTTACAAAAAATACATAGTCGTTGATCAAAATATTATTCATAATCATTTGTAGGGGGATGTATCCATTTACAGTTGAATGATAAATACAATGTGGTATATGTACATAATAGAATACCATTAATAATCTCTTTAATTAAACAATTAAAATGAGATTATAAGGTCTCAGATATCTCTATGGTATTTTTGAATGAAATGTGTTTTTATGTAAAATCTCCTTTTTCTTGCCTCTGCATTCTGCTACCTTTCACCTTCCTTAAAACCTCCCCACCATAAGTCCTTGTCAAGCACTTTCAGAATGAAACATAGATACATTTGTGAATTGGAAATATGTTATTACCTGTCTTATTAATGATCAATAATTGACTGAGCATGCCCTGGGGCTGTTGTCCAGGAGCAAGGAAGTATTCATGTGGGGAAAGTTCCCAAGTGTAAGAGCTTTGACGTATTTTCGTTGTGATATTTTCAAAAAGAAGAGGAGAGATGCCGACTGCCAGAATCAAGAGCCTGCAGAGAATAAAAGCTGTCACTGTGAGTATTTTATGATTGATGTACTAATCACAAATATTAAATGGGTAACTCTGGCCTATATTTTTAAAAAAGGATTATTTATTTATTTATTTATTATTTATTTATTTATAGTACATGAGTACTCCATCTGAATGTACACTAGCCTGCTAGAAGAGGGCATTAGATCCCATCATAGATAGTCATGAGCCACCATTTGGTTTCTGGGAATTGAACTCAGGACCTCTGGAAGAGCAGACAGTGCTCTTAATCTCTGAGCCATCTCTCCAGCCCTGCCTATATTTTAAGAGTGTTTTGTCCCTCTCTCACTTCTAAATTTGAGGACAAACTGTAGCTGTACTCTTTGATCACTTCTCCTGCTCTTCTACACTGGGGTGTCTGATACCACATATCTTGTGGGTGTACAGCCCAGACTCTGCCTATCTCTCATGAGTCCTGTGTTATTCTCTACCTCTCTGTTGGTTAATTCATTATCACCCCCCTCCAATAGTATTCTTCACATCTACTTTACTTCCCATAGTTTCTGATTCTATAATGACCACATGGTCTCTTTATTCTCCAGACTTATATTTTAATTAACTTATCGTTTTTTCTAAATTATTATGATATTTAATAAAAGAATCAATTAAAATGTATCAATTACTAACTAATAATAATTTTTATTTATTTTCCTTTACTCCCTGTTTCAAGGAAATTAATATATCCTGAAACACTGTTATCATATTTGCTAATTTGAAACCTTCCTCCATACCTAATTTATAAATATCTCTTGCCTAAATCTTTTGAAATGACTGGCATCCTTTCATTCTTTACGCTCTATATGTTACTTACTATATTGATAATATAATGCAAATTTTCTTCTTAAATCATTTTGTTTCTTTGTCAAATTTTTGTGTACTGTTTATTGGGGTTGAATTATGTGGTGGGATGTGTAACTCCACTTCTTAATTTAAAACACAGTGATCCTGGTGCTGGAGGGACACCTCAGTGGTTAAGAGTCCTTGCTGTGCAACCCCAGGACTGGGATTTGTATCTCAGCATCCATACAGCAAGCCAAGTGTTCTGCATACATCTGTAATCCCAGCTTAAAGGAATGGGTACAGGAGTATGACTGGGATTCACCGGCTTCTAGCTTAGATAACAAAATGTGAGCCTCAGGTCTAGAGAGACCCTGCCTCAAAGGAACAGGCAGACAGTAATAGAGGCGCACATCAGATATTCTCTTCTGGCCTCTACATGCACACCCAGGTATGTGCACCCACACATGTATGTGTGCACACACTCACGCACATACATATCAATGAATCAGAAAATTTAATAAAAATATAATTGTTGAAGAAAAGGCATTTATGGATGGGTAAGTTATCATAGACATCATAATAGTAATGGAAGATGATGAGTCTCCAATTCAGGGATGCAACCTGCTGTGTACAGAGTAGGAGTGGATATCAAGTTGCTGTCACTAAAGAAGCTAGCGGATGCCATGACATCTAGGCAAGTGCTAATAGGATAAGCACACAGCGTCAGGTCTGAGGCACTGATATGTGGGCCCTTGGAGAGAGGATCCCCTGCAACGTGTTCATGATATCCCATGGTGATGAATTTGAAAGGGAGGAGATATGCAAGGAAACTTTACATCACCTCAGCTTTTCCTTTAGAATTGTCTTGCAGACATTATAAACTCCACCATCTAGTCTCCTAATAGATAATCGCAAGGACCGAACGACCAACCCTGCAATGGCGTTTACTTAGCTTAGTAGAGTGTTTTCTCTTCTTGTTCCACCTTTGTTATCTTTAATGTTACGTACAAGAGCTCGATAGCGTCCCGATACTCACACAGATAAAAACGCTTTCCTTTCGTGCTTTAACTTCAACAGGCGAACCTTTGCAATCGCAGAGGTTTGCTGTCTCCAGAGAGCCAGACCGTCTGTCTTCTTTGCTTCCCTAAGTGAAGAGAGAGTCTGCTCCACCTCCATCAGCCTTTCCGTGTCCCCAGATCTCTCTGCTTGTCCTTCTCCCACGATGTCAACCTCTGCAAAACCACAGAGGAGGCAACTCGTAAAAACCCACTTCAGGCACGCCTTGTTGCAACCACTGCTTGAGCGCATTTTAGCTACCGCGCTTGTCTTCTGTATTCCTCTGCATATCTTATGGCATTGCTGGCTGCTGCACTGAGCCAGAGAGAGGGGGGGTAAAGTCCATTGATTGAACAAACACAGGAATTAAAATGGGTATTTTTGTATACAGAAACTATATAAAGGGACTTCTAGACTTGACATCGGCTCACAGTAGCTGTGGTTATGTGCACAAGGTCTAGCTGGCAAAATTCTAGTGTGGATAGAGAAGAGACTCATGAAATTCCAACCCTGGCTATGGAGCTATGGACAGTTGATGGTGGTAGAGGGAGCGAGAGTCAATATTCTTGGTACAGCTCCTGGTATGTTGCCTATGCTTCTCCAGTGGGTGATCACACCTCCATGTGCATATACATAGCACTGATTCAGATCCCTGGAAATTATGACCCAAAAAAGACAGAATATGGTGTTGCTTGCTTGTAGTCCCAGTACGTGATATAGGAGACAGAGACAGTTCTATCCCTGATCTTACTGGCCAGCATGCCTAGAACAGAATGAAATTTCACATGAATGAGTAAAGCTGCCTCCAAAAAAAAAAAAAAGGAAGGCACCAGTGGAATGAGTGGGAAGGCTGTTCTCTGATTTCTATATCTACTTACACGCACACATGCACCCAGACTCACCACACATATGGTACATACACATACACACGTGAACACATGCAAAAGAATAATTCAAGGCTATCCTCTTATATATAATAAGATTGGTCTCCATATTTCTAAAGCGGCAAACAACTCTGAACGCACTGGATGAAAGTGCAAAGTAGCTGCCTTCATCCTTGGGAGCATGGTAGGAGAGGAATGGTGGCGTCAAGAAGCAGCAAAAAGCAACCTGATCTCATAGACACATCGTCTGCTGCAACAAGTCCAAGTCACAAAGTGAGTTTACATCATCTGCTGATTCTTTCCCTTGAGATCCTTCACTGAGTAAGTGGGCATCGTATACAGCCTTGTCTAAGAAGAGCCTCAATGACAGAGTCTGCATTTTGTAATCTTCTCTTTGTAACAAGTGTTTTTGAGGTACAGACCACACTGAGTGTGATCAGTATCTTACATGGTTTTGTTTTCTTGTTTTTTTGTTTTCTTTTGCTTTTGCTGCATTTTAATTACCTGGTTCATCAATTGCTGCTTTTCCTTCTAGCTTCAGGAACACCTCATTCAAAGTTGTCATGGAAACACCATAGTTTTCAATTCCCAGTCCCAGACAGCTGTCAAGACTCTGGCAAAGCTCTAAAGGGCACACACAGCCAGTGAGTCACCATGGCAACAATCATGTGACTTGAGAACATACTTCTCAGACTAAGAAATGAAAGTGTATGGAATTATAGTTGATATGTGGCAAAGACACAGAAATGAATATTACACAAATTATTCCATTTTTCAAGTTCTGGGTCATTTTGTTTCACATTTGTGCTATAGGCTCAAATATTACCCTCTTTTAGTCAATTCTCTGTATTCATTTACATTTCTATTTGAATTTCATTTTAGTTTCACTTTTACAATTTAGATAATTACATCATTTTAATTTCTCAACATTGAGCTTAGATAATTGAAGTGGCTATTCCAGAGAACATATACAAATGGAAACCACTTCTGCTGTAACCAGCAAAGGAAAAATAATTAATTTTTTTGAGCTGTGAGTGCAGCCGAGATATTGTGCTAGCCACAAAAGAGGAAAAGCTGAAGGGAACTCTCTAACATGTTCAAGCATTTCAACTCAATAATTAGAATATAGTGTTTCCTCAGAGGCAGGTGGATTTCTGAGTTAGAGACCAGCCTGGTCTACAAAGTGAGTTCCAGGACAGCCAGGGCTATACAGAGAAACCCTGTCTCAATATATATATATATAAAACTTTGTTACTGTTTCAATCACATTTTAAAATCTGAACATATCATAAGTGCTCAATAGATTGTAGTTATACAGTGATCACCATAGCTACTATAGTAAATATTATATCTATATTTTATTTTGTTGTGTTAATGTACATTACCTGGAAATCTATAAGTTGTTTCTAAGGGTAATGTATAGAGAAGTTTCCCTTCCCCTTCAGCTGATAGCTTGGCCTCAGGGATGTGCTGTTTAACAAGCGATGTGATGTTTTCTGGAACACAGGCGTCTTTCAGCTGCAAACTGATGTTTAAAAAAAAGACATAGACTATATGATACAATCTATGATAGAATGAAAATAATCACTAATTTCCTTGGGGCAAAAAAATCAACCAAAATCTAGTGGAAGATATAAGTCATGTAAACATGAAAAGAAAAACCAAACAAAGAGGTCTACAGAGTGAGTTCCAGGACATCCAGGGCTACACAGAGAAACCTTGTCTTGAAAAACCAAAAAAAAAAAAGTGTGAAGAAAAAAAATGCTAATTAAAATTATTGGCCAGGCAACTCAGGGATGGTGGAAAGGGAAGGCTGGCAGTGATTCAAGTCTCCAAAGTGTCAACAGACACAAAGTTGAAATACCAGGGATAGAGCAAAGACTGGAAGTACACATGATAGATAGTGTAGGGGTTGATATTCAAACGAAGTTGAAGTTGGCTCTTTATACTGGTTCAAAAGAGCCAAGGGCTTTTGAGAGTCATAGATGCTAGACAAGTACAATTATTTAATTATTTAGCCATCTGATGTAAATTCATTAAATTCTTAGTGTACAGTAATCATTGTAGTGAGTGAATAAATTTACATAGTCCTGCCAGAGTGGAATGGCCTAAAGTGGGAGCGGGGCAGGAAGTAAACAATTAAACCTTCATGTAACATACAGCAGTGCTATGAAAGATTCTGGGCTGCAGATAAAAGTCAATAATATGACGCCCACAGCTTTAGTTTCCTTGTTGTTCCTATAGTAGAACATTGAATAAGACCAAAGACTCTTGGAGAAAAGCATTCCATCCATGCAAAACACTATAGTTATTTCTCATTTGTAGAAATATAAGCTAATAGACAAAAATCAAACTTAGGAAGTATACAGTAGATAGAATATCTGTAGTGATCTGGCCCTGAAGTTTGGTTTCGATGACTGTAAAGTACATTTTAATGTAGATGAGTAGTTTCCTTATTGCTAAGAACAATTATTTTTACTATGTCAGGTCATGTGACAAGCTGAATAGTAACAGTGGCCACACTTAGCAAACCTTTAACAATGGTAGGCATTTTCTTTAACCAAATGTTTAAGTCTAAATAATTCCATTTATTCATAAACCATGAGCTTGTATGAGTTTACAAGAATGCTTGGTATTTCAAGAAGAATCAAAATCCGCTAAGGGAATTAAATTAAAAATACATTTTCCCTCTTTACTGATATTACTTTGGTGATAAAATGAATTTGAGAAATGTGTTTTGGATAATATGGTCACTGCATGAGGGGTATCTAGTATAGTGTTCTTCTTCAAGGATCCTTGGAAGGAGGGGTTGGCAAACTTATTCTGCAAATATCTGACAGTTTACTCCATTTACCTCTGCATCAGCTATTCATCTCTACTGGTGAAAAACAGATAAAACAAATAAACAAGCAAACAAACAAACACCCACAGTAGCTATCAGCACCATACAAGAGAATCAATAGGATATTTCCTTGCCAAAAATATTTTTTTAAATACACAAACAATAAGTGGTTTAAATGTGTTGACTTTTGTTTAAAGGAAGAAAATGAACAGTTATGCAAACTATAGTCCCAAAGTCCACGAAGAGTCCCACGATCTGGGTGGGGATTCTGGCTAGCACGTTTTATTTGAGAACATCGTAGGTTGCCTAGCATATCACATGGCTAGACAACATCTCATCTATTTTTCTGTAATATTCACATGCCATCACTTTATAAATGAGAAAACTAAAATTTATAGTTTAGTTTCTAAGATACTTAAACACTGTGACTTAGGAAATAAAAATTATGTCATTATTCAGAATTGGAAGATTAACCATGTTCTAATGAGATGTTATCCTGATGGCTGAGGGTCAGCAAGTGGGGGTGGGTTCAAGAAAGGAGCCAACCCATAGGCATAAACTCAAACAAGTGTAGGTCATGGTGAGACTTGAATTGAAGCACAGAAGCCACAATAGGAAAGCCACCCCATGTCATCCGGCTACTTAGTTCGGGTGAGTAGAATGGAACCATTAAGACGGTTTGTCGTTGTTACTGTTTGTCTCACTGCATTTATGTTTATTTTCTTTCTTAAGAATAGCAGAGGCAGGCGGATTTCTGAGTTCAAGGCCAGCCTGGTCTACAAAGTGAGTTCCAGGACAGCCAGGACTGCACAGAGAAACCCTGTCTCGAAAAAACCAAAAAAAAAAAAAATAATAATAATAAAATAATAATAAAATAAAAAAATAGATGAATAACTCAGAAACACTAACCAATTAATAAAAATTCAAATCTTAAGAAAATGAATATCGTAATGTGTGGTGGCAGGTTTAGATTTGGACAATAGTTTTGAGGTTAAAATGAGCCGGCTTAACTCTTGACTCCATAGCTTATTAACCCATTGTTATAGTATAATGCTTCTCAGAGTTCACGTGCGGGAGATTTACTCCCCAACCTCACAAGGTTGAGAAGCAGGAGGACTTTTAAGAATAGGTTCAGTTATAAGAACTCTGTGACCCTTGTCCTTACCTTAAGTGATACCCAACTCCCCATTTCTTCTTCAGAAAGAGTGATGATCCTGCACACTTCAGCTTCCCATTGGAGATGAACACTTTCCTATCTGAAAAGGAAGAAGGAGAGAAGACGGTCTATATAGAAGCGGCCATTTGTTTTTGAGACAGACAATTGTTTATATGCTTTAAAATTCAACCCAGAAACATTTTCTGTTCCAGACTGGACTTAATGAAGACTCCGTGAAGCATATCCTTTAATCTCTCCTTAGGCTGATTTCTCATTGTCTAACTCATCAAGGAGACTAAACCATGTGGATTCATAGTACAAACATTAGAAGCATTTGAACATTCCAAGTTGATTTAATTCAAATCAGAGCAAAAGAATTAAGCTTTTAGAATGTAGACTTTATTTACAGTTAGTTTCTTGGCAATTCATGCCACTACACAACTTTTTTTTTTCTCGTTCCAGTCAACCCTGCTCGCTCTGGTCTTGCCCCCCTCACTCCGGTCGGCCCTGCTTGCTCTGGCCGACCCTGCTCGCTTGCTCTCTCCGGTCCAAGGATTTGTTTTTTTTTTTTTTTTTTTTTTTTTTTAACTTTTATAAAGGACAACATTTTATTGGGGCTGGCTTACAGGTTCAGAGGTTCAGTCCATTATCATCAAGACATGGCATGGCAGGTTCTAGGTAGGCATGACTTGGGAGGAGCTGAGAGTTCTACATCTTGATTTGAAGACCACCAAGAGAAGACTGACTATTCTGCACTGGACAGGGCTTCAAAGCCCATCCCCAAAGTGATATACTTCCTTCAACAAGGCCATACCTACTCCAACAAGGCCATGCCTCCTAATATTGCCATTTCCCATGAACCAAGATATTCAAACCACCACAAGTTCTGTCAACCTGTGCTGCACCTTAAAGGAGATGCACAATTTAACTGAAAAGAAGAGAGAACACCTAGATATGAGAGCTATAGGAACAGAGGTCCAGAAGCAGGCTGTCTGTCCCAGGAGGGCTATGAGTATAGACACAATAGCCACACCATCAGATGGGTCTTATCAGGTAGCATTTCTTTACATGCATTAGTTTTGTATGCCGATCTTTCACAGAAACTGTAACCTATTATGTATAAAGTCAGAAAAAAATACTGCCATCTAATGCCAGCTTGATCATTTGCTAACTGTGAAACCTTCAAGCTGGCACAGTCTGCACTTCAGGCTCCTCAGCAGCTAAACACAAATAATAATGACACATTATTCATAAGCTTCTTATGAAAATTAAAGAANCTCCACATCCACGCCAGCATCTGCCGTCACCTGAATTTTTGATCTTAGCCATTCTTACATTCATAAGTACGCTGTAGCTGACTTCAGACGCACCAGAGGAGGCATCAAATCTCATTACGGGTGGTTGTAAGCCACCATGTGGTTGCTGGGATTTGAACTTATCACCTTCGGAAGAGCAGCCGGGTGCTCTTACCCGTTGAGCCATCTCACCAGTCCCCACTACACAACTTTTAATGACACATTTACAAGATATGCTGAAATGGAGCTGGAGAGGTAGGCCAGTCACTAAAGCGCTTGCTGTACAAGTTCAGGACCTGTGGACCTCAGAACCCATTTAAAAAGCTGAGTTTGGCAGTCTGCAATTGGAGGTAGAGACAGACAGATCCCTGGGACTTAGCACCATCCAGTCTAACCTACAGAGAGATCCCGTTTCACAAAACAAGGTAAAGAGCTCTTGAGAAACAATGCCCAGGATTTCCTCTGGGCAGCACAAGATCATACAAATCTGTACCTACATGCATATGAACACACACATACCCATACATGCATGCACATACACGACCCAGTAAAATAATTGATGTTAATATGTTTGTGCTACAAAAGAACACACATGATATGCACTCACTGGTAACTGGATATTAGCCCAGAAGCTCAGAATACCCAAGATACAATTCACAAAACACATGAAACTCTAAAAGAGAGAAGACCAAAGTGTGGATACTTCGATCCTTCTTAGAAAGGGGAACCAAATACCCATGGAAGGAGTTATAGAGACAAAGTTTGGAGCAGAGACTGAAGAAATCCAGAGACTGACTCACCTGGAGATCCATCCCATAAACTACCACCAAAACCAGACACTATTGTGGATGCCAACAAGAGCTTGCTGACAGGAGCCTGATATAGCTGTCTATTGAGAGGCTCTGTTAGTGCCTGACAAATACAGAAGTGAATGCTCACAGCCAACCATTGGACTTAGCATAGGGTCCCCAATGAAGTAGCTAGAGAGAGTATTCAAGGAGCTGAGGGGTTTGCACCCACATAGGAGGAACAACAATATGAACTAACCAGTACCCCCAGAGCTCCCTAGGAACTAAACCACCAACCAAAGAAAACACATGGTGGGACTCTTAGCTCTAGCTGCATTATGTAGCAGAGGATGGCCTAGTCATCAATGGGAGGAGAGGCCCTTGGTCCTCCTGTGAAGGTTCTATGCCCCATTATAGGGGAATTCTGTAGCCTCCACCAACCTTGAGTAGGCTGGCTCAGACCTCTCTGCCACTGAGAATGAGACCACTTAGATGGCTCTATTGTTCTGTCACCTGCCACTGTTCTTCTCCAAGACACTGCTACCTGCTGAGGGGCCCTTGAGATATTCTGAAGACAGCAAGCAATCCAGTAATTTATACCTACTTGCCAAACCAGTTCTTTCAGATAGATCCCCTACAGGCTGGGACTGGCATCAAGAATGAATCTGGGGAAGATGGGCTCTCTGCTTATAAGCACAGATTGTTAGTAAACTTTGGTCCTTGGACAGAAAATTGTGTTGGTCTCTCTCCCATACAGCTCCGGCCTCCCACTCAGGAACCCAGTTAGTGTGGCTGCAGGCAGCTAGGCTACAGAATGCCAAGGCCAGGAAGCAGGAGTGGGTGGATTGGCGAGCAGGGGGAGGGAGGAGGGGATAGGGGATTTTTTGGAGGAGAAACTAGAAAAGGGGTAACATTTGAAATCTAAATAAAGAAAATAGCTAATAAAAAATAGGTTTGTGCTAAAGTCACATCATCTCCACATGTTTAGATCAGGAGGCTAAAATATAGCTCCGAAGAGCCCTGATCTGTGGTTTTCAGGTCCCTGGATACCCTTATCATGATGCTTAAGGGAGACAGCCATTACCAGCTAGGATGTCAGCCTCATCCATGAACTGCGTGCTGAAGAGAACCACGCGGTCTGCTCTGCGCTCCTTCAGGAGATTCCACACCCGGTGCCTTGAAAAGGGATCCAGGCCAGCAGTGGGCTCATCCAGTAGGAAAATCTAGAGGAAGGAAGTGGCAGGGTTTTCCTCTAAAGAGGAAAGCTCTCCCAGGAAGCAGCATAGACTATCTAGGTTTAAAGGGATATTGGGTAGAGTTTGCTCTTATGCCGCATATTCTAAGTATTTCGGCAACACGTGCACGGTCCTTTGCAAAGCAAAGTTTTGAATTCTTACTGAAAATTACCTAGAGAATCCAGACTGGCTTACCTGAGAATCTCCTAAAATGGCGATTCCAAACGTTAGCTTTCTCTTCTGTCCTCCACTTAGGTTTTGAGCAAGGGTATCTTGGATATTTTTCATTTCCAATTCCAGCAAAACCCTTTGCACCTGAAAAAAAAAATACAAGAATTAGAGAACATACATAAAATATTATCTCTGTGTTTTTCCTTTTTCCTAAGTACAAAGCTGTTCTCTGGGATGGGTAAAAACATAGCCTCTGGGGTCAAAGGTTCTGGGTTTGACTGACACCTCATTTTTACCTACATCAGAAGCCTGGTCAAGGCACTTGCTTTCCTGAGCCTGAGTCTCCTTATGTGTAAGACAGAGAGAACAATGACATTTGTCTTGAAGGGTTGCTTCAAGGAATAAATGATCTTTTGCATTCAATGTTAAGCAAATACACCTTATACATTATGTTTAAATATCCTCTTTTAAATTGGATTTCCTATCTAACACTACATACCAATTTATACAAAGAAACTGAAAGAAAAATGCATCTTGACACAAATGGGTCTTAACATTCACACTCACAACAGAGAAGTGGCCCTACACATACATATATATGTACCTCTTTCTCCACATCTTGGGGTGGAATTCCTCTTATTTTGGCAAAAAGTCTGAGGTTTTCTCTCACAGTAAGGAAGTCAAATTGAACATTGGATTGTGGACAAACTCCAGCAATCCTCGAGATGTTTTCAAGGTCAGCCATTTCTGATAATTTATTATTATAGATGGTGACAGAACCTGTCATAAAAATCAAGTGTTAATATGGAGACAGTGAGCCAATGAAAATATTTATAAACAAAAACTCTCCATTTATTCATTTGATTTTAGATATATGGCTTTATTTTCCAGGTTTGTTTGTTTGTTTATTTATTTATTTATTTTGGTGAGTGCATGTGTTGATATGTGTAGATACATGTATACGTATGAATGCATGTGCATATGTGTGCAGAGGACAGAGGTTATTCTTCACAAAACCCTCACGGAATCTGAAGCTCATGCATTTTTCTAGACTGGCTGGCCAGGGAGCCCCTGGGATCTTCCTGCCTCTTCCTGCCAGTGTTGGGATTAAAGGTAGGGGCTGTTGGGCTCTCCTGACCTTTTCTTTTGTCTTAAAGACTTGATTTTATTTTTACATTTATGTTTGCCTGTTAATATACATACAGCACTTATTAGTCTGTTACACACTGGACGAGGGTGTCAGATCACCTGGAACTAGAGTTACAGATGCTTGTAAGATCCCATGTGAGTGATGGCAACTGAACGGAGGTCCTCTGCAAAAGCAAGTTCTCCTAACAGCTGAGACACAGCTCCAGGATCAGAGGCCTCACTGTTTTATGTGGGTGTTGGGGATCAAATTCAGGTCCGAATGCATACAGAGCAAGGGCTTTATCAGTTGGGACATCTCCTCAACCAATCAACTTCTATTTTTGTTGGAAGGTACTCTGAAAACAAAAAGCTTCCATCCCAGTTTCCCTGTGAAGATGCCGTATAGACATGACCCCCTCCTCCCACATTCTGGCTTGGCTGTGTGTCTGCTGAGACCTTGGCAAGTGTGGTAAGAGCCAAGGCTGAGGAAGAATTCCATCTATGACGCTGTTTCTTTCTGCTCATTTCATGAAGCTGGTGGGTGAAGAATACCAGGCTAGCCACTTAGGTGTGGAAAGTCCCCTTTGGGAATGAAGGCTGTCCAAACCTAAGTCCTAAACATGTGGGTAAGGCCATATTAAACCACCTAGCTCAGTTTTTCACGGAGCAACCACAGAATCCTCAGAAATGATAAAACATTTCTATTTACGCCATTAAGTTTGGAAGTGTTTGTCAGCAGCAAGTTGGAATGCCATGTGGTAATTAAGGACCAAGAGAGTGATTGTCATAAAATACAGAACCTTCATACATAACAATAGTACATACTTTTATAGAACAGTACTACAAATGAGCTTCATTCCCATTGGTATTTGTGCGTATTAATAAGCAGAAGGATTTTATATTGGTGGCTGATTTATTTACCAACACGAATCCTCACCTTTGGTAGGAACAGATAATCCACTAAGAATGTTTAACAGTGTTGATTTTCCAGCTCCACTGTGACCAAGTATTGCTGTGATTTGGCCTTCATATATGTCCAACGTCAGGTCTGGAAGGGAAAACAGAAGGACAGATGGATGATATAAAAAAGGAGGTAGGAGCAAGAAAATAACTAAAATGATACAATTCCACTATGGAGCCAATTGGATTATTTTATCTCCTTGAATAGTTTTTTTTTTCCAAAATATTCTTTGTGAAAATGCAATTTGGTATTTTAAATAACCGAAAAGTGTTACAACCATAGGTTTGTTGACATTGCCCCGTGTATGCAAAATATTTGTTAACATCGAATGGAAGAGTAGATTAATAATAAAATACTACATGGCCATCAGTCCTTTAAGGTGAGCATCTCTTTTAAAATTTCAAGTATTTATTTATTTTAAAAAAGAAAACACGTAGTACTTTGAATTACAAGAAAAAACTTTGACCTTGTAGATGGAAGACCCCAAATCTAGTTAGGCTAACACAGTATCACACAGTATAGGTTTTAAATACATTGTATTTCAACACATTTATTCTTTTATAAAAGTTTTATAAAATAGAACTAAAGTACTGAAAGACAAAGTTTATCATGCAAATTAAATAACATTTTAAATTTAAAGCATCACCAAGAACCACTCATCAAAAGTAAAATAAATTATGTTTAAATTTAAAAGTTTATCACTATATTATTATTATTATTATTTATTAATTATTATTTACCTTTCAAGGCTTCTATTTTATTGGGCTTTCCTTTGTATTCTTTTGAAATATTTCTGATTCTGCAAAAGAGAAAGGGCATGGTTAGGCAACCGGCTTCTTCAGTTAGGGCTTCTGGTTTGGTTCATGGATGAATGGATCTTATTTTGGGGGTTCAGAAAGAGTTGGCACATCACTCTTAGGCATCTTTGGCTATGTGGCACAATCTCTACTGCCTTCTAGGCCATTAGCATCTCTGGGGAAGTACTAAACTCTGTGAATATGTTCCACTCCAGATAGTCACATGGCATGTATTAGGATGGGAGGTGACGTTAGTGTATAAGAACAAGATCATCTCTGTAGTGGAAAGCAAGGACCTAGAAGGAGAGATGACATAATCGTGCAACAATGAAAGAACCGCCAGGCACTCCGGAAGAAGGCTGGAGACGTATGTAGTTATCTTGGCTGAAGAGCTCCAAAGACATGTTTAGAGGTAGCGTAAGGTGGAGAAGAAATGGTTCATGAGCTGGAGTCATGGGCTTCGCTCTCTTGCCCACCTGAGCTCATCCCATTTGTATGGCACTTACTTTCCACTTGCTCAGGTAAGCTTTGGTTTTCCCCATATTTCAGAGCGCTTTCGGCTGTGCTGGGGCTGGGAAATAGAGCTTTTTGTTCTGTGCGCAGTGTTTGGTTCACAGTAAATATTCAACAAGCGTAGAAGATGCTGGTGAGACCATGGTGATCACAGCCAGGGTAAAGTTTACACACCAAGTGGTATTCTAGATCTGGACTTCCCTTTATTATCTACAGGAAAGTGGAATTCGCAAGCCCAATCAGATTTATATTTCTTATCTTCTCATCTACTGTCAATCAAACAGAGTCCATTCACATTGAACAAATTGTTTCCCTATTTCTATTTTGAGCACATTATGGGGCCAGTTCACGGTCCTAGCACTTGGCAAGTGGTGCTGAAGAGATATAAGAGAAAAGAAAATAAAGAAACGAGTTTTGTGGGGACGTTGTTTTTCTTAGCTAAGCTTACTTAGTTTTCAGGACAAATAGCATAAGGCACTGGTGAGAACGGAATGTAGTGAGCTTTGGGGGCTCAGAGGCTCAAGGAAGGAGAGAGCAAAGGTGGGAGATGTCACTGCGGGGAGAGGTGAAGAGCTGACATTGGCAGCCTGAGGACTTGTTCCTGTTTTCTTATTGGGAAGTAGACAACGTGCTGTCACACTCTGAGGGACACATCTTCCTGCATGCCTCTTGTGTCTGCTGTCTCTGCAGCTTCTCTTTTTCCTTCCTCCCTACTGTGTGTGTGTGTGTGTGTGTGTGTGTGTGTGTGTGTGTGGTAACTAGAGGTGAAGCTGGTGGAGCAAACCTCTTAACCCAGCTATCTTGGAGGTTGAAGTTGTCAGGTTGCCAGCTCAAAGCCTGCCTGGGCTACAGAGTAAAATCAAGGCTAGGTTGGATAACTTAAAGAAGCCATGTCTCAAGAATTAAAAAGTTAAAAATGGGTGGAGGTTATATCACAGTGATATAGTGGTGTCGAGCATGTGCAAAGCCAGAGGTTTGATTTTCAGTTTTGAGAGGAGGGAGAGAAGGAGGGAGAGAGGGAGGGGGGAAGAGGGAGAGAGGGATGGAGGGAGGGAGAGAGGGATGGAGGGAGGGGGAGAGGGATGGAGGGAAGGAGGGATGGAGGGAGGGAGGGAAGGAGGGAGGAAGGGAAACAGACAGAGACAGAAAGGATCTGTTGAATGAGTTTCTCTTTATCCTTCCAGTGCAAGGTAATGTAGATAGCTGGGTGGAGACACCCCTGACTATCTAGAGACCCTAAAGAGTGGTTTGGCTTTCTTGCTTTCAGTGCTAAAATTTGAACTTCCTCTGCCTGAGCAGAGGTATCTCTGTTCTCATCCTTGTTACCTGATGGATTCTTTCCCGTGGAACTCTGGGGACACTGGTTCAAAGGAGTCATCTGATGAAGGAAGGGGGTCTATTCCATCTTCAAGAATCACATGAGCAGGCTTTCGTGTTTGTAGCCAAAACGAGGATTTCAGGAAAAACAGGGGAGAGTGCTGATATCCGTATTCATCTAGAGACCCAAGAGATGAGTGAATATTGAGTCAGTCATCAATTATCCCACCCCTGCCACTCCTCCATCCGTGCCACCCTTTGCTGCCAAGCCTGAACATGTACATGGTCCACATGAAGCAACTCTGTAGCTCTATCAGGAAAAATCCTACCAAGATCTCTCCATTGTAATAAGTAGAAGTTCACCGCAAGTATTTCTAAAAGGGGGAATTTCATAAATCTGACAGTTATGCTTGAAGTAGTCTTAATTTGGGGATTAAAAAGGTAAGATCTGCTAGGCCTTCTGGATTCAGTTTTAAGTCCGAGTGTCATGCATAGGAAGAAGACCTTAGTAAGAAGCAGGTGGCTGGCTAGATGAGATACTTGGAAAGAAGATGTAGTAAGACTTAAGGGGCCGGGCAGTGGTGGCACACACCTTTAATCCCAGCACTTGGGAGGCAGAGGCAGGCAGATTTCTGAGTTTGGGGCCAGTGTGGTCTATACAGTGAGCTCCAGGATAGCCAGGTTATCTGGCTCATTTGAGAATGTATGTGTTCATCACAAGCATCTCGGTGGAAATTAACCCACTTGAGTGTTATCATTGCTTCCCTTTCCCAGTTTTGGACATGCTTTGAAGGAGATGACACGGGTCTCTAATACGCTGCAACTGACCTTCGCTGTAAGAATGGGGATTCTTAGAGCTCAAGTACACTCCTCATGTGGGCTGTGCTTCATTCACACGGTGAGTGCTTCATTCACACAGTGAGTGCTTCATTCACACGGTGAGTGCTTCATTCACACGGTGAGTGCTTCATTCACACAGTGAGTGTTTCATTCACACGGTGAGTGTTTCATTCACACGGTGAGTGCTTCATTCACACGGTGAGTGCTTCATTCACACGGTGAGTGCTTCATTCACACAGTGAGTGTTTCATTCACACAGTGAGTGCTGAGTTCACAGGGTGAGTGCTTCATTCACACAGTGAGTGCTTCATTCACACAGTGAGTGCTTCATTCACACAGTGAGTGCTTCATTCACACAGTGAGTGCTTCATTCACAGGGTGAGTGCTTCATTCAACAGTGAGTGCTGAGTTCTCTGTGGGGCTGGAAGTTTGATGTTTTCAGCTGGAACCTGTTTCCTACCCTGACTGCTGTGGGATTTCTGCATTTCACAGGATTAGCTTTTTACTTCTGTTATTCAGTTTTTACTGTCTTTAAAAAATGTGAATGAAGTCATTTCTAGTCTTATATTTAAGCTTTGTGAAAGAGTGGTAGGCAAAAGCCAAAGAATTGGATGATTTGGGATTAAAGAACAATTTTTGTTATGTTAATAAAATAAAGGGGCTTTAGAGCAGGAAAAAACTGAACATGTGAATAATGTCTAGAAAAAATATTGAGGAAAAAAACCCAAACAAACAAACCAGAGCCTGAGGCATATTTAACATAACTTCTCCAGCATGTACATGGCAATTCCACTGAGCTCCACCTAGCCTCTGCCATCCTTTGGCTTTTTCTTTTGAGATAGGATCTTACTAAGTTTCAGGGAGCCTTGAGCTCACTCTGTGATTCAGGCTGCCCTCTGTTCTGAAACTCTGGGATTACAAGCCTGAACCACTCGGCCCTGATGGCAATAATATTTTTGTGTTGTGATACTCTGGGAAGATTGTTAAAACCACAGGTGGCCAACTCCCTTCACCGAGAAACTGCATCTCTATCTCTCCAGCATCAGCTGCCCTTCTTCCTTCTGCACATTTCCCTGCATGTTTCTGATGTCCAGCTAGGATGCAAAATTGCTAAGCTAGCTAATCACACAAAAGTAGCTATAAATATCCATCATCAGCAGACACACTTAGGAATGAGCTTTCTAAAGCGATTCTTACAAAGGAATAAGACAAGGTGTGAAGCCAGTGGTCCAGCATTTGCTTAGCATGTGTGAAGCCCTGATTTGGTCCCCAGCACAACGAATTAATAAACAAAGGAACATCAATAAAGGAACAAGCCATAACTTATAGGATGTGAAACACAGGCCAGTGATTCAATATGCAAGATAGGTTTCAAGTCTGAACAACCAAGGGCAAAGAAAATGGAAGAACTGATTTAGCCAATGGTAATGAGTTGACCGCTCTTCTTCATGTTGATGCCGGAAGTATGAATAATCCATGCCTTAGGAAACCTGGTTGGGGAAACCTGGTTGGGGAATGCGATTTATTACAATGGTCGTCTATCTTGATCACATCTGTACTCACTTGGCAGAACTTTTTCAAAGTACATCATCAGGGCCAGATACAAAAATGCATCAAATACCAGCATGAAATTGGTTGCTATAATCAGATTTGAGCCACCGGCTGGATCAGGGGGTGCGTTAGAATTTAAATCATAGTCCACACGTAGGAGCTGAAAGTTTTTAAAAATGAAGAGAAAATAGATTTACAATAAAAGTTAAAATTCAAACTGGGTTCTACAGTAATAAAATAGTTATCGGCTACTTCGCTCTGTGAACGTAGAAGAGATGTATATTATAGTTCCCAAACCTCTTCTGTAGTATAGACATGTGGGCAACTATAATAGTGAGTGCCATGATGTGAAATTGAAGCATTAGGCAAAAGTAAGGAGGTGTTCAAAGTTGGCATTTGCGCTCAAACTTAGAAATATATATATATATATATATATATATATATATATATATATATATATAGTTAGTTACTTACCTACTTTTATTTTGTCTGTATGAGTGTTTTGCCTCCAAGTTTGTGTTTGTTGTGTGTATGCCTGGTGCCCTGACAGGCAGTTGTGAACCAAACTCTGGTCCTCTGCAAGAGTGCTCTTACCCACGGAAGCATCCCTCCAGCATCCGTGCTGTCTTACTCCCCTCTCCCACACTTTCTAAACGGCTTCCTTTGCTGCTTCCAATCCCATGAAAGCTTTCCAAAGGTCGCTTTTGTTAAATCAGACTGCTTATGCTAGGGCTTTAAATCTTAGGGTTCTGCATGTGTAAAAAATGATTGTAGGCTAATGAATTCCAGAGAAGAAAGATGTCACCAATAGGTAACAGGTCCTCACCTGGGCCATTCCTAGTGTGAAGGCAAAGGGGCTGAAAAGACTGAGAGTCCATTCCAAAGGTGCAGGGAGGTATCTGTACAGGGCTGTGAAGCCTAGACTTCCCCAGAAGATGGTGAGCAGGAACACAGTCAGGCCAGTGAGGACAGACTTCCTCACCAAGACACTCATTAGGAAAGCCAAAGCAATCTAGAATGAGAACAGACCCAGGTGGCTTACATCTATCTCACATAATATGGTAATAACAATGAATAATAATAATAATGGTAATGATAGAAGGGATCTAACATACAAATACACAAAATATGTCTTGCAAACTGTGTTACACAGTACACAAAACTACACTTGCCTATGGAGTTTTGTGTGCAAACAGAAGATAGAAAACCTACTATACATAAAATAATGACTTCTTTGAGAAGATGCTTAATTCTTAGGGTAAGAGATGGGCAAGGGGGATTTTAAATCAACTCACCATAGACAATCCGTAAAGGAGGAAGAGGCTAAAGACCACCATGAAGCTGGTTAGAATAAAAAACTGGACAGATTTGATAACAAGTGCCAGGGATAGAGCCATAATGAAGACAAAGCCAGCATAGAGCAGTCCCCAAGATAGCCTGGTGTGGAAATAAAATTCTCTTTTAGTCTTTGAAACACAGCAGATGAGGAGGATATATGATCGATTTTTAAATAATTTTAACATTCATCCATTTGTTCATTCATACTTTCATCCTTTAGTACTTCATTCATCCCTCCATCCCTCCATTCATTCATGCTGCCATTCTTCAGGTACTGCGTGTTTCAAGATATGTAACTATAAGGTATAAGTTCTAGGCTGAGTTTACTTGGGACTGCAAGTATTCTTTTTCCCACTAAGCATTCTTCCAAGTTCCATAATTCTATTTCTCTTATCTCAAAATTATCAGCATGCCTTTTCTCATCAATTTCTTTGTTGTAAATAGTCTATGAGATGTCTAGTAAAATAATAACAAGACAAGTTTAAGACATAGCTTCAAAACAAACAAAACAACTCTCACACATATACACATATACCAGTTGCTATGTGTAAGGGAACGTTTTAAGAACATGGCAAATGTTAAGTCATTACGATTCCCACTCCAAGACTAAGCAGAAATTCTGTTTTTAATATTTTCTTGTCTTACTGTTGGAGAATTTGTCAAATGCAGATGTTAAATAGTTATGATTCCTGTCCAGATGTTTGGCTCTGGTGTCTTTAGATTCTACAGCTTTTTACCAATACTAATTCAATAAGGCAGTCAAAATGTAATCATCATAATAGAAGGGGTCTGACATACAAATACACACAATTTTAGGGTCATAGTACTAGCAGGAACTCTTTCTGATTTGTTCCAACATAGTTGACTTTGTATCCATTTTACTTCCTTCTCTACTAACACCACCTCCATGCCTCTGCCCTTCCTAGATGCTTGTCTATTCTTGAAATGACTCAGTATATAAAGATCAAACTGCCTATGCCATGCCCACAATCCCACTCTGCCAACCCATCTCCTCAGACTCGCCCATCCTCTTCTGCAGTCCTGAAGAATCTCTTGATGCTTGGTGTCTTTTGTCCTAGTGATCTTGCTCCAGTAGTAATGACATCTGTGACAGTCTGCAACACGAGTCTTTTAACTTTCTTGACAACGTCACCAGAGTGCATAGACACCCAGTAATCCCTGCTTTACAACTACCTAGCAATCCTAAATCCTAGGTTCTTTACTTCAAGGAGAAAAGCACAGAAAAGAGACCCAGCATGAGCATGGCAAACATTACACCAAGGTCTATTTATTCCATGCAGAAGGATAATGCAAAAAGCTAGGTAGCTATTGGTTCTAACAAACATAGGCCAAAATGCCCACTTTCTCGCAGTGCCCCATTTAGTTGTTGGTCCTGCATTTGACTCACCAGAATGCTGGATCTCGAAGGCCCATCATCATCATCAAGCCCTTCATCCTTTTCCTCTCTCTTGCAACATTGATTGACACATAATAGATGATTGGGGAGAAGGAAACGATGCAGGTGAAAATGAAGAAATCAGTCACAATTCCTTCTTGACTGACGAAAGGATGGATCTTCATGAATTTCCCCGAAACTGATAGCAGTTCCTCCATCACTGAATGGTTTGTTGTGGTCTGAAAATATAGTGATATCTGTTAATAAAAGTTGCAAGATCATGAATGACATGTTCTGTTTTAAACCATCCCTTTCCAGGGAATCCCTTCCTGGCCTGCCACTGATCCCCTCGGATCCTGCTTAGGCACTCTGAGTTTGCCCACAATGATCAGATTTCACCTCCTGTCTGCAACTCCCCAGCCAACATCACCACAGAATAGTTTGAAATACCTTTTCTAAATTTGTACATTCCATACATCTCTTACCTTAAGTCTCAAGTTTAACTATTATTCTGGGATATGGTTTGGAGTGAGAATGGATCCCATCTGCTCGTATGTTTGAATGCTTGGTCCCCAGGTAGTAGGGTTGAAGACACTGATGCTTAGTGGAATGAACTAGATTTTATGGGTTTAATTGCCCCCTACCCCCAAGAAGCAGAAGTAAGAGAGCAGCACTGGGAGTGTAGGAGTTATCTCAATGGGTTGCAAAGGCAGAGTGAGTTGTAGAACTATTCGGGAAGGATTAGGAGGTGTGACCTTGCTGGAGTCAGAGTGGCCTTGCTTTAGGAGTTGAGTCACTGGAATGTGCTTTGAGTTTCCAGAAGCCCATTCCAGGTCCAGTCATGTGGTCTCTGTGTGCTGCCCGTGGATCAGAATGGAACGCTCAAAACTACTGCTCCAGCAGCAAACCTGTATGACAATGGACTGCCATCATGAGCATGGATTAACCTTCTGAAACTGTGAGCAAGCCTCCAGGGAAATGTCTTTTTAACATTAAGAGTTGATTTGGTGATGTTGCCTCTTCCCAGTAACAGGACACTAAGACATCCCCCTGCTGCAGACAACATCTGCTTTGATGGTTTTCTTGTTTCATACATGGCTTCCTGACAAGGCTGATAGCATGCAAGAGGCACGCTCCCTCTAATTTCTGTCTTTGTTGTATAACGTACAGCAGCTTTAGTCACTTTTCCCCTGAATGAATGAATTGATGAACCAGGAGGGCTAGCTATGTGTATCTTCTCCCTCGTATCTTTGGTGCCTCTGGTGGTTTGTCTTGTGTATCAGAGTGCTTTCAACATTTTGCACTTACTTCTATGATGGCAGCATTGATGGCAGCTTGAAGAGCCACAAATCCTTCCTCCCAGAATATGGCAATCAGACAGTTGACATCTTCATACAGTTCATGACAATGAGCTTTGTGGATAAAAGAAACCATAAGCATCAACTATAGGTTATTTCCACCCTGAAAACAGCAAACAGTGGACTTCACAACAGCTCCCAATTCCAACTGCTCAAAAACTATGAACACATAAATTCTATATGAGTCAGACAGAGGTCTCCCAACAGCTCCCAATTCCAACTGCTCAAAAACTATGAACACATAAATTCTATATGAGTCAGACAGAGGTCTCCCAGGGAACCACCTACCTTGAATTATCCCAGCAGACTTTCTTTTTTTTTTTTTTAATCATTTTAAAAATTTTGAGCTTATAATCACACCAAATCCCCTTTGCCTTTCCTTTGTCCAAACTCTTTTATGCATCTCTCTCTGCTTTCATGTGTGTGCATGTATACCTCAATATATCACATATATAACTACATATATTATATTATATATAAATGTAACCTGCTCAGTTGGTATAGTATTTCTATGTATATTTTCAGGACTGACCTCTAGGGATCGGAAACCCAATTCATGTTCTTTTCCTCAGGAAAGATGATGTTTGCTCTCCTTGGCATTCCTTAGCTGCCCGTGTTTCTTTGTGTAAGGCAGAGGCCTCCTGAGTTTCCTACACCCACATTAGCATCTCTGTGTCATACTTGTGTAAGTCATGTTGGTGAGACTTCATGAATGTAGCTTTTCTGACCTTCCTTGGAGTCACAGCCTCATGGAAAACTTCCTACTCCTCTGACTTTGACAATCTTTCCACCCCTTCTCCCACAGTGATCCCTCTTTAAAATTTGTTTTAATCTTATATTATATGTATGTGTGTTTTGTCTGAGTTTGTCTGTGTGCTAACTGCATGTGTGTATTTAATCCAAACTGCATGTGTTTGTCTGTGTGTGTGTAATCTGCTCCAAGAGATCCAATGGCCTCTGAGCAATGAAACATCATACACAAATACACACACACACACACACACACACACACACACACACACACAAATAGAACATAAAATTGGGAAATGAGGTGGAAATTGGATCAAGGAGTTATGGGGAGGAGTGAGTGTCAGATAATTATGATCCAAGTACATTGCATGAAGTTCTCAAAGAAGTAATAGAAATACTGTATTGGAAAAATCTTCATAGACACCATCTAATAAATATAAATTTGTCAGCCAGAATATTCTGTGATGTGTATATTAGTTACTTGTGTTTTGCTGCAATAAAATGCCTGACAGAAATGACTGAGGGAAAGAGGGGATTATTTTGACTTGCATATTTCTAATGGAGTTTTCCAGGCCAGACGGGCAAGTTAACACATGATTCCAAACTGCAAAGAAGGTGAACTCAATATTATACTTATTCAAAGGTAAATTTTCTTTCTTTCTGTTTTTTTTTAATTTAATCTTTCTTTGACAGTCCAGACTTTCTTCCAGAACCCTAGGTAACACAGACAACCTTGCATTCTTCCTCTGATAACAGCTGATCTTGTCCACTGCCTTGACGACTACGCAGGCAAGCTTGTCTACTCTCTTGATGTTACTCTGCCCCTCCAGAGTCATGTAGGAATCTCCACTTCTCTAAAACTCAAGACTTCATTTGTTATAAGGTTGTTCCTTACATCCATATCTCTTGGTTCCTGTGCCAAGCAAAATTGTAAAGATAAATCCAATTATCATGTGTTCCTCTGGAGATGGGTACCCTTTATAACATAGAATTTTGGAAACTTCTCATTCATATATCTTTAAGCATTTGAATGGCAGTTTAGTCTGTGGACATAACACCTAGAATGTGAGTTTTTCTATTTCATCTATAAATATTTTACAGCTATACACTACAAACAATACTATTAGTATGTAAGTGTGCATACACATATACATTTGTAAACACATACACATTTTAAAGTTATGTGTTACAAATAATACTGTTTGTATTTAAATGTATATATACATATACATTTGCAAATGCATACATATCTAAGCATATATACATCTAATCATATAAAGCAATCATACATGGAATATGTTAACACATGTCAACATGAACAGACATTTTTAGAGGTTGTCTAATTTGTCATAATAACATCTATCCTTATGAATGGGTCAATACCATTGAAATACAGAGTAGTGTATCTGGAGAACTACCATTATGGTTTCTGAGTTCCCTCGATGTTGGGATTCTCTGTCCAAACTTGAATTTCAGATGATATGAAAATGTGTCAGAAAAAATGACTCTTATTATTTCTGCATGACTTTCTGTTAATTCCTTGATGTTTTCTTCATCCAACAGTCCCAAGACTTTTCTACCTGCAAATGAGAGCGGGGCACATTGTTGTTAGTGAATAATGGAGAGAGACAATGTTGAAATGTCAAGTCTGTCATTTTTTTTTACAAAAGTTCTTCATCGAAACAATATTGAATCAATTACTTACATTGAATACGTTATTCAGTCTAAAAGTCTGAGGACGAAGTTTCTGAAGTTATATGAAGGCACAGGCAAAGGAATAATTAATAAATATTAATTTTTATATATTTGGTTATTGTGCCAACTTCAACAAAATAAAGTATAGG
The DNA here is from genome assembly GCA_902729485.2 of Mus minutoides. Classification (NCBI taxonomy): domain Eukaryota; kingdom Metazoa; phylum Chordata; class Mammalia; order Rodentia; family Muridae; genus Mus; species Mus minutoides. Next base: position 76,834 of record LR750368.1, on the reverse strand, counting down.
ATGGTGCCAGCTAAATTATTTCTACAGTTATCATTTTAACAAATATAACATGGTATAAAAAAGATACTGGTTTATAGTAAGTAGAATCAGCAATACAGTTTTGTATTCTTTTATGAATTCTAATAATATATCTTACACATATGAGTGTTTTGCCTGCATGCACATATGTGTACCATGTAAATGAATGATACCTGCAGAGGTCAGAAGGGGGTAACAGATACCTTTGAACTGGAGTAACAGACAGTTTTGAGCGGCCACAAGGGTGCTGAGAACCCAATGTAGGTTCTCTGAAAGAGCAACAAGTGCTCTTCACCTCTTAATCATCTTCCTAACCACGCTGATAATATGCTTAATAAGCTAAAACCAACAGACAAACAAAAAACCCAAAATCAAAGAATAATGGAAAAGTTCAAAATACATCCAGTGCCTATGTTGATAGTGCTGAAATAATCTTTTCTTTGGATACTATGTCCAATGCTATATATCTTGTTAGGACTTAAAAGAATAAAACGGAGAGTCAAATCCTTACTCTTAGGTTACTAGAAAACATACCTTCCATGAAAGGGGCCGCAGCTACCTTCTCCATTATCTGTCGTGTCATGCTGGTGACGGGTGTGTACCCTATCATGAACCCAGATTGTCTAAAAGAATCAAGTCTTCCCAGATCTTTGGTGGGCAGTGAAGACAGGTCAGTAGCTTCATGGCCATGAGGATACCAATACAGGAAAAGCAGAAGGAGCAAGGAGCTAACCCACTCCTACACAGCCCAAGAAGGGAGAGAAAAATCACAATTCCAGACTATTCATCCATGACCAACAGAGAAAAATCATGATTCCATGTTATTCACCCACAACTATTTAGTCATCAAATTTGCCTCTCTCTTTGTAAAAAGTCCAAGGTGTCTTAAAGACAAACCACACGAAATATGTGTGGCACAAAGTCATCAGTAATTCCAGTCAGATAGGGACATGAATGCGCTGGGCCTCTTAGTGCCTGTGCTGAGACAGATCCTCATGAGAAAGTACAAAATGAAACCAGCTGATGTCTACAGTGCTCTCAGCTAGTGCCTGCCACCTTGGCAACCAGTTGGAGACATCTTTGATTTGTTGAAATTCTGGTTGTTGAAGAGGCAGCATAATGTTGTTACAGCCTAAGGATTTCACACCAAGATGTTTTAAAGGGCACTTCGGCAGAATGGTGGTCATCTGAGGGTACCACCTTGCTTTGGTAGTTAGAAACCCTAGATATTCCCAAACTCCCAATAAATTAATTTGTTTTCCCAGTGCATAAGCTTAGACACTTTTTAAAAATGCAATTCTTGGGCCAAATATATCTATATCATCAGCAGACAGTGGCAATGACATGGAACCGTACCATCAAGGTCTCCCTTTTCAGTCTCCATTTCTTAAGAAGGTTCTTTTGTAATAAAGCACAAGTTTGTTGGCGCACACTTGTCACTCTTTTGATCATGTTGCCCTATTTAATGAGAAAAAGGGTAGAGAAAACAAAATAAATGAAGTGCTTAAGAGGAATAGATAGTCAATGGACGAAGAGTAGCCTGCTGAGGTCACTGATCTAAATGAGCGCTTATCTCTTCCCCAAATCCCCACTCTGCCCACTGTTTACTCATGGCACACTCTTCCAGCCAAAAGTCCATACCTCCCAGCTCTGAGTTTACCCTTCAGAGCTTTCTCTACAAAGATGTAACTGGCTTTTTGTTTAATTTTAATACTAGCTGGACTGATGTCAGGCTTTGTCATACTAGAGGACTTTTCTTAGTCTATTTTCTATTGTTACATTAAAATAATGAGGCTAGGTACTTCGCAAAGGAAAGATGGTTATTTGGGTCAGTTTTCCTGGTGACACAGCATGGCACTTTTCATTTTGGCAAGGTCTCTTAGGCTGCATCCTGGCATGGTACAGGGACAGGAAGGGAGAGCTACCACACCTTCATGAGATGAACGTCAGTTTCATCTAAGAGTGGTACCCATACTTACCACTTCCTATAGGGTCCCACCACTCTTAGCATCACCACATGGCAGCCAATTGTCTAGAATATGAACTCTTGGAGAGTTTAGGACACAGACAGAATCCAAGCTCTAGCAGAACTGGAGAAACATTTTAGAAAGAAGAGGCTATCCTTGGCTCATGTCGGTTGGCTGGCCAGGCTTATACAGGAAGCGTACTTCCTTACTGCTCAGACAAAATGGTTCTCTGCCGTGTAAAGAACACAGAGGCTGTGTGTCTCCATGCATTTTCTCTAACCTTGACTTCAGCCACACTAATGTACAGTAGAGACCTTTCCTTACAACTTCATTTCCTTAACCTTCCCTACTACGAAGACCACACACTCTAGTTCTTTTTATTTATTTACTTTCATTTATTGAAAATAGATTATTTTCTCATATACTATACCCTGACTATAGTTTCCCCTCCCTCCACCCCTCAGAGGTCTTCTCACCTCCCCTCCCCTCCAGATCCACTCCCTTTCTGACTCTCATTAGGAAAAAAAAAAAAAGCAAGTTTTCAGGAAATAACGACCAGACATGACAAAATAAAATATAATAATATGAAGCAAAAACTATCATATTGAAGTTGGACACGGCAACCCAACAGAAGAAAAGGAGTCCCAAGAACAGGCATTAGAGCCAGAGACCTACTTGTTCTTATGGTCAAAAATAAAACTGCTAAGCTAATATCTAATATCTAATAATATTTAATGTCTATATCTATATGTATATCTATATGCATCTATCTATCTATAGCTATACCTATCTCTCTATTTCACCTTATACATGTCAGAATGGCTTAGATCAGTATCACAAATGACAGCTCATTCTGGCAAGGGTGTGAAGCAACGGGAACACTCCTCCATTGCTAGTGGGAGTGAAAACTTGTATAGCCACTATGGAAATCAATACGGCAGTTAATCTGAAAGTTGGGATTCAATCTAACTCAAGACCCAGCTATAACACTCTTGGGCATATAGCGAAAGGATGCTCCATTGTACTATAAGAACACTTGCTCAACCATGTTTATTATAGCTCTATTCTTAGTAGACAGAAACGGGGAACAACCTACATGTCCCTCAACAGAAAAATGGATAAAAATTAAAATTAAATTAAAAAGTTTTTCATTTACACCTAAGAGTTTTAACTAGGCTGTTTAAAAGAAAAATGACACCATGAAAATTTCAGACAAATAGATACAACTAGAAAAAAACAATCATCCTATTTGTGAAGTATCCAAAACCCACAAAGATAAATATGGTGTGTATTCACTTACAAGTAGATTTTGGCTGTTAAGTAAATGATAACCAAGCTATAATCAATCCATAGACCCAAAAATGTTATGTGAAGAAGAGGGCTGTAGGGGGCATGCATAGATCTCTCGGGGGCAGGGGAGGGGGGGAATAGATTTTATGAACAGTCTAGGGACGCCAAGTTTTGCCTTGGCGTCATTGTATGCACACAATACAACGGAAGAAAACAAGAGATAAGAGAGAGTTCTCAGAATGTTTTCCTCTAAAGGCAAAAGATGAACAGGGACAGGGATTCCTGAAAGACCCAGACAAAGACCAGGACCATGACAAGGGAATGAAATAGAAGCTGATTTCTACTAGAAGCAATCTGCCAAGTCTCTAAACTGTATTCCCACTGAAGTTTCAGGCAAACTTACACTGCTAATGGGTAATGGGTACAAGCAGGAAAATAATAAAAGGTGTGCGCGCGTGTGTGGGTGTGTCTGTCTGGGTGCACATATTGCATGTGGGGGACTGGAAGTTAATGATGAATGTATTCCCCAGGCACTACCCACCTTGTCTCTTGAGTCAAGGTCCTTCACTGAACCTGCAGATCTCACAGTAGTCTAGGTTGGCTGGTCAGAGAGACCAAGGGATCCTCATGTGTTTCACTTCCAACCCCCTGGGATTACACACATAGACCACCCATGCCTGGCTTCTAGGGACTGAATTCTCTTTGAGATAGGGGAGATGAAGAGAGTCACCTTCCTTCATCAAAAGGCTTGTACTAAGTAAAAACAATGGTGATTACCAGTAGGAGTGGGGTCGGCTATCCCCAATCATAGCCAGCAATGGTTTCCTTTTGTTTTTCTCTTTACCAATTCCAGAGCAAAGAGAAGTTGCTGCTGAGTTTTGCAATAGGGACAGGGCATAGAATTAAGCTACACTGAAGAAGAGCAGAAGGGTGTACTGAAGTGTCTGAGACCTCCCCGCAGGAATAAGGTAGGAACGGGTAGGAAAAAGAAAAGTGCAGAGGAAAAGCCCACCGCAAGGCTTAAAGTCTATAGAACCTAAAGCTGACACTGAAGCTTAATCCAGAAAGGTCTCTGCCATATTTCAGGCACTGGGTTGAGCTGAAGGGTACCTTGCTCTATTGGTGGGGCTAGGATGAGAGAATGGAGAGAAATTCCCTCTGTGGCCCAGGTGCCACAGAGTTAAGTGTAGGGACTGGGAGATGGCTCAATGAGTTAACCTTTCACTGTGCAAATATGAGGACCTTAATTCAGATCCTTAGCACCCACATAAAAACATAGTGAGGCAGTGCACATCTGTCCCCCATAAGGCAGACAATGAGGAATGAAGAAATAGGTAGATTCCAGGGGATGCTGGCCAGCCTAGCCAAAACAGTGAGCTCCAGATAATACTTAAATAAGGTGAGGCTGATCAGGGGAGGGCTGATACTGACCTTTGGCTCCTGCATGTGTGTGCAACTGTGCTGTCTCTCTGTTATACACACACACACACACACACACACACACACACACACACACAGACAGAGAGAGAGAGAGAGAGAGAGAGAGAGAGAGAGACAGAGAGACAGAGAGACAGAGAGAGACACACAGAGAGAAGCCTATTGAACCAGTACACATCTATATCCAATAAGGCAGAATGTGTTACTATGTTCATGGAACAGAAACTGAGGGAAAAGAAAAAATTGAGCTCCTTAGACTCATAGCAAGTATTTGCAAATGTATGCTTGCCAATCTGTGTAGAGGACATCCTATTGATTTATGTTGTATTGTATTGTACAGAAGGCAGCTATCTTATCTATGTACTGAATGGTCTTTAGATTTCTTCTGTAAATAGTCTAGCTTGGTAAGTCTGTTGAGTCACTTTCGTCTATAGGAGGGTTTTTTATTTTTCATTCTAAGTACTTAGCCGCTAGTTTATCAACTTTGCTAATCTCAAATTGCTAATCTCATTTTGCACACCCATTTTGCTTCCATTTTAACCCAATTTAACAGTTCTGTCAATCTTGTATTTTACATGCATTTCTTATTTAGAAAGTACTTCTGGGGCCGAAGAGATGGCTCAGTGGTTAGGAGCACTTGTTGCTCTTACAGAGGAACCAGGCTCAGCTCCAGCACCCACACTGGGCAGCCCACAATCACCTGCAGCTTCAGTTCCAAGGGACCTAACACCCTGTTCTGATCTCTGTAGGTACCTGCACACACATGCTGTACATACTGCAAAGCAGGTCCATGCATGTACACAAATAAAAATTCACTAAAAAAGGAAAGCATTTCCATGTTTTGAAAATTGTATGAACACATCCTTCACTTTCTTCAAGTGGTTTTAACTGGTTTTGGGTCAGTAAGTATGTGTATATACAGTGTAAGACCACAGGACTTAAGGTGCTGTTGGCAACCGTGCTTCTTTTATGTCTGTCAAGCAAATTGCTCTGGAATTGACTATTTAAGCTCTTTTCTTTCATTTTTGATTGTTTTTTAATCTTTTTTAATTAGATTTTTTAAATTTACATTTCAAATGCTATCCTGAAAGTTCCCTATACTTTCCCCCCACCATGCTTCCCTACCTGCCCACTCCCACTTCTTGACCTTGGCATTCCCCTGTACTGGGGCATATAAAATTTGTAAGACCAAGGGGCCTCTCTTCCCAATGATGGCTGACTAGGCCATCTTCTGCTACATATGCATCTAGAGACACGAGCTCTGGGGGAACTGGCTAGTTCATATTTTTGTTCCACCTATAGGGTTGCAGACACCTTCAGCTCCTTGGGTATTTTCTCTAGTTGCTCTGTTGGGGGCCCTGTGTTCTACTGTATAGATGACTATGAGCATCCCCTTCTGTATTTGCCAGGCACTGTCATAGCCTCACTCAAGATAGTTACAGCAGGGTCCTTTTAGCAAAATCTTGCTGGCATATGCAATAGTGCCTGGGTTTGGTGATTGATTATGGGATGGATCCCTGGGTGGGGTAGTCTCTGGATGGTCCATCCTTTCATCTTAGCTCCAATCTTTGTCTCTGTAACTCCTTTCATGGGTGTTTTGTTCTCTATTCTAAGAAGGAATGAAGTATCCATACTTTGGTCTTCATTCTTCTTGATTTTCTTGTGTTTTGCAAATTGTATCTTGGGTATTCTAAGTTTCTGGGCTAATATCTGCTTATCAGTGAGTGCATAGCAAGTGACTTCTTTTGTGATTGGGTTACCTCACTCAGGATGGTATCCTCCAGATACATCCATTTGCCCAAAAATTTCATAAATTCATTGTTTTTAATAGCTGAGTAGTACTCCATTGTGTAGATGTACCACATTTTCTGTATCCATTCCTCTGTTGAGGGACATCTGGGTTCTTTCCCTCTCTCTAATACTAGATATAGAGGTGGGTAGGATTGTTAATTACTCTATGCTTTCAACTAGTTTTGTTGCGTCATTGATAATATGCAAGACAGTTTGGAGATTCATAGTAAATGTTCCAAAATAGGAGGGAAGATGTTCATGTAGTCTCTTCACAGTGGTCTTGACTGTCCTAACACCTTCCTTCCAATGTCAGATGCCACCAACCCTTCACCAAGACATCTTCTTTCTGTCCCCTCTCCAATTGACCTGTGCAGACCTTGTTTGCTGGACCCCGCATCTGAGGACCTGAAAGAATGGGGCAGACTGCAGTCTGATGCTGCGGACAACCTGACCTCAGTTTCTGTGTGCTTTTATAAACATGAGTGTAACAAAGAAAGCAATGATCTAAACAAACAAACAAACAAACACACACAAACAAAAAACAGAAAAAAGGTTGAATTCTAAAAAACATGGTCAAAAAAAATATGTCAATAAATGTCAGTAAGCCCATAGTAAATATTGACAGATCAGCCCTTTCCCAGAACTTCCTCAGGACAGAGCAGTTGAAATGCAATGGCCTGGCACATACTATAGATTATGTCTGGGAAAGCACAAAAGCAAGGCAGAAGGTCGTATCCAGATTCAGGGTACACTGACCAGAGTAGGTTCTACAGCTATGGTCTGACATACAATGAGAATAAACATGCCTTATAAATTGAATGCAAATATGTAACACAGGTGACACATGATCACACCCAAGGAAATGCACCTGAGGTAAAAAGGCCCTCTGCCTTTTCCCTGGAGCCTCCCTCACAGTTCTCCAAGATATTGTTCATTCTGGGACATCCTTTTGACCATGTTTTGACATTTTCTTTTTTTCTAATTCCAAACAATACTCCATTCACAATGAGGAAGGAATTCCTTTTAGCCAGTGGACAATAAACAGGAGAAATGCGTGCCATTTGTGAGTCCTACTCTAAAGAAATGGTTGGATTTCTCTTGTCATTTTCCCCTTTAGATGAGTTTGGAGATGGTGTACCAAGCGGGCAATGGCTGCAACCGTAAGATCTTAGAGCAGAGAGGCCAACCACTGGCCACACACATGGCTTAGTGAGCGAGAAGTTAGATTTTATTGTATTTGAGTCAACATATAAATTTGGTTTGATTTATTCTCACAGCCCCACTATACACGAACTCATGTGCTCTCATGAACCTAGGTGAGAGACCTTTCTTACTGCAGACAGCAGTCACTAGAGACGCCAACTGCTGAGAATGTTGAGAGTGCTGAGCCATAGATGGGGCAGCGACGTCAGTGCCCTCCCAAGATGCAGGTACTGTCATAGCACAGGGGCCACGGTTATAAGAGCCTGAGGATAAGGAGTGCTCTGAGGGGCTGGTCTCGGGGTGTGATAGAGCTGTTGTACACAGGATAATAGCTGTGTTGATAATAGCTGGCCTGGTGCATGACTCCACACAAATGTGCATATATGGGCAGTACTGATTTGACTCAATGGTTTAGGAAAGAATTAGACATAAAGTTGAAGGCAGGTATGTTGGGAATGGGTGGGAATGGCATAGGAAGAACATACAAATAAAACTATTTAAGAGACTTAAAGAATATTTAGGAAGGAAGGGAGAGGGAGGGAGGGTGTGTGTATGAGTGTGTGTGTATGTGTGTGTGAGAGAGACAGAGAGAGCAGATGGACTGAGAAGGGTGTGTGTGTGTGTGTGTGTGTGTGTGTGTGTCTGTGTGTAAAACTAGCAGTTGGTAGGTAGAATGAAGATAATCAAGAGTTCAAGGGAAGCCTCTTCATTGTGAGTTAAAGCCAACCTGGGAGCAACACACATACATGTACACACACATATACACACACATGTACACACACACATGCACACAGAGAAAGAGAGAGACAGAGGCAGAGGTGGAGACAGAGACAAGACAGAATTAGTAAGAATTAATATAGTTCTGAATATAATACTTAAATACTTTAGAACTAAATAATCATTGTTGAAGGCCTAATGTCTTGTAGCAGACCCATTGGTAGTCAGCCTTTCAAGTTGAACTTTTTTCAAATTGAATCAAGTTTTGGATGAAACTCGCATACGTACTTTACTACTCTCATTGTTTTCTCATATGATATATCCGGATTGGAGTATCCTCTCCCTCTGCTCCTCCCATCTCCCCCACCCCCACCTCCCCTCTGGCCAGATCCATTCCCTTTCTGTCTCTCAGTAGAAAGGAGCAGGCTTCTAAGGGAGACTCAGAGATGCTACAAAACTTGAGCTCCCACTAAAATTATAGAAAAGGTTTCATTTATGCTGTTATGGAACTATTTATGATTCATGCCATAGAACATGTGAACTACAGACGGTTGAATCACTTCTGAGACCGATGAAAATAAAACAGGTTAAAATGCGTTGTTATTCATGAACTCACATGAACACTCAGGGAAATAGAATGCTGTCTTCTCATGAATAAACAAACAAACAAACAAACAAAAACAGAGTGTAATGAAACACCAAAAAAAAAAATCCCAAGACAAAAAACAACAACAACAACAACAACAAAACCAAACCAAAAAACCATGTGCCCCTGCATGCTCCAGGCTAGGTCTGTGTGGCTCAACAAAAACTTCAAATTCATGAAGAGCGGATCCTGGCCTCCTCTCTTGGGTGAGAACAGCCCTGCTAAAACACCGTCCCAATTTAAGAGATTCTTGAACATTCCACCATCAGGTGTGGCATTCTCTGCACTATTGATCAAGTCTTTATTAGGATATGGAATGTCCATTGGTTTTCCTACTTTCCTGAAGTTTTGATTAATAATTGTATTGCATCTTATTTTTGCATTTTAGCAAATGCTTTACCATATCCTGATATTTATATTTAATAGGATCTGTTACTGTCAATAGATTACATCAGTAGGCTAATTATTTTTAGCTCTTGCTTTGTCTATAAAACCTTCCTCATGTGCCATTTTAAGTTATTTTTTTGTCTTTTGAGATAGGTTCTCTCGGTAAAACCTTGGCTATCCTGGAACTCACTATGTAGAACAGGTTGGCCTCACACTCACAGAGATCCAACTGCCTCTGCCTTCTGAGTATCACTTGATAGAACCTGTAGAGACCATACTCAAGGAATAGGCACAGCCCCTAGTTGAGAGATGGGGGGGCCACCCATGAATCTCAAAAATTTTAAGCCAGAATTATTCCTGTTTAAAGAAAATACAGAGACTGAGAGTGGAACAGAGACTGAAGGAAATGCCATCCAGAGACTGCCCCACCAAGGGATGCATCCCACATGCAGACACCAAACCCAGACACTATTGCTGATGCCAAGAAGCACTTGCTGACAGGAGCCTGGTATAGCAGTCCCTGAAGAGGCTCTGCCAGAGCCTGACCAATACAGATGCAGATGCTCACAGCCAACCATTGGATTGAGCATGGGGTGCCCAATGGAGAAGTTAGAGAAAGGACTGAAGGAGCTGAAGGGGTTTGCAACCCCATAAGAAGAACAACAATATCAACCAAACAGACCCCCCTGAGCTTCCAGAGACTAAACCACTAACCAAAGAATACACATGGGGGGGGGACCCATGGCTCCAGCTACATATGAAGCAGAGGAGGGGATGCCCTTGGTCCTGTGGAGGCTGGATGCTGCAGCATAGGGGGATTCTAGAGGGGTGAGATGGGAGTGGGTTGGGGGAAGCACCCTCACAGAGGTAGGGGAGGAGGATGGAATAGAGGGCTTGCAGAGGGGAAACCAGGAAGTGGGGACATTTGAAATGTAAACAAATAAAATAACCAATAAAAGAAAGAAAGAAAGAGAGAAAGAAAGAACAAAAGAAAGAAAGAAAGAAAGAAAGAGAAATAAAGAGAAAGAAAGAACAAAAGCAAGCAAGCAAGCAAGCAAGCAAGCAAGCAAGCAAGCAAGCTGACTACTGTTTTGACTACAGAAGGGAACAGTGATGCTGTGGTAGATGTTGGAGGTCTGGGGTGTGTCTGCTTGTCGTCCTCTGGCTCTGCTACTGTTGTAGTAGAACTGGATGGTGAAAAGCTTAAGACACAGTACCACTATCCCAGCTACGTAGTGTGGGGGGGGGGAGTTGGATTCCTTAAAGCAACACAAACACCCCATATTTCTCCTGGTACATTTGTCTGTATACACTTTTACCTAGCTCTTTACTTTAAAGCACTTGCTGACGTTTAAAATATTTAACTCATAAAATACTGACAGCTGTTCTATTGTTTAAAACCTAATTAATAAATAATAATATTTTTAAAGTGAATTAAATTATGTATGAACCTTTGCTTTGGATAATCTCTCACTATGGTTTATTCTTATGTTTGATTTTATTTACCTCTATTCTAATCATACATTTTATATTCTTATCAATTTTTACTGAACTGTTAAGTATTTTTCCTTTTCTCAATTTCATGTCCTGTTTAAAGCATATTATAAAGGTATTCATATATCTTTAATAGTTGTTCTTAATTTTCCCAAAGAACTGTGATTTATTTTATAAAAATGTAACAGCTCTTGTTATGATTTATCTTTTACAAATACTGTCTACATATATGAGCCCTCTGATAGATTCTAACTGATCCGGTTATTATACAGAAATGTGACTCAACTTTTAATCTGAAGTAAACACAAATAGATTTCTGTCTACCAATAATAATCCATTAGCTTTCCAGTGAATAGTGGCTTCTGTGGTGAGGTCTTGTATCTGGGAGGCAGAGGTAGAAGGGAGGCAGAGGTAGAAACTCCACCTCTAGTAGCTCTGGACTGACTTCATCTGGACTGGGAATTCGTGATCTTTTGCCTTGTGTGTGAGCCAGTACACAGGAAAGTATCCCAGAGGCTTTGCCCAGAACCGGCTGAAGAGAACAGTGTTGTACTGCCATAGAGACTAGTTAGCAGGACAGAACAGATTTTCCCACAGGTGTGCAGCAAACCACAGCTTTAGCTAATTCATCTACAGGAGAGAGGGTGGGTATGTGTGTTTGTGTGTAAATATCAGTGGGTGATTTGATAAGAGAATTTGCATATATATATATATATATATATATATATATATATATATATATAATTGCAGAAGATGTTTTAGTGCATAATAACACTACCTCCTGCTACAACTTCAACAATCAATAATACTGTGCAAACATGCTCTGGTGAGCCTCTTCGGCAAACTAAGGGATGTAAATGCTCTCCCCGAGGGAGGAAACTGGATACCTAAACTGAATCATGGAAGGGAAGATTCCCCAGAATCCCATGCTTATCAGACAGATTTCTGGGAAGCATGCCAGGGGCATGAATGGCCCAGGGCTTTTGACCACAAAGTCAGTAGCTCCATCGTGAATACCATAAAATTGGTTCTAAGTCCTGGGAACTGAAGCGAGAGCTAGGGATGAACGCCACATGGTGATCCACAGCAACAAGCAGTGGGCGGGTCCTCACCAGGCGCGCTCCACCTGTTCACCTAACATGGAGAGCTCACACAGTGGTGGCTTCTCTAGAGAGTCAAAGCTCGAGTGATAAGTCCTGGCCAGTCTAATGGGAGACACAATGGCTGAAGCGGGCTCAGGGATTATGGCCACAGGACGAACCTGCATAGGGCTGTTAGAGGAGGTCCCAGGCAAGGCTGACAGACAAGAAAAGAAAGGAGACAACTCATGGAAAGAGGGAAGGAAGGAAAGGACGCCAGGAGTGGAGCTACCTCAGGTTGGAGTGTCCAGTGAGGGGCAGCTAAGGACCTCACAGGTTCTCAATCCAGATAATCCAGAGGGAACAACTTTTGAGGGGACTGTGTAGTCTGTTGGGGTGGCAGAGTTGTCTATGAAGAGATCTCAAAACAGAATCGGGCACAGCCCCACAGGCAACTGCACTCTGTCGGCAACTTCTTTGATTTTATTTGTAAATTAAAATTGCCTCCTTGTCCGTCCACTCCTGGTGTGTGTGTGTGTGTGTGTGTGTGTGTGTGTGTGTGTGTGTGTGTAAAAAGACTGAAGACATGAACCCTCCTTATCTGTGGCATAAATAATATCCAAAATGTTTAAGGGGGAGGAAGAGGAGGAAGAAGGGGGAGGGAAGGGGGAGAAGAGAGAGACAGAAGCAGAGACAGAGACATAGGGAGAGAGACTAAGTGTTTCTTCTCCCCTGTTGCCCTGGGAGGCGGATACTTCTGTGCTGCAGGATGAACATTCAAAGTTAGACTGTGAGACAGGAGAGCCTGCCCATTTCACATTCTGACTTCACCCACGGTGTCAGAACAGACAGAGATCCTAGAACAGACCCAGTTTGCCGAATTCGGCAAGTGTTCTGTGAACCCTCTTGGGAAGCAGTCTTAGAAAAGTTGTTAACCCCAGACTGTCAAATTACATCATCAAAGCAAATGACCCCAGAGGCAGCTCAGGCTTTCCAGTCAATCCCGGAGTGTCTCAGCAATTGGCAGTCAGGCTGTTGGCTCATTCCCATTCATTTCAGCTCATCCTCACACTCATTTTATGGCTCAGCAGAGCATCATGATATAAGGACATGTATTTTAATTGAACACCTTGCTCTATTTAATATTACACACCAGACACCAAAACATTTCAGAATAGCCCATTGATTTTTTTTTTTAAAAAACAACTTTGACACAGATGGTTAGCATTCAGCTCATAAAACGGTTCAGTTTTTTTTTTTTTATTATAACAACAATAATAATCCCGACGCCCAAACAAATAAACCCGATAAGGAAAACAAAATCGCAGAAACTTACTTTTGGGAAATGCCAAGCAAGGACTCCAGAAGCACCATTTATTCACTGGCTCTGTTTAGAATAATGTGAGTCACCTTTCCCTCCCCCTGTTCTCCAGCACCTTTCTAGAGTTTAACTGTTTGCTCTCCGTGAACGCGACTGGTGAAAGCTGCTCTCAGCGGGAGTTTATGATCTCAGCTCTGGGTTGGGTGTTGGTATTGCCAAATACCACGGACACGTGACCGCGCATGGCTGCTCCTCTTTTCCCGCTGTGCAGCCAGCCCCCACAGGGAGGTGCCAGTTATATTTTGTCACCTGGCCATGTCGCTGTATAACGGAGGAAATTCAGCATTCCCAAGCTTGCAGTATGCCTAAGCTTTTCTGTTTGATGTTCACTGGTGACTAGAGCTGACAGTAACATTTAATGCATTGCTTTTAAACTGGAAGGTTAGGTAAATCAGAGAGCTGTGTCATCTGAGGAAAGCTTTCTCTCCACCCACAGCCCTGGGCTTCTGACTTCTTCACTCAGGATTTTCATTCTTATTTCTCAGTTTTGCTTTCATTTAGCTCTCTGGTGATTTTTTTCAATTCCCAGTGAGCTTTAGTCTTGACTGTTGATTTATGGAATATGTTTTAGCGTCTTAATTCTAGATATTGGAGATGATTATCTTGTATGTTCCTTCTGCTCCTGGAGGAAAGAGATAGACATCAAGGGTCTTCATCAAGTGTTGCCCATATTACTATTATTTTTTGCAGCTTGATTGCCATTTGCTTAATAAACACAAATCGTGTTATGAATGCACTATTTTATTATATATTATTTTTATTATACATTACTATGTATCATGCTATTATTTTTCTGACTGGTGTAACTGTGGCATTACTTACCTTGGGGGTATCCAACAACTATTTAATTGAACACCAAGCCTTCTCAGTCAGAAGGAATTTGTGCTTGATATTCTAAACCTAGTCAACTCTCTGTGGATGTAGAAGTCATAGACCCTAGAGGACAATCTACCACTGCTATTTTTCTTAAGCAATATAATTTCTAACTGTATTTTAAATACTTCTTATGTCTACAGATGAATGCAGTTCTCATGCTTCATAAAGAAGCTCTCTTTGCATCCAATAGAGGCTATGGCAAGGATCCAAAGCTGGACAAAAGCTGAGAAAAAAGTGACCAGGAGACCCAACACATTATGTACATCCATAATAGAAGTTCAGGGAACATCCTGGAAGAAAGGCTGTGAATCAGAGGACTAGGCTGTTGGCTGCTGGAAGGTATCTTCTAGACAGGATTGCTGCTCCCCTGAGGTTGCAACAATATATCTGCCTAAAGGAAACTTACACAATGACAACCACAGTTGACATGCCAACAGGGAGAGGGGAAATTTCACAAGGGTCCACTCCTAGATAAAGAGATATAGGTAACCAATGACTGCCAAGGAACAGAGAATCAGTACTCTCCAGAAATCAATCTCCTTGTAGTTTGTCCAATCCCAAGTGGTCAGCCCTAATGGCAGGTACAAATGAGCAATGCTAAAGGACTTTAGGTGTGTGTGTGCGTGTGTATATGTGTGTGTGTGTGTGTGTGTGTGTATGTGTGTGTGTATAATAGTAATTAAGATGTCAAGAATCCGAGAGAGAATTGAGTAGACACAGGAAAAATTAGAGGGGAAATTATGTAAATGTAATACATGTATGAAATTCTCACACAAAGAATAAATTCACTATACTGTATTTTGTTTTTAGAGACAGTTTTTCTATGTGTCACTGTAATTTTTATTTTGAAAAGGTTTATTTATTTTATCTTATGTGTTTGGGTGTTTTGGTTGTACGTCTGTGCATGTGCATACATCACGTGCATACCTTGTGTCCTTGGGGTTAAGAATTGAGTCAAATTCCTTGGAACTGGAGTTACAGATTGCGGGTTACCATATGGGAACTGAATCTGGGTCCTCTGCAAGAGCAACAGTGCTCTTTACCCCTGAGCCACCTCTCTAGTCCCCAATCCACCTTATTACTATTTTTAAATCAATTAACTTAAGCTTTTATTGGTAATTTTATATTTCAAATGTTGTACCCCTTCTGGTTTCCCCTCACAAACCACCCATCCTATCCCTCCTCCCCTTTGCCTGTAAGAGGGTGCTCTCCCATCCACCTACCCAACCCCTCCTGCCTCACCACTCTAGCATCCCCTATGCTGGCGCATCAAGCCTACAGAGAACCAGGAGCCTCCCCTCCCATTGTTGCCAGATAAGGCTATCCTCTGCTACATATGTAGCTGGAGCCATGGGATCCCTCCATTTGTACTCTTTGGTTGGTGGTTTAGTACCTGGGAGCTCTGGGGGGTCTGGTTGGTTGATATTGTTGTTCTTCCTGTGGGGATGCAATCCCCTTCAGCTCCTTCAGTCTTTCCCTTAACTCTTTCATTGGGGTCCCCCTGCTCAGTTTAATGATTGGCTGCAAGCATCACATCAGGTGCTGGCAGAGCCTCTCAGGGAGCCACTATACCAGGCACCTCTCAACAAGTACTTCTTGGCATCAGCAATAGTGTTTGGGTTTGGTGTCTGCAGATGGGATGGATCCCAAGGTGGGGCAGTGTCTGGATGGCCTTTTCTTTGGTCTCTGCTCCATGTTTTGTCCCTGTGTTTCCTTTAGACAGGAAAAATTCTGTGTTAAAAATTTTGAGATGGATGGGTGGCCCCATTCCTCAACTTGGGGCCATGCCTATATACTGGAGGTGGAGGGAGGAAGAGAGGGAGGGAGGGACCTGGGAGGGAGAGAGGAGGGGGTGGGGAAAAAAGGAGGCAGGATCAGGTATGGGAAGAGACAGGAGAGAAGTCCAGAGGGTCCAGAAAACGAATAGAAATATTCAGTGGAGGTAGGGAACAAAAGGGGGTCCACTAGAAAGTCCCAGATGCCTGGGATGACATTAGCCGAAATACCCAGCAAAAGGGAGATAAAACCTGTAGAGATCACCATATTTTAAAAAGACAGAATCTTTCATCTGAATCTGTAGCTCACTGAATTGGCTAGAATGTCTAGGTAGCAAGGTGCAGAGATTCTCCTGTCTCTGCCCCCCCCCCCCGCAGTCCCAAGATTAGAAACAGAAGTATATTAATGCACCAGCACTTAGGTGAATCCTGGGATGTAAACCTGGTCTCTTATACATATCAGTCAAGCAGTTTACACACTGAGCCATCTCCCCTGCTCTTATCTTTTAGTCACTAATTTGTAGTTTGATTCACTCATGGTTAGAGAACATGTAGCTTGATAATTTTTGTTAAGGCTTGTTTCATGACTAAGGGAAGATCTTCACGACCATTCCATAAGCACTTAAAGAGATTAGCAGCTAACCACTGCCTGGCTTGACAGACAGCACAACAACCAGGCCAGTAGGCAGGCAATATTGACAGGATAAGATGTGGTTCCGAAGTCTGGGTCCGTGCGTCTGTCCATTTAATCTGTCACCAATGATCCTAAGACCAGAGAATGAAATTACTCATGTTTCTGTTTTAAAAATCATGTCAGCCATCAATTTAGGAAAACGTTTCAAAAACGTCAATGCATGGTGTGTTTAAAGATGAATTTATGAAAACGCATGCAAACATGCATTATATAACATGCATACTGTGTGTGAGAGAAGGACACATTGGGAACGAGAGGGGATGCATATAGGCATGCATGCTGCAATGCATCTCTGGAGGTCAGAGATTCTCTCCTCCCAACATGTGGGTCATGGGAACTGAACTCTAGCCAACAATGCCACCCTCAGCTGAGTCATCTCACCAGCTCTAGTTCAGATTATTGTAAAATGATTTAACTATTTTAAAGTTCCCTTGCCTGATTCTTGCATCTGCTACTACACTTCCTTATTTTTTTACATAATGTGACAGATGCCTACAACAGAATAAGCATATAACAGAAAAGGACAGGAGCACCCCTGCCACCCCAGAGGTAGATACGTTTTTATTTTCAAGTAATATGTATGACACATTTGCTTATTGTGTGTGATATAGTACCCTTTGTATTAAAAACACAGAAGTATGTTGTTTTCCAATTTGTGTGTCAAAGTCAGAATGGGCCTTTTAAAAAGGACTTTTCTCTTTATTTTTGTTATTTTTGTTAAATTAATGTGTTCTCTGAAATAATATCAACCAAGCAGACTTCCCAGAACTCCCAGGGATTTAGCCATCTACAAAGGAGTACACATGGCTCCAGCTGCATATGTAGCAGAGGATGGCCTTGTCATGCATCAATGGAAGAAGAGGTCCTTGATCTATGAAGGCTTGATATATGCTCCAGTGTAGGAGGATCGAGGGCAGGGAGGTGGGAGTGGGTGGGTGGGTGGAAGAACACCCTCATAGAAGCAGGGAGAGGGAGGATGTGATAGGGGGTTTCTAGGAGGGAAGGAAACCAAGAAAGGGGATAACATTTGAAATGTAAATAAAGAATATATCCAATAAGAAAGAAAGAAAGAAAAAAAAAAAAGACTGTACTATAGGACCCAGAACACCAGCCTAAGAGAGAAGAGGTCAGGTAAACCATGGTGGCTCATGATGGAGATGGTTTATTATCCAAAGACACAAATTTAGAGGTAAGAAAGGACCATCAGTGATGATAATGCAACAGATAGACAGTGTACTTTCAGCCTTGCCAGCATAAAATCTGATCCAGGGGTCCTTACTTTCCTAATGCTGTGACCCTTTAATACAGTTCCTCGTGTTGTAGTGGTCCTCAAACATAAAATTAATTTTGTTGCTATTTCATAGCTATAATCTAGCTTCTGCTACAAATAGTAATATAAATATCTTTTGGAAATAGAGGTTTGCCAAAAGGGTTACCACCCACAGGTTGAGAACCACTGATCTAAATAAACACCTCTAGATACTTTCCAAAAAAATGTGAAGAGATTGTAGAAACAAAATGATTGAACAAGCTGAATTAGTTAAACAAGGCTCAACAGAGCCAGGATACCAACTTTCACAATATATACAAGCTGCCTTCAGTGACATGGATATTTTCATCTAATTCTGTACCTTGATTATGGCGTTTCTAATCCATTATTTCCTTACCTCTGAGTCACCTTCCAAAGAGTGCCCTGATTTTTGTTGGAGAAATGGAAACTTCAGAGAACAAGATTGCACCCAGATTCCAAGTCAGGGTCTGTAATAGCTTGGAATATACTCAAAAGATAGAGACTCTAGAAAAAGTTTATATAAAAATAGCTCTTCTCTTTGTCACAGTGGTTATGAGTTGTTCAAAATTGGTCTACCAGATGGATGGTAGACATATAGCCCAGAAAACTAACAAAATTGACCACAGTCCTCATGTTAGAGTGGGTTCCAATAATTCTCAATCAATTATTAAATTGTATTTACTAGCCGGGTGTGGTGGCGCACGCCTTTAATCCCAGCACTCGGGAGGCAGAGGCAGGCGGATTTCTGAGTTCGAGGCCAGCCTGGTCTACAGAGTGAGTTCCAGGACAGCCAAGGCAGAGAAACCCTGTCTCAAAAAACCAAAAAAAAAAAAAAATTGTATTTACAATAGCTTTTCATATGTTGAGATAAGTTTCTTGCAAAGTAATCAAATGACAATATTATTTTATGTGGTCAACATACAATGATTATATCACCATTTAGGCAGAAATGAACTTCCTACTGTCCAGCAAAGAGCTTCTGTTTAGAAGTCTGTTTAGACAGTACTGAAATAAGATGGATTTTCACCAAATGCTGACTCTCAATGACTATTTTTTGATGTCTCTCAGGAAAGCCTTTTGGATCAGTTCAGGGAATGGTGTCATCTGATCAGAGGGCTCCTCTCCAAATGTAATAGTCTTTGCAACAATGGAAGTGTTTGAAATTACATCTACTGATAACACTGTACGTGATTTTCTCTGACTCTTTGTTTTCCTGTGCATAAATGATTTACAGGGATTGAGTCACTCCGCTTTGCTTCTCGTGTCCTTCTGCAAATGTTTCACAGACTCATGAACTTCAAATAGAAATTGACTGGGTAGCTGTGACTTTGGATAGGATGTAGCAGATTGACTTAGGTCATTGATTTCTCTGTGGGGTGAGTGAGTGAGTGAGTGTGTGTGTGTGTGTGTGTGTGTGTGTGTGTGTGTGTGTGTTGTTCCTCAGGTACTTTTCTTGAGACAGGATCTTTCACTTTCCTGGAATTTCTCATAGTGCAATGGGATTACCAGCAAGTCCCAGTGGACTGTCTGTCTCCTTCTTAATACAGTGAGATTACAAGCATGCATTAGCATCCCTGGCTTATTTACAGGGGATTCTGGATGTCAATGTCCACAAGCTTGTATGTTACGAACTACCCTAACTGAGCTACCTTCCAGTTTTTAGATTACTGTTTCTGTAACAGTTATATAAAAACCAGGCAAATATACCAGAAACCATGCAAGCAAATAAATAACAGAGTAAGCTCTTCACAGTACATAAAGGACTTAGTCAATGTTGGCCTCCCACTAAGCCAATGATAAATACCAAACTGAAGACCAAATAGAATATGTCTTGGAAGAGCAAAAGTATCTGAGAGAATTTGGCACACAGCAAATCCTTTTCATACAATGTTGACCTTCGGCTGCCACAAAAATCAATATGAAAATAAAGCAGCAAAAACAAACAAACAAAGAACGAAAGACAAAAGAACATTGTTTACGTGAAATGAAATACCAAAATAGGCAACTGTTCAGAAGGAAGGTAAGAATTGAGAAATGAGAGAAAAGTGAGTATATGGGAAGTGAAAAATATACATGATAGATCTACCCAACCACTTCTATAATTAGGTTTCTAGATTGTTCTCCCAAGTGCCCCCAATTCCAGCCATCTCTCCCAGGACTTTCTCCTTATATCACTCCTACCTCCTGCCTAACCCTTTCTGTTTCCACCCCCACCTGCCTCCAGTTCGCCAGGAAAATCTATTCTATTTCCCCTTCCCCGGGAGATCCACATGTCCCACTTTAGCTTTCTTGTTACTTAACCTCTCTAAGTTTGTGGATTGTAGCATGATGTCTACATATCAGTGAGTACTTACCATGTGTGTCTGTCTGGGTCTGGGTTACCTCACTCAGGATGATGTTTTCTAGTTCTATCCAAATTGCCTGTAAATTTCATGATGTCATTTTAACAGCTGAATGATAGTCCATTGTGTAAATATACCACATGTTCTTTATCCATCTTTCATGGAGGGGCATCTAGGTTGTATCCAGGGTTTGGCTGTTACAAACAAAGCTACAATGAACATGGTTTAACAAATGTCCTTGTGGTCCGATGGGGCACCCTTTGGGTATATTCCTAAGAGTGGTATAGCTGGGTTTGAGGTAAATCAATTCTCCATTTTCTGAGGGACTGACATGCTGATTTACTTAGTGGCTGTACAAGTTTGCACTCCCACCAGCAATGGAGAAGTGTTCCCCTTGTTCCACATCCTCGCCAGCATGAGTTATTATTTGTATTTTTATTTCAGCCATTCTGACAGATGTAAGATGGAATCTCAAAGTAGTTTTGATTTTCATTTCCCTGATGGCTAAGGATGTTGAACATCTCTAAGTCTACTCAGCCATTAGAGGTTCCTCTATTGAGAATTCTGTATAGATCTGTGCTCCATATAAAAAATTGGGTTATTTAGTTTGTTGATATCTAGTTTCTTGAGGTTTTTCATTGGGGCGGGGTAGATATCAGCTCTCTGTCAGATGTGGAAGTGATGAAAATCTTTTCTCATTCTGGAGGTTGCCATTTTGTTGGATTGATGGTGTCCTTTGCCTTACAAAAGCTTTTCAGTTTCATGGGGTTCCATTTATTAATTGTTGATCTTCCTGCCTGAGCTGCTTGGTGTTCTGTTCAGGAAGTTTTCTTTTCCACCAATGCTATTTTCACTTTTTCTTCTATTGGGGTCAATGTTTATAGCTTTATGTTGAGGGTTTTGATCCATTAGATTTGAGTTTTGTTCAGGATTATAGTAATTCTAGGAACTGAACAGCCTTGATAGTCTTTAAGGGGCTCTTGAACTTTCCCCTAGAACTTTACAAGGGACACTGTTAGAAGACTGTTAGAGGAACAGCACATGATACACAAAACCTTAGGGAACTGTGAGAGAGGCTCCAGTAGAAAAGGCAGAAGGTGTTTGTCTTAGTCAGGGTTTCTATTCCTGCACAAACATCATGACCAAGAAGCAGTTGGGGGGGGAAGGGGTTTATTCAGCTTACACTTCCATACTGATGTTCATCACCAGGAAGTCAGGACTGGAAGTCAAGCAGGTCAGGAAGCAGGAGCTGATGCAGAGGCCATGAAGGGATGTTATTTTCTGGCTTGCTTCCCTTGGCTTGCTCAGCCTGCTCTCTTATAGAACCCAAGACTACCAGCCCAGAGATGGTTCCACCTACAAGGGGCCCTCCTCCCTTGATCACTAATTGAGAAAATGCCCCACAGCTGGATCTCATGGAGGCACTTCCACAGCTAAAGCTCCTTTCTCAGTGATAACTCCAGCTGTGTCAAGTTGTCACAAAACTAGCCAGTACAATTGACCCCTTGTCAACTTGACACACAAACACATCACTAGTAAGCCTCAACCCTTAGTTCTTATTCATCCCCAAGATCTAAATAACTTTAAAAGTCCCATAGTCTTTACAAATTAAAAGTTCAATCCCTTTAAAATATCCAGTATCTTTTAAAATACAAAGTACTTTAAAATTCAAAGTCTCTTAACTGTGGGATCCACTAAAAAACTTCCTTCAAGATGGAAAAATATCAGGGCACAGTCACAATCAAAAGCAAAAATCAATCTCCAACCATCCAATGTCTGGGATCCAACTCAAGATCTTCTGAGCTCCTCCAAGGGCTTGGGTCACTTCTCCAGCCATACCCTTTGTAGCACACACGCTGTCTTCTAGGCTCCAGTCGCCTGCACTCCACTGTTGCTGCTGTTCTTGGTAGTCATCTCATGATACTGGCATCTCCAAAATGCTACTGTCTTCTACTGTAACTTGGCTTTAACAATAGCCTTTCATAGGCTCTCTTCATGGTGCTAAGCCTCAAATCCTTTGCATGACCCCTTCAGTCCTGGGCCATCAATTGCAACTGAGGCTGCACCTTCACCAATGTCTTTCCATGGCCTCTCACAGTGCCGAGCCTCAGCTGCTCTGAATGAGCCCTTCATGCCTTCAAAACCAGTACCACCTGGGTGACTCTTACACATTACCAAGTCCCACTGTAGCACGAGGTACAACCTTGGTTCTCTCTGGAACACAGCCTCTGTGCTCTCAAAACACACTTCCCAGAAGATGTCACCTCAGTGATGCTGGTCTCTTCTTAATCACTGCTAATTTCTTAGCTTCAGCTAACCAGCGTCAATAGTCCCAGTAATGCAAAGTTTTTGCTTTAGTAGTTCTGGTATCTTGTTAATCACAGCTGATTCTTCAGCCCCAGCTAACCAGAACCACAGAATCTTCACAATCAAAATAGCAACTGCCCTGATAAGAGTCTTTAATTTTCCCTCTAAAATTTCACAAGCCAGGCCTCCATCTTCTGCACTGTTCTCAACATTATCTTCCAAGCTCTTACAAAACGTCTCTCAGAGCTCTTAACACCGAATGGATCTTCTGGCCCAAAGTTCCAAAATCCTTCCACAGTCCTCCCCAAAACATGGTCAGGTTGTCACAGGAATACCCCACAAATACCAATTTGTCTTAGTTAGGGTTTCTATTCCTGCACAAACATGACCAAGAAGAGTTGGGGAGGAAGGGGTTTATTCAGCTTATACTTCCATACCACCAGGAAGTCAGGACTGAAACTCAAACAGGTCAGAAAGCAGGAGCTGATGCAGAGGCCATGGAGGGATGTTCTTTTCTGGCTTGCTTCCCCTGGCTTGCTTTCTTATAGATCCAAGACTACCAGCCCAGAGATGATACCACCCACAGGGACCTTTCCCCCTTGATCACTAATTGAGAAAATGCCCCACAGTTGGATCTCATGGAGGCACTTCCACAGCTAAAGCTCCTTTCTCAGTGATAACTCCAGCTGTGTCAAGTTGATACAAAACTAGCCAGTACAGTGTTTTACCTCAAGTGCACTTGTTCCATGCATTGGTCTTGAATGTGCTTTCCCGCCTCCTGTGACAAACATTTACTTTCAGTTATAAGACATGTTTATTCTTGTAGGATGTTGGAACATAGCTATAGAACCCAATCTGATCAGTGTATTCTGAATCTAGATATGGCCTTATGCTTTGCCTCTGTGCTTCTCTCTCTATAAGCTGCAGTGTGTGCCAGGAAATTGTGTTAAAACAGGTCTGTCCTGAAAAGGCTTCTCTGTTAACATTTACTATGAGAGTACTGATGTCTATTTATATGTTTTTATTTTGTTTTGGTTGTTTTTGATCATGCCTTTCTGAATTCAAATAACCTTCCTTAAGTCATTGCTTTCTTTGTTTCGTGCATGTATAACGGAAATGGAAATGAAGTTGTCTAAAGCATTAGCCTGTAGTTCACCCCATTCTTTCAGATCCTCAGATCCCAGGTCCATTAGACATGATCCACCCAGGCTGGCTGAAAATCCACAGCAGACTCAATTATTTGCATGGCTTTTTACATTGTCCTTCATGTTCCCATAACAGCCCATAAAATCAATGTATTGTCTAGCTCAAAGTTCTAAACTCCTCCCACAATCCTCCCCAAAACAACTTGGTCTACTCTGTCACAACAATATCCCATGAATTTGATATCAGTTTCCAACACTATGGTAAACACTACGACCAAGAGCAACATGGGGAGGAAAGGGTTTTTTTTTTTTTTTTTTTTTTTTTTTTTTTTTTTTTTAAGAAAGATGCTTGCTGGTTGGCTTCTCATATCTTGGTTAGCCTTTTTACTAATACCGCCCAAGATCACCTTCCCAGGCATGATCTGATTCCAGGTAGCTTGAAAATGCCATAGAGTTCTATACAAGCTGATCTCATGAAATCATTTTTCTCAATTAAGACTTCTTCTTCCTAGATATGTCTAGGTTTATGTAAGTTGACAAAAAGCAACCAGAACAAGTTTTTATACAAAGCAGTCACAAAAGCAAAGAGACAAACCACAGAGTGGGAGAAAATATTTGCCAGATCTTCATCTTTTGTACAATTAAGATCTTTGATACGTAAAAGACTAAAAGATACATCTAACCTTTAAGTAATCCAGTCTAATGGGTAAAGAATTGCATAGTCATTCTTCAAAGAAGAAACACAAGTAGCTAATAACTATATTTTTAAAATAAATTCTTGTCTCGTGGGAGATGAAAACCTAAAAACCAAAGCTATAATGAGAATTTATTTCATTCTAGTTAGAATAGCTATTGTTAAACTTTTAAAGTTGCTGATGAAAATTTAGAGAAAAAGCAATGATAATATGGGACTAGTGGAAATGTATATTTATAATATAGCCACTCTACAAATCAGGGTAGAAGTCCTCCCCAAGCCAAAAGCATCCCTGTGGTAGGATCTGCTTCTTCTAGTCTTGCATGTATGTAGAAAATAGGCGAGTTAACATTAAAAAGAATTGCATACACATTTATGTTTATTATGGTACTATTCACAATATACAAGATAAAGAATCAGTCTAGATACTCATCAACAAACGGAGGTCTAAAGAAACGTAATATCTATATACAATGAAATATCATTAACCTGTGACAAAAAGAGAATCCTGTCATCTGAAGGAAAATACATGGAATTGGAGGCACCATGTTGAACAAACTAAGCCAGATACAAACTCTTGAAGTATATCCTTTCTCTTATATGCAGAAATACACACCAAACCAAATATGGAAAGTACAAGGACATAAAGGGCTATGAAGGGTGCTGAGGGAAGGATGCAAAGACAGAACAGAAAAGAGGATGGGTACCCTTTATGCACAATAGATACATATACTGAAATGTCACAACTTCAGTTGTAAGGAACAGTTAAACAAACAGTTCAACTCAGGAATGCACACAATTAATGTGTTTTAAAATGGTGATCTTACAAAGAAAAATTGTAGAGAATGAGCTAGCTCAGTGGCTTTTCCCCATGATCCTAATCCCATTCATAAGACCTGTATACTCATGACGTGATCATCACCTTCTATCTCCATGGTCAAATGGTTTACTCATCAACAACGGATATGTAGCATTAAAGACAAAATTGCTTTGAGCAACTAGAGAATAAAAACCAGCCATAGCTAAAAATTTCAGGGTTAAGCCTCTTCCTGTGGGAGGAGCTTCCACTTGACTGAGGGATCAAGTTCCTCTTCAAAACCATCCAGCTCCTGCTCCTTAGAGAGCTCCAGGAAGACCTAAGGGAGGAGGGAGGGAGAGGGAGAGAGGGAGAGATGGAGAGAGGGAGGGAGGGAGGGAGGGAGGGAGGGAGATCACAATGTTTCTTTTTTATGTAATAACCAACTTTATTCAGAGCATCAGACAGTTTATGCTCTGATGGCTAAGAAGAGTTCATGCACAAGAGCAAATTGCCTGTGGCAGACTGGAAAAAAAGCCAAAAAACAAAACAAAACAAAACAAAACAAAAAAAACCCCTGTTTTTCCATAGAGGCACATAAACAAATAACAATTGCAGATTTGATGACTTATGTGAAATAAACTCGCTCCTATCTATCATACTTGGAAGGGACTTGAAAACACATTTCAAGAGTAACTCCATGCTTTTTATGAAGCTGAAGTCACAAGACTCTTCACTTGTCTAAATCCAAAGATTTCATGTTTGTGAACAAAAGTCTTTGAAATTGACCCACCTGCTCCAGGGTGGACTGTGAGAGGCTGTACTCCTCCAGGTCAAAACTCTGTTTAACTGTGTAAGAAAAACCATATGTCAGGACTCTTGTATATTAAATCTTATATGTTTACTATGTTATCACAGGTCATGAATATTAGCAAATTGCAGGGAACCATTAAACGAATGGACACACAATTTTTTTTTCTGAGAACATTGCACAACTGAAATATGTAAAACATCTGCTTTAATTTTGAAGGGAAAGAGCCATCCCTACATTTGTATGTGATGCAGTTTTTTAAAGACCTGCATCATGGGATACATCGATGCCTAGGAAACTTTCTCTCCCTGAATAGGAACCGTTGATTCAGCAGACTTGACATGGAAGTAGGGAAGAGGGGAAGAGATTTTGGAAAAGAGAGAAGAAAGGCACAGAGATAAAGTCAAAAGTTATCTAAAATGTCACAACAGCATGGAAAGCTCTCTGTTTAACCAATTTAGACAGAAGGATACATTTTAAATCATGATAAACGGTATACAGGATTTTAGTGGAAAGATGCCCCCCAAACCCCAAAAGAATCATTAAAAAAAAAAGAATCATGAAAGCGATGTTCATCTTAGAAGCGCTGTGAAGGATCACATGTCCTAGAAAGCTTAGGTGCTAAATGAGAAGAAGATACATCAAGACTTTGGATGCAGCCAGCAGAAGCCATAAGATATCTGTGGGATGGGTGATGGCTTTCTCTTCCTTAGTAGGGCAGGTGACAGGCAAGAGAAGGTGACATTGAGCAGTAAATACAAAGAGTTCTTGGGATCACTCAGACAAGCAGAGCATGAAAACCGGAAGACAGACAACACAAAGCTCCGCTCGGAGGATGAATACAGCGTGTTCTGAGTTACCCTGAAGTCCATCAGTGGGTACCAGAGTATTCACACTTCTAGAGGAGTTTATAGGTCACTATTGGCCTGAGCCAATAAAATACAACTTACTTAAAAAAAATATACACACTTTTAATATTACCTCTAAAGTGAAATTGATTTTAGATCTAAAATAAAAACCTTCAAAGTATGGTGAATTTTGTCTTATTTTTGTACTTTCCTATCTGCAAAGTAAAAACAAAAATTAAACAAAAATAAAAACAACAAACCTTACCATGCATATGCCCAGCTCACCTCTTTAGTTTTCTGCTTCTATATTTCAAAAGGAACTCTGAATGCTCACAATTAGCCCGGAATGCGCTCATTCAGTTTCTCACCGCTGTGGGCTCTTTTAAGTTCTGGAAGTATTTGATCTCAGAGTCTGATCTCTAACTAGTCTCTTACCTGTCTCTAATTTGAAGAAGGCCTGGGATAAAGGTTGTACATCTTCCCTGGGCAGTTTATAGACCATCAGAGAAGAGTACCTGGGAAGAAAGGAAGGCTGGGTTGGTATCTAAGCATGTGGCTTAATATCTATGGCACTCACTACATTTCTTTTCATAAATACAACTCTTTGGCGTGATTGAATCTCTGAGAGTAAGACCACTGAAGCCAGCCAGTTGACAAGAAGGAAGAGAGGGAAAGATGGATGAGTTCAGTGTCTCAGGCTCCTTGGAAGGACCCATGTAGGGCCAGTCTAGGCACCATTTTGAGACTGTGTTTTCCCACCCAGTCTTGACTGGGAACACAGGCTCCTTTTGCCACACCACAGCTTCCTAGAACTTCCAAACTGGGTAGGAATCTACTTACTCAGGGCAGAGTCCACATTTAGGCACCCCTCCCCCAACTCTCAATGCTATTGTCACTAAAGGGGACCCTGAAAGTCCTCAGGAAACAAAACCACATTTTCTTCAGAAGGGCTCAGAGTTCATCAATTGCTGGCCAGGCACTTATTTAACGACAATAGGTCGACACATAATCAGAACAGGTTGATTTCACTTCAAAGATTTTATTTTCTTTCATTTACAGAGCGTTCTATTTCCCCAGCAGTGTTTACTGATTATGTTTATGCGATCTAGTTTTTACAGAATTAGGGCTCTTACAAACAGAATAAAAATAAGAGTGACGCTCTTTCATCAGCCAACTCTGTCATTATTATCTTACTTGTGTCTGTATGAAGCTTCTATTAGTAAAGACCCTGGAGAAATACAATTAGTGTATTCCTGTAAGTACTGGATCTTTACCCAAGCAATTCATCCAGCAGATAGTCTATGATAAATTTTCTCTTTAGGTGTTGGATTGATCCAATATATCTGGAGCAAAGGCACACGACAAATGTGGGAAAGGTACCTGTGAGCATGCTTAGGTCACCACTGCATGTCCACACCCAAGTCGGAGTCTCCTCCCTGTTAAGTAAGGACATGGCAACTCCAAGTCTTACTCAGGAATGTTCACTTATTAAAACGATTCTTACTTTTAAACATCAGGGTGACAAATGGATAACCCAAGACCTAGAAAGAATCTGCCACATAGTTGGGCCACACCCACGTGACTGCAGATTTACAACCAGCCCTCTGTTCTCTAGTAGACTTCAGGCAGTAACCACAGTTCAGTGACCTCTTTGAGGTTTTCTTGCAGGGTAAACATGACCCACAGTGTCTACCAAGCCAAACCAATCCCAGGGGAAAGTGGGTGTGCTTTGCGAGATCAAAAACAAGAACTGTGGGCTGGGAGGATGACTCAGCCAGGACAGCGTCTGCCATGCAAGCATGAGGACTTAAGTTTATAACTCAGAACTCACAGAAACTGGATATGGCTAAGTGTGCCTGTAATCCCGGTACTGACAGAGCTTGAGCAGAAACAGGCTTATCCCTAGAGCTTGCTGGCAAGCCAGTGTAGCAAAATGCTTAGCTCAGGCTCAGGGAAAGAAACTGTGATACTGTCTCAAACGAAAAGACAGAAGATGATAACGGAAGGCAAGGGACATTTATACTTGGCCTATAGTGTTTGTGTGTGTATGTAAACTTATGTGTTTATGCGTACTCATGTTGGCAGACATGTGTACTCATGTGGGCAGACAGACAGATCGACCGACAGAAACATGCACAAGCGCAACCCCGAAACTGTGTTTACCTTTCCTGCCGAGCAGCCTGGGGGAACAGCCTCATGATCTCCGTGTTCAGGGGCTCTACCTGCGTGGGGGTCTTCACCTTTATCTCCAGGAGATATTCTTTGCCAAATTTGCTCTTCAGATGTTGGATGGATCCAATACATCTGGGTCAGGAATAGGAATAACAAGGCAGAAGACAAATGTGGGGGATGGTGCCTGTGAGCATGCGCAGATCGCCACTCAGGCACCCATATTGGTCTCTTCACTGTTAACTAAGTAAGGGGCAACTCCAACTCTTATCCATGGACACTGATTTGCTTTAAAAGCAAATTTGTTTCATCTGATCACCACAAAGTGGACAGGTGTGGGATGAAAACAGGCACCCACCTCAGCTTCCCAGACACCATGATGGCCACGCGGTCACACACAGCCTCAGCCTCTGCCATGTAATGGGTGGTCAGGAGGGCGCCCCGCTCTGTGTTTGCAAAGGTGGCCTGGATAGCCTGCCTATAGTGTCAAGAGAAGAACTGTGATGAACAGAAGTACTCCGACTCTTCTGGGCAAAGGAGAGAGAGGAGATGCCACGTGAAACAGAGATGAGAACAAATCAACGAATGCAGACCAAGCAAGATGGACGCACGGAGCAAGAGGACTGTCAAGTCGGTTGCTAGAGAAACACTGGTGACACAGCAGAGGCTGTCATGAGAAAACACTTAGAAGAAGGATGCTTAAGGACAAACTTTCTGAGTAGAAAGGGACTGTTTATGAGACCGAACAAAAGGATTCAATTCTCCTAAGCTTAATTTTCCTTCATCGAACTTGATTGTAAACCATCAGGAAACGTTTGTATGTTTTCTCCCAAAATAATAGTTTTTAGGGATCTGGATGGTGTTGGCCACATTTATTTTTGTTTGTCTAACAATACTGACACAATTCATGAACTCCCCACCACCATGATGGCGGCAGTTCCTCACCACATTTGCTGCTGCCCCTCGGGGTCCATCCCGGTGGACGGCTCATCCAGAAGCACCACAGAAGGGTTTCCCAAGATGCTCAGCGCGAAGCACAGCTGTAACAAGAGGGACAGCCCGTGTGGCATCACCTCAAGTGTGTCTCCCTGAGGTGTGCTCGAAGCTCTACCTCCTGAGCCCTGCTTATACCTTTCTCTTCACTCCCTCTGACAGTGTCTTCACAGGAGACTTCAGCTGGTCCTGCAGCTTGAGCGCATCCACCAACCTGAAGAGAGACAGTGGATCACCACCATCCTCTCCACGGTGAAGAGAGATGATGGGAGGGTGGGGCAGTGAGCCTGGGCTAGATGGAGGCTTGGGCACCAGGAATATTGTTCAAGAAATGCATTGAAACATTCAACAGGGTCAGGTTGACAAAAGTTGTGCTCCCTGCGACCAAGAGAGAGGCGTTTACCTATTTTTAAATTGTTGGTACGCTGTTCAAATACTTCTGCAATTTAGTTTATATTTAAAGTACACTCGATCACTGACGATTGAATACTGACCATTTCCCCTCTGACCTTTAAATGAAAGTGAATAAAACTTTGGAAGTTTTCTCTACCCCACCTGGTCAACCAATAGGAAGCCCTGTTCCAAGTTTCCTGTGAATGAGCTTTTCCTCCATCATGTGCTTACAGAAGCCAACAGGTGCAGCCCCTGTATACCTTTCGATGGCCACGTTAGCATCACTTTTTCTCATCCCCTTTATGGCTGCAAATATCTCCAGGTGTTCCCTCACTGTCAGGTTGAGCCACAGAGCATTTTCCTGAGGACAGTACCCCAGGAACCCCGGGGTGTCCCCTGTGCTGCTCCCCTTCAGCAGCACCTATGGAGAGAAGGTCACTGTCAGGGCTCAAACTCAGAACTGTTCCCCAAAATACTTCTGTGGCAGACTTCAGTGATCACCTCAGAAAGGCGGAAGGATTCATCCAGAGAACAAATGAATGGACTCAAATGTGTGCAGAGTTGCCACATTACCTTAAATTAAAGGATGATCTACAGGAAAATGCTAATGAAAACCATGGCAAAGGGCTGGAGAAATGGCTAACGTGCTTGCCGCATAAGCACGAGGACCAGAATCCAATCCCAGCGTCCTCATTACAGTTACAGCAGTGTTATACCTAGAACCCCAAAGCTGGGTAGACAGTGACAGAAAGATCCCCAGGAACTTGATGACCAGCCAATCAATGCAAATGAGTAAACCCATATTCACTGGAAGACAGTCTCAGATTAAAAAAAAAAAGAGAGAGAATTACTGAGGAAGACATCCAACATTGACCTCTTGGCTCTACACACATGCTCACACATGCACACATATGAACAAATAAGTGGTGTGATGTCACTTCACATCAGTAGAAGGGCTGCTATAAATAGGGAGGAAGTAGAGAAGAAATGATGAGCAGGTGGAGAATATGGAACTGTTGTCCTTAGTTAGTGCAAGTGCGAATTAGTATAGTCAGTTATGGAAAAACTGCATGATGTCCCCTGAGGGGCATGGTGGAGCAGACATAGCTGAAGTATGACCTGGAGCGGTGGGGGGATGGAGAAAACATGGCTTAGGTATGACCTGAACGTGTGGGGGATGGGGAGGCCATGGCTGAGGTATGACTGCAAAGCTCATTTCCTGGCATGTTGTCAAAGGGATTGAAAGCTCCTTTTCTTTTCTTCATTGCTTTGCTTTGCTTTGCTTCATTTTTTTTTAAATCAACCAAAATACTGTTTTCAGTCCTGTGTTCCTATTTGCAGTAGAGAAGATGAAGTCAACCAAATGTCCACTACAGGATTAGTGGGTTTTCAAATGTGGTGATACAGACACAACGTGATATTATTCAGTCTTTGAGATGTGAAGGTCTCCTTTTGTCTGTGATAACACGGATGGACCTAGGAAATATGAGATGCTTTGCTTTCTATTGCTGGGATAAAAACTGACCAAAGGCAACTTGAGGAGGAAAGGGTTTATTTGGGCCTCCACTTCCAGATCATAGCCCATTCTTGCCAGAAGTCAAAGCAGGAAGGAACTCAGTACAGGAACACAAAAGCAGGAACTGAAGCAGAAGCCATGGAGGGATGCTGCTGGAGGGATGCTGCTTACTGGCTTAAGTTTCCCTTGCTTGCTCATTTACATTTCTCATATAACCCAGACACATCTGCGCAGATGTGGCACCTGCCATGGTGGTCCGAGCCTTTCCACATCAATTAGCAATCAAGAAGATGACCCACAGGTATGCCCTTAGTTCAATATGATGGTGTCAAATCCTTGTTTAGGAGTCCCATTTCTTCAGTATATCTAGGTCTGTGTCAGGTTGACTAAGCAAGATAATGTGGGATGTGAAATAAAGTGGGCCCAGGAGATAGAGACTGCCTGACTTCATTAATATGCACACGCACCATTTAAATAAGTTAAACTTGAAGCAACAGCTCAGCTCTTAAAGGGGAAGCTCACAGGCTCAGCCCTTAAAGGGGTGGCTCACAACCACAAGTATAAAGAAGAAGAATGATGAGCAGTGGAGATTGGAAAAGGAAGAGAGGGGCTGATCCTAATCACAGGCAGAGGGAGCTCTAGCATTTACTGCACAGAATAATGGCTTTAAAGAGCATGCACAAAAGTGACATTACTTAATCATTCCGCATTGGAAGCCTATCCAAAGATCTGCATTGTACCTCATGGAGATGTCCAATTGTAAGGCCATTTGGAAGCTTTTAAAAGATCGATTGATATTTTAGGCTTAGTGTGTTCGTTTGATTGTTTGAGAGTGTGTGAGTGTGGGAACATGCGCGCCACAGTGGGTGTGGAGACAAAAGTGGCACCGGAAGTGTCAGTCATGACCCTCTACCTCACACTAGACAAGCCCTTTACTAACTGAGCTATCTCCTCAGACCCTACTTTGGTTTTGGAGACAGGTCTCTCATTGGTCTGGAACTTACTACGTAGGCAAGGCAGGCTGGCCAACAAATCCCGGAGATATGCCAGGTTTTCTCCCTAGCTAATCATATTTTTAAAAGAAAAAGAAAAATGAACTATGCCGGACATTTTGCATCTTAACATTATGGCTGAGGTCTCAAAACATTCTTACATTATAATAAAATACCTTACTATATAACAAATTATAATGATAATTTACATTATAATAACATTACTATAATTGTCTAACATGACAATTTTATTTTTTATATAGTCCAGCCTTAATATTTATTATGATAATTGTCATGAGAAAACTTTTTCTCAAAGTTGTACTTTTCTTAAATATGACAAAAATAAACTATTCATGGTCAGAATTTAGACTTTTGAGACAATACCAGCTTCAATTGTATTGAACTGGGTTTCTTTTTTTACCTCATTCAGATCATTATCCTGCTGAATTGCCCTGTCAGGAGAGGAGAAGAAGGTATTAGCTGTGGACAGGGCTAGAAGAAACACATTAGTTACATCCCTGCCTCTCTTCTCCCTCTTTAGTTTAATTACCAACACTCTCTTCTGGTATAGTTACACAGACCTCTACCCTTCCCCTAGCCACTTTCTAAAGCAGTTCTGTCCTATAAAGGGAAAAAGGGAAATGACCTGTCTCTCTTCCCTGGGATTGCCTCTTGTGGCTAAGTCTGAGTTTTGTTTGCCTGGCCATTTGGCTTCAGAAACAAGTGACAAGCTGGCAAGCAATTCAACTTTACACGCATGCTTCTCCACCCTCTGCTACTTTAAGAAGCACCTTATTGGATTCATACAAAAAAAGGTTTTAGTATGGCCATATAAGATTTATGAGTTAGAAATGGTACTTCAGGAAGATGAGCAGTAGCAGGCTGAAATTAATTATAAAGGCCATTTAAAATTATAATTAGTGGATTATGTGGCTCAATATACAGAATCTGTCAAGATTTTTATAATACTTAGTATTCCGAAGATGAATAACATACACTCATGGGAAAAGGATAGCTTCAAAGCATTCCCGATGCCTGCTAAGCGTTTATGTTTACAGTCAAAGATCAGAGCTGGTCTCAGTCGTGGCCAAAGAAGGTTCCTTTTGCAACGGGATGGTATTCATAAGTGGTACAGACACTAAGTGACTCTTAAGTGCCGAGGACTAAATCGAATATCTCTGTCACTCTTTCCAAGGCTCAGGGAACACTGAAACCATAGAAGCAAAAAGAACATAAAAGGCATAGGATGGGGGTGGAGAGCCATGAACTGAAATATGACATGTGCTTCGCATTCATGAATTCACAGCAGCTGCAGTTACCTATCCACGACCTATATGTGGTTAGACTTGCCAACATTTCATCGTGGATGGCGATTACTGGTCATTAATAGCAGCTAGGGAGCTAGTATCATTTTCCTCAGTGATGTAATTACTCATAAATTGTTCATGCCCACACTCATTAAAGCAACCCTAATGAAGTTTAATGTGTCATAAAGAGACATGAAGTGGAAGGGAAGGTTTTGGAAAACATAAAGGGTCTTCATATGAGACAGCAGGAGAAGAGAAAAGCTAAAGGGTGCTGAATATAATTAATTCCATACACATAAAATTATCAAAATATTGGAGGCAGAGACAGGCAGATTTCTGAGTTCAAGGCCAGCCTGGTCTACAAAGTGAGTTCCAGAACAGCCAGGGCTGTACAGAGAAACCCTGTCTTGAAAAACAACAACAACAACAACAAAACAACAACAACAAAAAATTTAAAACTATCCCCATCAAATGGTTAGTATCTGTGTCGCTTAAAGTGAGACTTTATAATTCAATATAATATTTTAAAAACTTTGAAGAATAACGTTTTTCAAGTTGCTATCTGGGTATCATTGGAGAAAATACTATCTCTCATCTACCTACCTGTCCGGCGCTTGGCTTGGTTTCTCCAGTAATCATCTTAATGGATGTACTTTTACCAGCTCCATTGTGTCCCAGTAATCCTACAACCTCACCTGAGAAAAAGAAGACATCTTAGTAACGATAGTGACTATTACAGGTTTCGCTGTGTGATAGGTGCTTTACAATGGGCCTTAAATATGATTTTATCTTTTAATTGTCATGTTATGTGAAAGGACATGAATAAAATAGGCGTAAAACTACACAGGGCAAGGCATGGCTCAGCCCTGAGAGGGTCTATTGTTCTTGTAGAGGACCTAAACTTGGTTCTTAGTACCCATAGCAGGCCTCTCATAGCCTCTTAAACTCCACCTCCTGGGGACCTGGTGCTCAATCTAGATCTGGAAACATTTGCTCTCACAAGCACACATAACCACACATAATATATGCATAGTTAAAAACAAAATAAATCTTTAAAAGGATCATGCTCAGGCATAATAAATATTACATATTACATATTAAATATTATATATTGCATACCCTTAGTAAACATCCTAATTCATGAAGAAAATTAAAAACTTGGCTCTAGTATAAAGAAAAGGGTTAGGTGTCCACTTTTATCACCCTTACTCCATATAGTACTAAAAATTTCAACCACAGCCATTATGTAAGAAATAAAAAAAAAAATCTATGGACAAGAAAGTAGACAATTGGATCATTCCTGTTAGCCAATAATATAATTCTATACGTAGAAAATCTTTTAAAAGTCCACAGAAAGATGCGAGTGGCAAGATAGGAAACCAGCATACAAAACAGATAGCTTCTCTTAAATGTATTTTATTTTATTTTATTTTATTTTATTTTATTTTATTTTATTTTATTTTATTTTATTTATTTGTAGGAGTGTTTTGTATGCATTTTGTCTGTGTATCACATGAGCCCCAGGTGCCAGCAGACGTCAGAAGAGGGTATCAGATCCCTCGGAACTGGAGTTACTGATGATGATGAGCTACCATGTGGGTACTGGTAACCAATGCAGGATCTCTGCAGGAGCAATTGGTCTTAACCATTAAAACAATCTCTCCAGCTCCAGATGATATTGATATGCATCAAATATGAACACACTGAGAGAGAAACCCATTCACAACAAGAATACAAAATAAGATATATAGCAATAAATATCACTAAGTGGCTGAAAAAAATTTTATAACGAAAATTACAGAATAGTGGAGAAAGAAACTGAAAATGCTGAGAAATGAAACAAACAAACAAACAAACGATGAAGTGAAAGCCAAGGAGGGACTACTTGATACTAGAAAGATGGTGGACAAAGCAGGGCGTGAAGGGCCAGGGAGAAACTGGGTGGCTGGATATGATCAGGGTACCACATTTGCATGCATGGAAATCTCAGGGTGAACCCCATTAACAATTAATATGTATTAATTATAGAAAACTATATGATGGTGTGGGGAAGGATAATAGCTGTGACAAGCCTGAAAAGGGATAGAAATATTTGAGTTTCAACCACTTGCCCGGAGCCACAGGATGAGGAAAGACTAAATCGTGTTGTGTCAGACAGAGAGAGTACGAAGTTGGCAAGGCTCCGCTTACCCTGTGGTCAAGGTTGGAATAGCAGAATGTAGGTCAGTTCCCTGGTAAACAGGATTGATCATTAGGAGAGCAAAAGCACTGATTGAATGTAGGAAGACTGTATTTGAAATGGTTTAATGACAAAGCATGTTTGTGGTTGTCACACCCGTGTGACTATACCTCTACTCAAAGGGAAAATCGTTTCTGTCCAGAAACAGTCAACAACCACTCTACCGTGAAAAGAAGAGACAGCATAGCTTCTGAGCATGCCAACTGAAGGACAGGGATGCTAAAGTTAGGAGGATGTTCCTGAGCCAGAACCTGTGTCCAACCTTTTCGAACGCAAAAAGAGATATTTCTTGTGGCGATCTTCTTCTTGCTCTTAAGAACAAAGCATTTCTTCTTTCCCTTGTACTCCTTGCGAAGGCAGCTGGCAATGATGGCTGGTTTCTGCAAACACATCATGCCAGGGAATGAGCAGTATAAGCAAAAGTCTACATGTAGATTCACCAAAACACCATGACTTGTTGGCCTTGGTGCTTCAAGTTATTCTTAGTACACCTAAAATCTATATAATCTCATTGGTGTCCAAAAAATAGATATTCTGAATTCCCAGAACTTTCTTTTCACTAACATGGGAACACACCAAGACATAATTTTCTTATGCTTTAGTAATATTTTAAAAGACACATCTGCAACTGTAAATTTTATCCCCAAACCCTTTAGTTTTGGCTTTAATAATGTTCCAAAATAGTATGAATGTATTATTGTCTTACATTTAAGGATGAATTGTTAGCCTTCAAAGAGTCTCAATTTCACACCTCGCTAGCTTTCTTTATTCCATTAGAGGAAAAATACTTCGAAACCAAAAAATGCATTAAAACAGAGACAAATATAATTAATCCTGCCATCTATCATTTGATTAAGTTCTAATCATTTACCTTATTGTGCAGGTGGTGTGCATTTGTATAAGTTTGGGAACAATCAGTAAGTTAAAATATCCCATTGTCAAGAGAATAGAACTCTCAACACCCCAGTTGGGCTAGGTCTTTCACTTGGCCAAGGGCCTACTACCCCTGGGAGGTTGGGCTCATCTTAAGCCAAGCTAAAGACAGAGGTGTAACAATTAGTTCTTTAATGAGATGCTGTATTCAATGGACACACTCCAGAATCCTTACACCCCCCCCCCCCACTACAGGAGCTTGCAGGTTGCAGCCTTTTGAGAGCCCTAAACCTGCCATATTTTATGAATTGTTCAGGAAAGTGTAACTTCTCTGTTTCTTCCTTCTGACTCTTTTCTAAGCACACATTCCTTAATACTTTGGGCGTTCCTCTGAACACACTGGGTTTCCTTGTTCTTTCTCTAAAGCCTCCCTCGATCCCTCCCTGCAATATGGCGGCTCATCTACCGTGTGTCTTATCTCCATGGAAGCTTAAAATGGCTTCCCTCCACTTTCTTCTGTGCACCTGCTGTGGTTTTGCAGTTTGCCTGTCATGAGAATTTTCTTTTAAAATGTAATTTAAAAAATGTCCTTAAGTTCCCATTTGAGCCTAGTCTTAAATTATTTTATCAGTGAGTCTAAGAACTCCAAAATGGCCTTCCAATTTCCACTGAATCACAATCATTTAGAATGTAATGATGACAAGGGTATCTAGTAGTTAAATATACTTGCTAGTGTTTGAAACCCCCCTCCCCCAAAGGGCAGCAGCTTCTAATGCAAGAAATCAAAAACCTACTGGGACATCCTGTGGAAATGTTTAATTATAAAACACTAAATACAGAAACTTGCACGCTATCTGAGGAACCCAGAAAGTTTGGTAAACCTGCATTCTCCAGTGTTGGCTGCATGCAAGGACAGCCAAAGTTGTCACCGAGATCATTACTTCCAACAGCAGTTTTAGCTGTCAATTTGATGTCTGACCTCATCTTTCACATATGCCACTGTGCTTTCACCTTTTAAACTGACAAACAAGACAGCTTTTATGAACTGGCTTACAATTATCTGTTATCAAAGCTCATGGAGCTGGCTTGACCAAATCTAAGCATGAATGAAATCGTCAGGTGGAATATCTTAGCACCTCACATTTTCAAGCAATACTGAGTGCAGTAAGGTTTTTTTTTCCCAAGAATATAAATGTACTGAACAGTACATGAGAATGAGAACAAGCCAATAACTGATCAATGATTGCTTTATCATTGGCGGATCAATGACTGCTTTATCACCAGATACTCAGGAAAGATCTTTTAAGCGTACATATGAAGCAATTGAAAGTGATTTCCATTTTAAAGTGGAACTCTGAATACATCCCTTAAGTGCAAACAGGTTAAGACACTTCTGCGGTGAGCTGCCCTACAAGGCCTACCTCCTGGAAGTCGGCGGAAGTCAAAGCGTTTGCTGTCCACACTCTTTCCTGACTCACATCTTCATCTTCCCCTTCTGGGTCTTCTGGATTGTTAAATACACGATCCCTTCTTGAAGAAATTCTATAGATAAAGACATCCATTACTAACTTTCGTTGAGGTCTATAGCTTGGGGTCCAGTTCTGTCCTCTATTTTTTTTTTTTAAAGCGGAGCAGACTGGATGAGCAATAAGTCTTT
Organism: Mus minutoides; assembly: GCA_902729485.2. Lineage (NCBI taxonomy): Eukaryota > Metazoa > Chordata > Mammalia > Rodentia > Muridae > Mus > Mus minutoides. Next base: position 37,706 of record LR750368.1, on the reverse strand, counting down.
ATAACATCCATCTTTTGTCAGCATATCCATTTCCTTCTCACCCCAAATATTAATGGTCACAGAGTCACCAAGTAAAGCAGTCATTGCTTCTTGGCTAGTGTCAATTCTCTTTATTATGGAGACATTATTTTTTAAACCTCAATGTATAGCTTCATATTCATAGATTAACAAAAAATGATATCACATCTTATGGAATAAGTACTCTGGGAATAAAATAAATACAAATTAAGGACACTGTCAAAAAAATTTTAGAGCGATGGACAAGAATGTTCAGGGTCAGTTCTAGCTATGTGAATAGGCATAGCCCCTTCTTTGGGATGTGTCAGAGGAACCCTTGTGTCTTCCTTCCAGCTCACACATTTATGACAAGATAATTAATTTGGGTTCTCTTCCCCCTTTCCCTTCTTCATTGTGGTCATAGGTGATGTGTCAAAGCTTGATTCTTCTATCCAACTTTCTAAAGCAAAGACAGTACTAGTGTGAGAACTGGCTGACCAGCCATTCTCATTTCGCTAGAACAAATGGGCTTTGAGACCTGAGATTCACAGTGGCAAAACTGGAAGTCCCAGTCAAGCAGAGATTTTTTTTCTGAGTTTTTGTTTGTTTTTACATTTATTTATTTGTTTGTTTGGTGTGCTTCAGAGGGAGAAAGAACAACTTTGAAGAGTTTTCTCTCTCCTTCCACAATGTAGGACCTGGGGATTGAACTCAGGTCATCAGTATTGGTGGCAGGTACCTTTATCCATTCAGCCACTCCACTCTTGCATACAAGTGGTGATTCCCAAAAGTAGAATCCAAAAATTAATGAAGAGTCAGAGGAACTAATATGATTCTGGTTGTGTTCTTGAGTCATGCTTGAATACAGCGTACTTACTTTCAAGCTCCCTGGATACTTAATGCCATTTCCTTTCTATTACAGGTTAATAGAAAATGCCCACAACACATGAAACAGGTTTCTCATTCTATCAGCAAGTGTTAATGTTTCTGTCATAACCGTCCCCACTTTTTAACTCTATGGTGCTTTCTGGGTGGACTGTGTCCCCTCAGCTCTCTAAGGCACAAAGCAGTTGTCATTCAAACTAAGCTTGCTGCATGTGGTGTTACTTGGCCCTCCCTTGCACACAGGGGCAGATGAAGCCCAGGATTTTTTGTGTTTCTGGTGTGTTAGACCTGTTTTGACCATGGTTACTACAATTATCTTTAAGACCCAGAATTCATATTCTGATAATCATATTTATAATTTCCATAACTGTCTCTTCATCATAACCTCATGGACAGGGTGTTCATGAGAATTTTATGTTGTCTTTATACAAAATTGCTCAATAAAGAATGCAAAACCATGTGATTTCTCCAAACCTAAAAACAGGATCCATTCTCATTGTTTTCATTCCGCACTTCCTTTCCATACATCGGAGAATAACTATGAAGATGGCAAAATGAAGAAGAGGCTAGGGGAAAGAGAGATGTTCTCAGTTAGAAATACCAAATGCCAGCATCAGCAGTAAATGGCAAACAGCCATCTACAAATGTGTATAGGACAGAATGGTTAAAATTGCAAGAGCTAGCCTGCTTACAAACAAGTCAAAATGAATTACAGTTCTTTGTACAGACACAGTTCAAGTGTTCACACTGGCCTACATTATATTATGCTCTGAACGTCATCCATACTTTAGGATACACCTTTGTTTGGTGTGAGTGTATGGATGCATGTGTGGGGGGCAAAGGAGGAAATTAGATGTTTTTCTTAATCACCTTTCAGCTTATTAATGGAGACTGCATCTCTCACTTGACCTTGCTGGTCTGCCAGTCCAGCTGTCCAGCTAGCCTAGGGTACATCCATCTCTAATAGATACCATGCCCAACCAGCATTTAAGTGAATACTGGACATATACACCCTAGTCCCGACTCTTGCATAGAAGCAATTTATCCATTAAGCCATATCCCCAACTCTCTACTATGTCTTTAGAATTGGAAAGCACAATTTATGTTGTCACTGGATATTTGTATTTTTTTAAATGGCTCTATACTTAGAAACATCTTAATTTTCAAACTAGGGCTGGGGGTGTTGATCAGTGACAGAATGTTTGTGTAACACATGTACAAGTCTGGGTTTGATCTCCAGAACTGTTTTTTTTTTCACACAAAATATGATCAAGAAAGCACCCTGCATCATGTATGTAAGGATGTCTCTGTGTGCAGTGATCTTTGAAGAAGAAGGATACTTACAACCAGGAAAAACAGATAGTAATACTCCCTTTCTGGTTCAAAAATTATTTCAGAAAATTCGCGATTCTGAGAAGAAAGAACAAATTAAACATGAAGTTTTATAATCAATAAATTTTATGCAAATATGATTGGGCCATTGATCAACTCTACTAGTATAGTCTTTCCCCAGACTTTTCCTTGGGCACCAAGGAAGTACCAGCTGCTAAATATGTAGCGAGGGGTTGCTGTTCTTCTCATGGTCTGGGAGTCATGCAGCCTTTCTCTAAAGAATGACATTCAGTGTTTAATGCTCAGCTTCTGAGAGAATCCAGGGAACAGAGGAGACAGGGTTTCTCCCAGCAGCACCCCCATTCTGTACCCGTTGCCCCTTGGTGTTACTCTGCTCTTTCCTATGATCCTCCATGGAAAGCTAAGAATCTCTAAGGAGTAAAGGGAAAAATAACTTTCAGGAAATACATCTTGTCTGTGAGAAAAGTTGAAATCTATTGCCACCGTATCAGCTCTAGATAGGGTGTAGCAAATACAAACATGTAGCATAAAAGTAGCCACATCAATGTTAGCACTTTAAAGCATAGAATCTCAGAGATGAGGGGCAAATTTTGTGTGCACTAGTAGTGCACAGAACACCAAAGGATTTTGTTAGTGTTACTGTTTATTTTTCCTCTACTGCTTACTACCCATGTCCCCAGGAAACAGCAGCAAATGCTAAATTTTCAGTTGTAGGTAAGTGGGGCTATGGTATACCAGGCAAAATCTTCCTGATTCAATTAAGAATTTTCTACAGGTTTTGTGGCTTGGTTGGTGTCCCTCCATTGGAAGTATTTCCTGGTTACAGGAGATGGCCATTTCAGGTTCCATATTCCCTACTGCTAGGAGTCTTAGCTAGGGTTACCCTCATAGATTCTTGGGGTTTTCCACTGTTTTAAGTTTCTAGCTAGTCCACAGATTCCAGATATCTCTCTCTCTCTCTCTCTCTCTCTCTCTCTCTCTCTCTCTCTCTCTCTCTCCCTCCATATTCACCCTCTGACCTCCCTACACTTCATCCCTCCTGTTCTTACCCTTACCCATCCCCTACAAAATTCTTTCCCTCTGTCCATCCCAGATGTCTATTTTATTTCTCCTTCTCAGTGAGATTGGAACATCCCTCTTGGGACCTCCTTGTTACGTAGCTTCTTCGGGTCTGTGGATTGCAGCATGGTTATTCTGGATTTTATGGCTGACATCCACTTTTAAGTGAGCACATACCATGCATGTCCTCTGGGATTGGGTTACCTCACTCAGGATGATATTCTCAAGTTTCATTCATTTGCCTGCAAAATTCATGATGTGTCTGTTTTTAATAGTGGGATAGTATTCCATTGTGTAAGTGAACCACATTTTCTTTCTCCATTTTTCAGTTAAGGAACATTTAGGCTCTTTCCAGTTTCTGGTTATTATGAATAAAGCTGCTATGAACACAATTTAGCAAGCATCTTTGTGGGATGGTGGAGCGTCTTTTGGGTATTTGCCCTGGAGTGATATAGCTAGGTCTTGAGGTAGAACTATTCCCAATTTTCTGAGAAACCATCAAATTGATTTCCAAAGTGGTTGTATAAATTTGCAAATCTCACCAGCAATGGGGGAGTCTTCGCATTGCTCCACCTCCTCTTCAGCATGTGCTGTTACTTGAATTTTTGATCTTAGTCCTTCTGACAGGTGTAAGATCTCAGAGTCATTTTGACTTGCATTTAACTGATGACTAAGAATGTCAAACATTTCTTTAAGGGCTCCTTAGCCATTAGATACTCATTTGTTGAGAATTCTGTGTTTAGCTCTGTACCTCATTTTTAAAATTGGGTTATTTATTTTGCTGATGTGAGGTTCTTGACTTCTTTATATATTTTGGACATCAGCACTTTGTCAGGTGCAGGGTTGGTGAAGACCTTTTCCCATTCTGTAGACTGAAGTTAAGGTGTCGTTTGCTTTTTGGTTTCATGAGATTTCATTTCACCTGTTGATCTTGGTGCCTGAGCTGTTGGTGTCCTGTTCAGGAAGTTGTCTCCTGTGCCAATGTGTTCAAGCTTATCCCCCATTTTCTCATCTACCAGATTTAGTGTGTCTTGTTTTATGTTGAGTCTTTGATCCACTTAGATTTGAGTTTTTATGCAGGGAGATAGATATGGCAGTTTGTATTCTCCCACATGCAGACATCCAGTTTAATCCAACACCATTTGTTAAAGATGCTTCCTTTTATCCACTGTATGGTTTTGGCTTATTTGTCAAACATCAAGTATCCATAGGTATGTGGGCTTACTTCTAGGACTTCAGTTTGATCCCCTTGATCCACCTGTCTGGTTTTATGCCATCTCCATGCAGGTTTTATTATTATTGCTCCGTAGTACAGCTTGAGATCAGAGGCGCTGATACCTTCAGCAGTTATTGTATTGTATCAGATTGTTTTTAGCAATCCTGTTTTCTGTTTTGTTCTGTTTTTCCACGTGAAGTTGAGTATTGCTATTTCAAGATCTGTAAAGAATTGTGTTGGAATTTTGATGGGTTGAATCTCTAGATTGCTTTTCATAAGATGGCCACCTTTATTATTTATTGCTTTTCATAAGATGGCCACCTTTATTATTTTAATCCTACTGATCCATGGAGCATGGGAGATCTTTCTATCTTCTGTTATCTTCTTCAATTTCTTTCTTCAAAGACTTGAAGCTCTTCTCATATAAGTCTTTAACTTACCTGGACACCAACCCAGCCACAAAACCTTTGACCCATAATATGTCCTGCCTACAAGATGTGCAGGAGCAAAGATAGAGCAGGAACTGAGAGAATAGCCAAACAATAACTGGCCCAGCTTGATACTCATGCCGTGAGAGAAATCCTGCCCCTGACACTATTAATGATATTATGCTATACTTCCAGACAGGAGCCTTGCATAACCATCATCTAAGAGGTTTCATCCAGCAACTTATGGAAACAGATGCAGAAACTCCCAGCCAAATATTAGGGGGAACTTGGAGAATCCTAATGAAGAGTGGTAGTAAGGATCAAAGGATCCAGAGAGGTCAAGAACACTACAAGAAAACAAACATACAGAATCAACTAACCTGGGCCCATAGGTGTAGCAGAGTTTTCTCCCAATTAATTTAAATATTAATATAATGAGTAGCCTGTGATTGGACAGGAAAAAGGAAGGCAGAGCTAAGAGTTTCAGAGACAGGGACAGAAAAAGAGGAGGAGGAGGAAGAGGAGGAAAAGGAAGAGGAGGAGGAGAGAAAATGGATGGAGAAGAGAATGAACTTTATCCATGTGGCTTTATGTAGCCACAGGTAGCTATGAATATCATAAAAGAGTAGAATAATTGGGATAACTTGTCTAATCTAGGTGGGCAGCTTGTATCATTATCTCTGAAATTATTGTGTACATGTCTTGTGAATTGAGAATTTAATCTTATATAAAACGGATCGATAATTATAAGCTTCTGGAGTTTTGATTTACTGGATTAAAAGGATTTATGACAGCTAGCCACAGGGGGCAGATGCCCACAGAGACTGAGCCACCAAACAGAAAGCATGCATGGGATGGACATAGGCCCTCAGCACATATATAACAGGTGTGCAGCTCATTGCTCATGTGGGGCTCCTAACAACAGGAGCAGGGGCTATATCCTACTGTGTTGCCTGCCTTTGGATCCCTTTCCCTGAGCTAGGCTGCCTTGCCTAGCCACAATATGAGAAGATGTACCTAGTCCTATTGCAAATTGATATGCCAAGGTGGGTTGATATCCATGGGATACCTTCCCTTTCTTGAGGAAAAAGAGAGAACAGGAAGATGGGGGTGAGGGATGAAAAGAAAAGACTGGAAGAAGACACAGGAAGGAAAGATGAGGTGTGGGTGGTCTTAGTTACGGTTTCCATTGTGGTGAAGGGACAAAATGATCAAGGCAATTCATAAAGGAAAATACTTAATTGGGACTAGCTTACAGTTTCAGAGAGTCAGTCTATTATCATCATGTCAGGAAACATGACAGCATGCAGGTAGACATGATGCTGGATAAGGAGCTGAGAGTTCTATATCTTTATCTGAAAGCAGCCAGGAGGAGACTGGAATTCTTTTTTTTTTTTTTTTCATCAATTAGTTTTTATTAGATATTTTCTTAATTTATTTCAAATGTTATCCTGAAAGTTCCCCCCTCCCCCTGCCCTGTTACCCTGCCCACCCACTCCCACTTCTTGGTCCTGGCATTCCCCTGTATTGGGGTATATAAAGATTACAATACCAAGGGGCCTCTCCACCCAATGATGGCCGACTAGGCCATCTTCTGCTACATGTAGAGCTAGAGACACATGTTCTGGGGGTTCTGGTTAGTTCATATTGTTGTTCATCTTCTAGGGTTGCAGACCCCTTCAGCTCCTAGGGTTCTATCTCTAGCTTCTCCATTGTGGGCCCTGTGTTCCATCATATAGATGATTATGAGCATCCACTTCTATAGGAGACAGCTATATCAGGTTCCCTTAAATAGGCACTAGCTGTCCTATGCAATAGTGTCTGAGTTTACTGAGTGATTATGGGATGGATTAGTCTCTGTATGGTCCATCCTTTCACCTTAGCTCTAAACTTTGTCTCTGTAACTCCTTTCATGGGTATTTTGTTTCCTAGTCACAGGAGGAATGAAGTATCCATGCGCTGGTCTTCCTTCTTGATTTTCTTGTGTTTTGCAAATTGTATCTTGGGTATTCTAAGTTTCTGGGCTAATATCCATTTATCAGTGAGCGCATATTCAATGACTTCTTTTGTGATTGGGTTACCTCACTAAGGATTATATCCTCCAGATACATACATTTGCCCAAGAATTTCATGATTTCATTTTTTTAATAGCGGAATAGTAATCCATTGTGTAAATGTACCACATTTTCTGTATCCATTCCTCTGTTGAGGGACATCTGGGTTCTTTCCAGCTTCTGGCTATTATAAATAAGGCTGCTATGAACATAGTGGAACATGTGTCCTTTTTACCAGTTGGAATATCTTCTGGGTATATGCCCAGGAGAGGTATTGCAGGATCTTTCGGTGAGACTGGAATTCTACTCATTGGCAGAGCCAGAGCATAGGAGACCTAAAACTCCACTTACACAGTGACACACTTCTTCTAAGAAGGCTACACCTCCTCCAATAAGGCCATACCTCCCAATAGTGCCACTCCCTGTGGCCAAGCATACAAACACATGAATCCACGCAGGGAGTAAGCCTACTCAAACCATCACATTCTGCTCCCTGGCTCCCATGCGCCTACAGCCATAATATAGTGCAAAACGCTTTTCATTCAGCTCCAGAAGTCTCCATAGTCTCTCACAATCTCAAAGTTCAAAAGTCCAAAGCTCAAAGTCTCTTCTGAGATGCATGCAATCATTGAATTGTCATCCCCTAATCAATCAAAATCAAGAAGCAGATCACATACTTCCAGCATCACAGGATAGCAATTTTGATTCCAAAACATCATAGTGAGGAAATACTAGACCAAAGAAGACCAAAACTCTGCGCCGCAGGCTCCAGACTCTGTATCTCTATGTCTGATGTCCAGCTTCTTCCAGCCGTGTTGACCAAAGCACACTTCTTTCTGTTCGGCTGGATCTACTTCAGCCCTTTCTTCGCAGCTTTTCCCAGCAGGTATCCCACAGCTCTAGCATCTCTAATCTTTTGGGGTATCCAAGGCAACTTCAACATCACAGCTTCTTGTTCCAATATCTGGGATCCACACATGACTTTCTGGGATCCTCCAAAGAATCACTTCTCCAGCTCTTCCCTCTGTAGCACTCTAGGCTCTGGCTACTCCACTCCACTCCACTGCTGCTGCTGTCCTTGATGGTTATCCCATGGTACTAGCATCTCCAATACTCTGGGGTCTTCTTCCAAAACTAGGCTGCACTTTCGCCAATAGCCTATAGTGGGCTCTCTCTATGGGACAAGCCTCAACTTGTTTGGATGACCCCTTCAGTGCTGGGCCTTCAACTGCTACTGAGACTGCACATTCACAAATGCCCTTTCCTGGATTCTCACAGCACTAAGCCTCAGCTTATCTCTATGACTATTCATGCCTTCAAAACCAGTACCATCTGGGTGATTCTTACATGTCACCAATTTCAGCTGCCAGTTCAGTGTCTCTGGAACACAGCTTGTTTGAGCTCTCAGAGTACACTTCCCAGAAGATTTCACTCTAGCTAACCAGCATCAGTTATCCCAGTAACCCCTTCTTTTATTACTGACTCTAAATACAGAGCTACATGCTTGAAGGTGCCAAAACCTGCAGCTTGATGGGGCTGGAACCTGGCCCCCTTGTCCTTCACTACCAGCTTTCTGGTTTCAATGATTTCCTTCATTGTCTAAGCTTGGCTGTCCTGAAACTTGCTCTGTTGACTGAACTTGAACTCAGTACTTGGATTAAAGGGCTATAACACCCCATCTAGATCTAAGATTTTCTTTAATTTCTTTTCAAAAGATCTTTATAAGCATGATCAGTATCTTTCAAGATCTGGATTAAAGATATGTGTCGATGTGGATCAAAAGCATGTATCATCCCACATCAAGATCCAGATCCAAAGCCTGGGCCTTCCAGCCTCAAGATTTGGAGTATACCTGTGCCTTCTATGACTGGAGTATAGTTCATTCCAGATATAGTCAAGATCACAACTGAGAATAATCATGATGATCCATCATCCCTTGACAATTTGGCACACAATCATATCTCCTTAAGTGCAAATGAAAGCGATAACCAGATCATAATAATGCCTCACATGATATATCTATCCTCCTTTCAACTGCAAACACATGAACAATAATCAATAATTTATGCAGTGGGATCTTGTCCAGAGGTTATAACTCCCTTAATTCGATTTAATATCCTTCAACAAAGGATTTAGCTCCATTCCACTTCCTGGTGATATATATATATATATATATATATATATATATATATATATATATATATATATATATTGCACTTATCCTTGCTCAATTTGCTACATCTGATCAAAATATTCTTCATTAGAATGAACCATAGGACAGTGTCTATGCTAGGCTCTTGACACTTTCTGAGGTTTCTATTGTTAATGCAATTAATTTAAATCTCTTAATTTTAGCCTCAAGCTGACTCTTCAGACAAGGACAAAAACCAGCTACATTCTTCAAAAAAATATCAGAAGAACAGTGTCTAGACCACATGATAAAATTGTTCTCCTCTGAATCTTCTTGAACCATAGAACCACAATTGAAATCACCCTCAGCACCACTGTCTTCCCGTTTCTACTAGTATGGCTCATTAAGCTTCATTTAAAGCATTACACTGATTTCCCAATGTAAAGTTCCATAATGTACACTCCTCCAAACAAAAATATAGTCTGGACTAGCACAGAAAAACCCCACTCCTGATACCAATTTCTGTCTTAGGATTTCTATTGCTGTGAAGGGACAAAATGACTAAGGCAACTCTTATCAAGGAAAACATTTCATTGGAGTTTAATTTCAGAGATTCAGTACATTATCATCATGGCAGCAAGAATGGCAACATCCAGGCATGAGATTTCTACATCTTTATCTGAAGGCAACCAGAAGGAGACTGGAATTTTACCCTGGGCAAAGCCTTAGCATAAAAGACCTCAATGTCTGCCTACACAGTGATGTACTTCTTCCAACAAGGCCACACCTCTTAATAGTGCCACTCCCTATGGCCAAGCATTCAAACACACAAGTCTGAGTCTATGGGAGCCAAACCTTCAAACCATCACAGGTATGTAAAGTAAATTTTTAAAAAAAGAACAAGCTGGGACAACCACTCTGGAAATTGGTCTGGCAGTTCCTCAGAAAACTGGACATACTACCTGAGAACCCAGTTACACCACTCCAGGGCATATACCCAAAAGATGTTCAAACATATAACAAGGACACATGTTCCACTATGTTCATAGCAGCCTTATTTATAATAGCCAGAAGCTGGAAAGAACCCAGATGTCCTTCAACATAGGAATGGATACAGAAAATGTGGTACATTTACACAATGGAGTACTACTCAGCTATTAAAAACAATTACATTTTTAGGCAAATGGATGGAACTAGAAAATATCATCCTGAGTTAGGTAACCCAGCCACAAAAGAACACACGTGGTATGTACTTACTAATAAGTGGATATTAGCCCAAAAGCTTGGAATACCCAGGATACAATTCACAGAATACATGAATCTCAAGAAGAAGGAAGACACAAGTATGGATGCTTCAGTCCTTCTTAAAAGAAGGAACAAAATACTCACAGGAGTAAATACAGAGACAAAGTGTGAAGCAGAGAATAAAGTAAAGGGCATCCAGAGACTGGCCCACCTGAGGATTCATCCCTTATACAGACACCAAACCCAGACACTAAAGTGGATGCCACGAAGTGCTTGCTGACAGGAGCCTGATATAGCTGTTTCCTGAGAGGCTGTGCCAGAGCCTGACAAATACAGAGGTGGATGCTCCCAGCCAACCATTGGACTAAGCATGGGGTCCCCAATGGAGGAGTAAGAGAAAGGACTGAAGGAGCTGAAGGGGTTTGCAACCCCATAGGAAGAACAATACCAACCAACCAGACACCCCAGAACTCCTAGGGATTAAACCACCAACCAAGGAGTACACATGGAGGGACCCATGTCTTCAGCACATATGTAGCAGAAGATGACCTTGTTGGGCATCAATTGGAGAAGAGGCCCTTGGTCCTTTGAAGGCTCGATGCCCCAATGTAGGATAATGCCAGGGTGGGGAGGCAGGAGTGGGTGGTTAGCTGGGGTACACCCTCACAGAAGCAGCAGAAGAGGGAATAGGACAGGAAGTTGTAGAAATGTAAATAAAGAAGTATAGAAATGTAAATAAATAAAATATCCCCAAAAGAAAAAAAAAACTTAAAAGTTAAAAAAGGAAAGAAATGAATTTAAAAATGAAAAATAATAAAAAATACTTTAAATATTCAGTCTTCAGAGTATATATTTTCTAACTCAAGACAAAGATTTTTCAATGGCCCCCCTATTCTGAGACACTTATAGAAATGTTGCATTTTTCTTACCTCAAAATGTAATAATGTGCAGCCTCCCAATGTAGCAGGTGGAACCAAGTTAATAAAAACAATCTGTGAGATCTCGCTAATGCGATCAATAAGCATTAAAGATATGGAGAAGAAAGAGACCTAGAAGAAAAGGAAATACACATTTTCAGTTGCTTTCTAAAATGCAATGGAAGGGGCTAAGGAATGACTCGCCAGCTAAGACCATAGTTTGCTCTTACAGAGGACCTGAGTTTAGTTTCTTGTATACATGTCAAGTAATTCATGCCTTCCTGTAACTCCAGCTCCACAAAACACTGGTACCTTCACTTGTAAACATACACACACACATACATACACACACTTAAACACACACAAAACATTTTAAAACCACAAATTAAATTTATTTTCAATTTATTCTAGCCTGATTTCCATTGTCATAAAATTAATATCATCACAAACATTGCTCTTGGCTAAAAGCATTGGCTTGACATTGGAAATTTGACAAATCTGGACAAATATAGGATCTGATGCATAGACTTAAGAGTCTGTGTACAGTTTTAATTACTGAAGAACAAAAATAAAGTAGGTTTGATGTTGTCTAGGGATTCAATAAATAATCTCTAGGCAATAATAAAAGAGAAATAATTTTGAATTGAACAGAAATGCATTTTGTAGAAGTATTTCCTCAGAGATATTGATAAGTTTACCCATTAGGCAGCAAGTGAGTACCATTGGTACTGATAGAACAGAAGTCACAGGTGTAAACTTTACATTTTCACGTTAAACCTTCCTTCCTAAACTATGGGAAAGTTTTTCTAGAATGTTCTGAGCTACTCTTCAATTTGTACTGATATCAGGGTACTATCTATTTCCATTCTAAAAGCTCCCGAGTTTCCCCATAACAAAACATAGACACCTGTAGGGTTAATCTGTAAGCATCTCAGGTAAGGTGAGACATGAATCTAGCTTCAATTTCCATCTTAACTACTGTATGGATATATCTATATTTACATCTAATCTATATCCATACCTGTATCCATATGCACAGCTTCATCTATATCTACATTCATATCCATACCTATAGCTATATCTAATCCTTATCTATATCTATATAATTTCCATTATTCAGTTTTCTGATGATATGTCCTATATCTGTGTCTTTGTTAACTTGTGGAAAGAAGTGACTATGAACTGTAGCAATTAATTTGTATAAAGTAATACTATGACTAGTGTGTCACATACAAGTGCAGCATCATTCGGTGCTGACGTATATCAAGCCCTCCAGAATTTCAAAGACAAAATATAAGGGGAGAAGTTTCATTCTCACTTAACTCACTGGAAGAAAAGACTGTGTAACCTGCATGTTGTCTTCCTCAACTATCTCAAACTCTGGTACAGGAAGAAAATCAAGTATTTATTGGACAATAATGTAATTGAGACATTCGAAACAGAAGTTCTAGAACATATATATTCCCCTTCTAAGTTTAGAAAGTGAAGATTTTAAATAAATGATTCCTTTTTATTAGATATTTTCTTTATTTACATTTCAAATGTTATCCCCTTTCCTAGTTACCCCTCTGAAAACCCCCTATCCCCTCCCCCTCTTCCTGCTCACCAACCCACCCACTCCCTTTCTCTGGCCCTGGCAGTCCCCTATACTGGGGCATAGAACCTTCACAGGACAAAGGGCTTCTCCTCTCATTACTTCCTCAGCAATCAGATTTTAGTTTTAGATTTTTAATTAACAATATTCATAGTCTTCTGAAAATTCCATAGCCTTTGTTGCTCAGTTAATTCTTTTTCCTAAAAGGAATTTCAAAACAATAGCCAAGTTTACGATCCTATAATGAATTCTCTTACCTTTAAAGAAAGTGAG
>LR750368.1:0-24454 GCA_902729485.2 Mus minutoides | reverse complement strand
ATAGAAGCAAAGTGACCAAATGCCACTATTTTTTCTCCCCTTGCGATAAATGAATGAAATCACATAAGTCATGAAAATAATTGACATGGCATAGCCGCCAACATAGAGAATCTGAAACCAATAGGAATATGAGAATGAATATTGTGACATGCGAAAACATTTGAATGTGCTAATGTCATGGAACAAAGTCTTCATGTTCCTACATTTATAACGATTTAAATATCAGAGAGAGTGGTAAAATGGATGGCTTGGGATTGTCACTTCTCTGCAGAAACCTCTAAAACACAAACAACTAGGAAAGGTGACTGTCAGTTTTCTGCAAACAAAAGTTTACATACAATCCCTAAATCAAAAAAGACAAACTGAAGGGACAAAAATGGAGAAGAGCCTGAGGAAAAGGAGGTCCAGTGACAGGCCCAAATTGGGAACCAGCTCAAGGGGAGGCCCCAAGGCCTGACACTATTACTGATGCTATGGTGTGCTCCCAAAAAGGGACCTATCATGACTGCCCTCCAAAAGACCCAACATGCAGCTGAGTCAGATGCAGATATTTACACCCCACCAATGGACAGAAGCTGCTGACCCCTGTGCTTGAATTAGGGAAAAGCTGGAAGAAGCTGAGGAGGAGGGCAACCCTATAAGATGGATCCCTGAGATATCTCAGGCATTGAGCCACCAACCAGGCAACATACACCAGCTGATATGGGGCCCCCAACACATATACTGCAGAGGACTGCCGGGTCTGGATTCAGTCAGAGAAGATGCGCCTAGCCCTCAAGAGACTGAAGGCCCCAAGGAGTGGGAAGGTCTGGTGGGGTGGGGACACTCTTGTGGAGATGATGGGGGGTGGGGGGAGGAAGTATGGGATGTGGAACAGCTGGTGTAAAAGGAGGGGGATAAAGTCTGACGTGTAAAAAACGATTAAAAGAAGAAGAATGCTTTGGAGTGTTCTGAGAGCTCTTGGCCTACCAAACCCCTTGCTCAGGGACAGTCTTACAGAGGGATGCCTGTATTTTCAGTGTAGGATCTCAGTTTCTGGTGCTACATAACTGGAAGTTTTGGGGGGGGCAGAGGGAGGTAACAAAATGTTTGGGAATATGCAACCAGTGTTACTGGATGTCACAGTCAAAACAGTCAGGAAGAGCCAGTTATGGTGGCACAAACTTTAGTCTTAGCTCCCAGGAGCCTCTCCATGATTTTAAAGTCAGCTAGGGCTTCTAGGACTTCATAGTTAGACCCTGTCCAAAGAATGAGACACACACACACACACACACACACACACACACACACACACACACACACACCAGGTAAAAAGCCACAGTGGCAATTTTATGCCATATGTATTTATTTCAACTACACTTTAAGAAACCCTTCTAATAGAAATGAAAAATACTAAAAATGGTCTATGTTATTAAACTGTTAGTTTTGAGGTTGAATTGTTTAACGGTAGTTGTTTTAGGAATGGTGTCACTTACCTGAATAAACAGATCTCCAGTTGTTAACCTACTCTCTGGAGGGGCTGTGGCATAGAATGCAATGAACACAGACAAAATGACTGCACAGTACACTGGAACCTCAAACAGAGCCTGCCCGAACCAGTATGCAGATGGGGAGAGCCCTGAAATCCACAGCTGGAACTGAGCTCTGTTCTGATAAGGAAACACAGTCATCAATTGTATAGGTTTTTTTTTTTTATAAAAATATGAAGAAAATAACCAAACGAGTTATTCATTATTAGTGATTAAACACTGCACAGACGAAGGGACATGGATCATTTCAAAGCTTCTACACCAAAATTTGCTGTTGTTACTAATAAAAATAATTTATCCTAATGTGATATTGCAGCTAATACAATAAACCATCCAAGTTACTGACAGCAAGAAAGCAGTTAGTCAAAGATTGACTTAATGCCTACAGAGGAAAATTCCCCATCTGAGTATTAACTTTTAGTAAACAATTCATCCCTCATCCAAATGAAAGTAGCCTTTTTTTCCACGTAAAATTGCCTTGTTGGTTTATTATCAATGAAAATGAGCGATTAAAACACTGTCAGTAATCGCACTTTGCATGGTACTTGGATAGCTTTGTAGTTTCTCATATTTAAAAGTCACTAATGTATTTCATATGTGTAGTTATTTTATGTTTCACTAAATTTTATATTTTAAAAATCTGCGCCGGGCGTGGTGGCGCACGCCTTTAATCCCAGCACTCGGGAGGCAGAGGCAGGCGGATTTCTGAGTTCGAGGCCAGCCTGGTCTACCAAGTGAGTTCCAGGACAGCCAGGGCTATACAGAGAAACCCTGTCTCGAAAAACCAAAAAAAAAAAAAAAAAAAAAAAAAAAAATCTGCCAAATGATAAAAAGTTTCAGTTTTTTCCCAAGTGTATTTTCTATCATTTCTAGCTCTTCTCTGCCTTAGAAAATCCAATTAAATGTATGATGAATTGTTACTATTGTCCAGTGAATCATTAAAGTTCAGATTATTTTTCAGAGCTGTTTTTTTCTTTCTGTGTTTCAATTTTACTGTCTATTCTGGTTCATTCTGTTTTAACTGTATGTCTGTTCTAAAAGCCATGCTCATTATTTTTTATATAGCTACATTAGGTACTTATAGGAGTTCCACCTGGCGCGCGCGCGCACACGTGTGTGTGTGTGTGTGTGTGTGTGTGTGTGTGTGTGTGTGTGTGTGCGCGCGTGCGCGCGTGTGTATCTTTCCTCTCTTTCTTCATCGTGTTCATTCTTTTAGTTAAATCCTTGATCGCATTAACTTTTCCTATTTGTTACTTCTTTCATTTCCTTTGTCATTTCTGGGTCTGTTCTTAATTGATCAAGTCTTGCCCCAAATTTGGATCCTTGGGGTAACCCCTACAACTGATGACTGGAAACAGGTATTTCCAATCCTATATAACTTCTGAATGTGCTCTTCTTACAGACATCTGTACAGTCTTGACATCATGAAGTTTTACTCCATGTATACATAGCATGGTCTTGGCAACAAAGTCTAAGTGACCCTTGAGTAGCGTTCTACTGGCCTTGCTCTATGTAATTCCTGTATTGATAGAATGCTTAGAAGCAAATTCCAGTCACTCTAACCTTTTAGGATTCCAGGTTTTTCTTTTAGTTTACTAAGACCTTGGGGTTGCTGCTCAAGACCTCTTTGTGTTCCATGAGCTAGTTCCAAGAAGATATGTGCAATATACAACTCAAATTTTTATATGGAATCTCACCAGTCTTCCACTGAAAACATTACATTTTGGGGGGTGGAGTGGTGTCAATCTTTATCCCAATACCTCCATTCTTCAGAAGGAAACAAACAAAGCTTTTCATCTATCTCTTATTTTCCTTTCTCATGGTCTTTCCACTTGTCCTCCCCTCCTCCTTTCTTTTCCTTTCCTTTGGTGCATTCTTACTTTTTATTTCTATAAAGGTGCAACTGTGTATTAATCAACTGCTCAGTGCATAAACTTACATACCATAGTAAAGAGAAGCCCTACAATCACATTATAAACAACTTCTGATTGTTTAAATCAATTTAAGTTTCCATTTTTTTTTACTACCTTATAGTCATCAATGCTGGTCATGGAAATATAAGGAGGAACACAGGTCATCAGAAGTACCCAGGAGAAGAAATAAACCATATACTCAAAATTTCTGTGCTTGTTTCCCTAGGAATGGAATTAATGCAAAGTTGAAAATCATTGTCTGGATTACATTGCTCAAAACACAGTAAATTACCTAAGATAGTGCCTTGGGTCTGTTTTGAGATTTTCACCTCCTTACATTCTTATCCAATTTTCAACATAGATCTTGCTTATATATCTACAGCTACACAATATGGTTTTGAAAATAGAAAATAACAATGAGAATAAAAGGATTCTTATAATGGAAAAATTCTGAAGTTTAGACTGACACTTAAAGATGATCAATATTTTTAGGCTTTAAATAATTATTATGATATTTTGTCACTTTAAACTAGTACAACCAATTTAATATTCAGGAATTCCAACCCATAAATTTCACATCTTCGTTTTTTTCCCATCTCTTCCTTCCCTTCTTCCTTCTCTTTCTTCTGATTTCTTTAACATAATCTTGTTTTGCAATACAAATTGAACTTGAATCCATAATGATCCTGGTGGAACCTCATAAGCACTACAATTATAGGTGTGAGTCAGTATGCTTAGATTTATATCTCCTAATTTAACATTTAGTGCTTATGGGGAACAGTTCAATTGAATATGCATAGTCATATATGGTAGACTGTAATATACTATATATCAAATTAACATAAATATATACTAAGATACATAGAGATGCTAACCTAATGTGTGAAAGAAACTATATCAAGACCACTGATATTATTCTGAATGGAACAATCTGGAAGACTCCAGATACAGCAGAAGCTACAAGAATGTACCAACCTCAGGATATGTGCTGCGGTCAGTTTGAATGTGTGCTGATGGTGCGAACAGCCCAAGTAGCCCGTTACTCACAATATCCACCAGAACCGGAAAACAATTCAGCCTCTTGGTGTTGCATGCCAGTGTAAAGTTGTAATTCTAAAATGTAACAAAAAGACTTATCAGTCTGGAAGGAGGAGACGTAAAACTCATGTGAGTGATACACAAAATTCAAAGGATGGTGTATTCTCTGTGATGTGGCTGATGGACTAGAGGTTCTTTGGTTTCTTTCTTTGTGATGCACAAGTCAATGCTGTAATTTTTAAATGCCTTAATTCGGCCTCAATGGGATATAATTAAATTTTAAGATGAACTCTAATAGGACAAACTAATTACGACTGCTGTTCTGTAGCCATTTGCTCAGATCCCAACTTTCCCCCATGGACGGACAAGTGAGGCGGATTTCTGAGTTCAAGGCCAGCCTGGTCTACAGAGTGAGTTCCAGGACAGCCAGGGCTACACAGAGAAACCCTGTCTCGAAAAAGCCAAAAAAAAAAAAAAAAGAATCAAGAAGTTCATGAAGTTACAATGCCTATGAGTAACTGAACTGCTCCTGGTAGTTAAGAGGAAGAGGACACTCTTATGTGGAGGTGTCTACAAGCTGCACAATGAACTCTGAGGATACATCTTTTGGGGATTGCCACCCATGCTGGGGTGAACTCTGTGATGATACAGATATCTGATTCACCCATAACTCCTGTAAGAAACCCTATGAAGTGATTGGTTCACTAAAATAGACTTCTGTGGAATAACTCTGGCTTTATTCACATCTTCTCAAGAAAAGCCATGTAATCAGACTATATCCGATTTAGGGACTACATTTGGTATCTCTGGCTTAAAGTTCCAGGTAACAAGTATAAATTGTATTGTCTTTTTTAACTTCTTACATTTATTCATTAGTATGTGTTTCTGTGTATGCATGTGTGTGTGCATGTGTGTGTGGTTGTACATATATGTTCATTGTGCATGTGTGACAGTCAGAGGACAAGTTGCAGGAGTCAGTTCTCTTTTCCACCACATGAGCTCCAGGAATCAAACTCAAGTAATAATTATACAACGAGCTAATAGTGAATGTTACTTTACTATATTAAACTCATGAATACAATTCTCTGAATAATGAATGAAAGTAGGAATCTTAATGCATTCTCTTAAGTAAATTTAAAGTTTAAATGGCATAATCATAGCCCAAATTCTCTCCTCAAATACAAAATATATATGCAGATATGTTATTTGTATACAATGTCTCAGATGCCATTTTTCATCAAATTGCCCTATAATAGCCATAGCTCTGTGCCCTGGAGACGCACGTACCTTCTCATCACCTGATAGGATGATAGCTCCATTATACTGACTGTCCTCGGTGCCATTTCTAGTCCCAAAGGCATCAACTTCCAAGGCTATGTTCTGTTGTTCCAGTGAATGTATAAAGTCATCGATCTTTGCTCCTAGTAGTAAAATGTAAAAGGTAGTATAAATTCAAAAGAATACCCTAAAATTATGTACCACAATCACTCTTCACAGTCATTTGGTTGTTACAGCATGCAATAGTATGGATTTTAATTCTCCATATATTTCTTTTCTGAACAAATACCTTTTGTTCCCTTTTTATTTATGTGCATGTGTGCATGTTATTATTTGTGTAAGAGCACATGCATACACAAGCATGCGAAGGCCAAAGAACTATGTCATGTATTTTCTTTGATCACTCTTCCCTGTACGTATTGAATCAGGGTCTTTCCCTTGGGCTAGAGCTCACCAACTCAGTCTATCTGGCCAGATGCTCTGAGCACCTATCTCTAGGATTACACATAGATCTCCATATCCAATAAGCTTTTTTTTTAAGCCCATATTTTTATTTGTTATTTAAGAATTTCAAATATGCATAGAATCTGCCTTGGTCATATTTCCACTCACCACTCCTTCTCCTAACTCCTATCAGCCACAGCTCCTACCTTGACACCTTCCCAGTTCTGGACTTTGTTTCTTTATAATCCATTGAGTACACTTAGTGCTGTCCATATGAGCACTGGTATGGGGGCATCCAATGGATCGTGGGATCTTAGCTATTTTTCTACTGCTATGATAAAACACCAGGACCAAAAGCCACTTGCACATGTTGGGGTGGGTGTATGTTTACTTCAGCTTACAGATGTGATGCTGCATGAAGAGAAGCCGGTCATACCAACAAACCTTTATGTGGGCTCTGAGGATTTGAACTCTGTTCTCAATGCGTGCACAGCAAGTGCTTGCTTGACCCATTAAAATCTTGCTGAGTCTTCAATTGTTCTTTTATAAACTATTGAATATGTTTCAATAAAGATAGTAATTCTCATGTTCTTATGATCTCTTCTAGTTAAAAATAATTCTGATAATTAAAAACAACTTTTGTTAACACCTTGTGACTTTTAGAATAAAACTTGTTAGAATCAAACAATATATTATGTTGAACTGATGGCAGCAATAGTAATCATATAATTTAAATGTTTTTAAATTTAAAAGGTATGCCTACCAACGTGCTCCTCTTCCCAATTATTAAGTCTCTCTTTATAATCATTGTGACATTCATTTTCACAATATTTCTATATAAACCTTAATTTTTTAATGTGTGCTGATATAAAACATATCTCCTTTGTCATATATTTTTGGCTTCGTTGTTCCAATTAAGATTGAGCTTTCTAAACTGGATGTAAGCACATTCATCTTTTCGTCATGTATGTCTTTCTTAAGGAATGTTCTGAACAGTGACAATATTCATAAACTACATGTTTAGCAACATTTTTACCTGTTTTGTTGATGATTAGTAAGTTTGTGAGGGGCAGCTGTGGTTGCTGGCCTGGTGTGAGGAAGTACATATGAGGGGCAAGCTCCCAACAGTATTCCCTTTGATGGATCATGCTGTAAATATTTGCTGACAAAACATGCAGAAGTCCAATCACCAAAATCAGAATCCTAAACAGAAAAAATAATTGATACCATAGACCTATAGCCATTGTCCAGTCTTCAGAACGTTCTTTCAAAGACATGGATATAGTACAAGCAAGGCATTATTAAAGACAGACATTCATATGTGTGGTCCTTTGTCTTGGCTCTTCAATTATTCCTTGTCTTTAAAGTGGGAGCAAAAAACCAAGGATTCACCATCAACACACCTCCCTTGATGCCCTCTGATCATGGGACAGCTCGTGCAATTTCCTTACATGGCAAGTTGAGCTCTAGCCTTGTTTTCTCTGTGTTTTTCTAATGTTCTGTCTCTGCCGCACAGCGCCCCACTCCCCAGACTCTTTGCTCTCCACCCATTGTCTCTAGTCTTGTTCATGGTAACAGTTTCTTAAGCCTCACTGACACACGCCACTACTTATTGTTGTGTTTTCCTTTCCTTTGATTCCCATTTGAAAAGCTTAAAAATTGGATACCAGCGCTTCAGCACTAGTGCGGAAACCTCATCCTCATCTCCTTCCAAGCATGGGTGTCACAGCCACATCCACTGGAACTGCAAACGTTGTGGGGTCAGCACAGCTGTTTGACACAGTTCCAGCAGAACTGGGCTGAATGCTATGACTGCTGTCCTTCTGTCTCTCACTTTTGGATTTTGGTCTCTGTGTGTTACATTTGTGGAGACTTTTTGCATTATGACTTTTACTGTATGTCTTTTACTGAGAAAATTATTTCTGAGTCTTTTTAAGGAAAGTCCTAAACTTACTTCTGCTTTGAGGGAAAGTCCTAAACTTACTTCTGCTTTTAGGGAAAATCCTAAACTCACCTCTGCTTTATCTGGCCTCTATTTGGAAAACTTCCTTGTGCCTTAGAGATTGCAATAAGCTAGGATAAGCAAAAGCTGGGAAATTGTAAATGAGAGCATGACCCCAGGAATCTTCTTTGGGTATCTGCCCCTAAGCAAGCTCAAACAGTATAATTGGTAAAGGGTAAACTCTTACTGACTAGGATAATTAGCAACAGAGTCTAGGCTCTCTTTTATAATATGCTTAGAGCTCTCTGAAATTTTAGTTTAGAGATAGGGAAACATACAAGGAACACGCCTGGAAGAATAGACCCCACTAAATAAGAAAGATTGGCCAAAATAAACATTTTCTACTTTATAACATAGACGATGAAATAATATTGTAAAGAGAGGTAGGTATTAGTATTTGCTATTCACAAAAAAGACCAGTTTAGATATTTTCTGTTTGTTTGGGGTGTTTTAAAACTGTAAATACTGCCAACCTAAAACCAGGCTGCTGTATAATAAATGTGTTTGCTTTGACAGAGACATTCTTTAGAGTCTTTGAATTGGAGTGATAGGGCTAAAAATAAAAATAAAATCTGTTCCATTTGTGCTTTCTAATTGTGACTGAACTTGTAACCCCAGATTTGTAATGAAAAATCAAACTCATGTCCATAGACAAAAGGATACGCTGTGTACTTTTTGGGTAAGCATTAGTCTGTCTTTGTTCTGTGAACTGTATAAGTAAAAAGGTGACCTGATTGCTATCTAGTCAGAGCTGCAAGATTGTTCTGACCACCATACCTGACTCACTCATTCCTTACCAACTCCTTATCTCCTCTTATGGGCCATCCTGTCAACAGGCTGGGAAAGGGCCCCAGGACATGAGGAACTCCAAGACTTCTTGCCTGCTGGGCTCTGTGGCTGGCGTCCATCTGTTCTTGCCTCTCCCAGTTTGTATTACAAAGCATTTCTGAATTAACTACACATGGTTTTCTTTTCGTCTTAATCTTGATAATGTCCTCAATCTGAAGCATGTATTCAGCAAGTATTGACTGGGGTTCTAGTATAAGTCCTGGATCCCCTGTGTGAACGGATTTACAACTTATTGATTGACCATGAGATGATCTCAGGGTGCTAATGTCAAGAGATAAATTCCTTGAGAGACAATTGGCATCTTTTATGTTCAACTCCTAAAAATGCCTGACATTTGGTAGGAATTGATAAGGGACCAATTGCGCAGAAGAACCACAGAGAAGAGAGAGAGCTTGAAGATCTATCAACTTTACAAACACATTACCGTTCCAGAGAATTCTGTGAAATCTGAGTCAGGACACACACACACACACACACACACACACACACACACACACACACACGGCTAAGTTCTAAGGTGTTCATTGTTTCTGTTGTGGATACTTTAAAGGAGTAATGGTAATGAAGAAAGACCCTAGGCCTCATACTATCTCTGAGAGATTTTTTTTTCATTCAATGTGTTAATATATTAATGTGTGAATACCAAGACTATTAACAGAAATGACAGGTAGGGACCTGCTCTGGGATTTATTTTTTGTCACTTTTCTGTTGTTCTACTTATGTGTGCTTTAAGGCAACAATCGGAATCTGCAACGATAATTTAGTACTCACAGAATAAAGATGGATTTCCTTTCATGCTTTAACTTCAAGAAGCGAAGCCTGGTCACTGCGCAGAGTTGCTGCCACCAGAGAGCCATGCCCCTCTTCATCTCACTCCTCCCATTAAGTAAAGAGACAAGTTGTTCTACTTCAGCAAGTCTCCCTGGGCCCCTGGCCCCTCCAATCTGTACATCTTCTGTCACACCAATATCTACAAAACAAAAGCCAGCAATCACTAATGAGTGGTTAAATTTTTCTCTGAAAGCATTCTTTTCATGCAGAGATTTTTTTTTAAAAAAAAGTTCTCTTACAGGAAAACAGAAATTCCAAGAGAAAACAAAAATGGGTCAGTACAATATATGACGGCCGACACTGTTTCAAATGATGTCTTTCATAAAGAATACTGTGGGACAGAATAGGACAGAGAATGCTAATTATCAGATCTTATAACAACAGAGCTGGCCTACAATAATTAAACCAGCATTTTCCCATTTATATTAAGTCACAGAGCAGAGAAAAGTGTAAGTTGCTTAAGGAGAACCTCTTGAGGTGATCCTTCTAGAGGGCACAAAGAAGCTTGTTGGGTAAGAAGATGTTCTAAATTCTACTTTACATAGTTGGTTCAGGACAACTGATGATGAACTCAAGAGAAAAAAAAAACAGCAGATGGACAATTCACTTTATATAAATTATGATTCGATAACTAGATAATAACATTGATCCAGGAAATTCAACAGTTTCTTTAACAAACCTTGACAATAGTAAGAGAACCCACAGGGGTGTTTGGGGGAGGCAGTTGTTTTTGTTGTTACAATGTGAGTGTACACAAGTTAACTGCAATTGTGAATACTGAAATATTAGAAATATAATTTAAAATTGGTGGGTCTTTCTGTGAAAAAGCCTTTCTTTGTCATACAGGGTGGCCTTGAACTCAGGATGCTCCTGCTTCAGTCTCCCAAGAGCTATGGTTATAGGTGTGTACCACCACACCCACCTAAAGATGCTCTGTGAACAAACTTATCTGCTCCCCAATGAGACACGGCTCTCTTGGAACAAATGGCTGGAGGGAGCTAGAGTGTGTCACAAAAGAGAATGGGAAGTGGAGATGAGTGACTACCGACAGGCTATCAACATGGCAGCTAAGAGCAGGTGACACCAATGGTCCTGACAGGGATACAGATGGTATTCCTGCTACAGGCTTCTCTTCCTGGATGTCCATGAGAAACTCAGCAACCAGAGAGATTGAGTACTCGAGTAATCATCTTAGGTAGTCATCGTGGCAATAGCACTGAATGGACTTAATTTCTGGAGGAACTCAAAACCATGTTGAATGTGATAGATAAGAAATGATTGGGAGGTGTAGCCCTGAGTGTTGGTAGAGTTCTAATAGAAGAATCAGCCTCTCTTTGCTCTGTTCTATTGACTCCAACTTATTTTCAAGGAAGCCTAGGGAGGATTTTAGTTAAGAAAATCAAAGGAAAATAATCTTTAAAATTTCTTTCCTCTAACTGTATTCATTATGGACTTTACTTTTTAATGTCTTAAGCATCCTTTATTAGAAATTTGTTTGTACTGAAAAAATGGCTTAGTAGTTATATGCAGATACTGCTCTTCCAGAGGTCCTAATTTTGTTTACCCATGTTCATGGCTCAGAACTGCCTAACTTTCCATCTCTATGGGATACAATGTCTCTGGCCTCCATGGACACACACACACACACACACACACACACACACACACACACACATGCACACTTGAAAATAAAATAAATACCTTTACAACAAATGTATTGCTGTATACCATGTAATATATGTCCAGAGTTTAATTGTATAATTAAAAAAAAAATAGAAGTTTCAGAGAAAGCATTTTGAGGAACACAGTATAGAGAATGTAGCACACATAAACACTTGAAAAATTATTGTCTGGGATCTAATAGAACATCCCAGGTGAGGCACATCTATGGGATGGCAACTGATGGCAATGGAGTTCCTCATTTATACAGATTTCCAAAGAAGAAGAAGAACAAACGTCATGGCTGCTGAAATGGACACAGAATGATGGGTTCCATTCCTTTTACCTACCTGACTGGTCAATCGATGATTTTCCTTCCAGTTTCAGAAAGACCTCAGTCAGTGTTGTTATAGAAACACCATAGTTCTCAATTCCCAAGTCTGGGCATCTCTCGAGATCCCTATAAAGATCTAACAAACACTTTTTAAAATGAAGTCATCAGGGAAATTCAAATTAAAACTACTGTGACATCCCTCCTCATCCCAGTTAGAAATGAGATCATAAAAATGTAATAATAAAAATTCAAAAAAAGACAAAAAAAACGATAGCAGGTGCTGGCTAGGTTGTGGGAGAATTTACACTCCTATTCACCGCTGATGAGTTGGCTTAGCAACTATGGTAATGTGAAGATGTCTTAAAAAGCTAACAAACAAACAAAATAGACCTACCTTATGACTGCTCCTGGGTGTATACACTCAGAAGCCTCTATATCCCATTACATCTAAGTATTTATGTTCATTGCCTTGTGTTCACAATGGATAGGAAAATAGAATAAAACTTAGATTTCTATCAACTGATGAATTGATAAAGAAAATGTGGTGTCTGTACATAATAGAATTCTTGATATTAAGCCATCACAAAATAATTAAATTATGAAGATTTCAGGAAAATTCACAGAGCCAGGGCCAGAGAGGTAACTAAGTAAAGGCAGTTGCGACCAAACCAGGTGACCTTATTTTACTTCCTGACACCTCTAAGGTTGAAGGGAAGAGGCTTCCTACAAACTGTCCTCTGACCAAATTCAAATTGTAGCTCGCATGCACCCCTCCCCCAACACACTCTGGATATGACATGGGTATTGCAATGATGTCCATAGAGCACTTCTGGCTACCTGAACTAGACCTGTACAAGACTGGGCCCTTCGATGCTCATTCATGGATGGAAAGGTGCTCATGAGACCTCACCTTCCCTGAGGTGCTATTGGTAGCTAATGATTGCTGGCTGAGGGACTGTCACAGTCCTCAGTGGTTAGTAAGCATCGACAGACAGGTTTCACTCTACCTGAAGCTTGGTTTTTAGACTGGTTGGTTTTTAGATTATACAATCATTTTAAACTGAAGGATTATAGATAAGAAATGATTGGGAGGGGGTGAACTTTGATGGTTCAAATGCCCACATCAGGCCCAGTCTCTTTCTTTGCCTGCTGCCTTTGGATCAGATTATAAAGCTCTCAACTGCTGAGCCAGCATCATGCCAGCCTACTGCCATGCTCCCCACACTGATGGTCATGGATTAACCCTTTGAAACTGTAAACAAGTCTCCAGTGAAGCACTTTCTCATATAAAAGTTGCCATGGTCATGGTGTCTCCTTACACAATAGAACAGTAATTAAGACACCATCTTAGTTAGATATAGAGATAGATAGATAGATAGATAGATAGATAGATAGATAGATAGATAGATACATAGATATTCTTTTTTGGTCTTGTTCACTTAACATGGTTTCTCTTAGTCCCTAGTGACCTGAGACAAATGCACTGAAAGCCAAGCATGATTATCCTATTTCATACACTGGCCTGAAGAAAACAAGGGTATTTTCTAAAGTCATGGCCTAAAACAAAACAAAACAAAATAAAACAAAACAAGCATACAACAAACAAAAAACAAAGCACATAATAGTACTTTTAGCCAATGAGTGAAGCCAAATTTTAAATCACTATAATCATTGCCTATGTACAACCCCTAGCAGGTCGCCATAATACATCAATGATATTGAAACCCTAGGAAAAGCAAAGAAGAGACTTAAAAAGTCCTTGGGCTTTCTGATACAATGTTTCCAGCATTTAATTATTTCTAAATGTTTGTGAAAGGGTTCCCCTGTCATCTTTACTCGGATGGATTATCAGCATATATAGCTGTGACTCAGGTGCTTATACACTCACTGACAGATTTCCTTCAAGGTTTTGGTAAACTCCCATTTTTTAATTGTTACTTATTTGCTTTGTTCTCGTATACTTTTCTTACCCAAGGTATGTTGGCCTTTACTCTCTGTTGTCTGGTAAGATACATACAAGTCAGTTTTCAAAATGAAAGCACCAGTAAGAATCCGTCTATTCTGCATTTACGAGGACACTGTTACTGTGAACCTGCATTTAGCACCACCATTGTGAGGAGTTCAGGAAACCTGAAAAGGTGCTAGCATTTGAAATAAAGACCAAAGGATTTAACACATCCTCACTTCTAACAGAACGGGGTTGGAGGCAGAAGTCATCTTTAAGACAGTGAAGTTTGCAAATTAACTTCACCCTCTGCTCCCGTTTCCTGTCTCTGAGGTGTGATAGTCATTGTATCAAGCTATGATGATGATGATGATGATGATGATGATGATTCTGAGTGATGCTTCATCTCAAACGCTTAGTACTATATACTTCATGCACAGCAATCTGACATGTTACATGTTACTCGTTATTATTGTGGATTTCATTTTAAAGCTCATGGCTAATGAATTACCTGGAAATTTGTTTGTTCTTTCCAGGGGTAATATGTAATTCAGTCTCCCTTCACTTTCTGCTGACAACTTGGAATCCGGGATGTGCTGTTTCACAAGTGATGTTATTCTTTCATGCACACACGTTTCACTCACCTGCAAGCTGTTATTCAAGAATTACAATAGGTTGTTTGAAAATAGTCTCTGACACCCAAAAATAACCAGGGAAGAGCATTTGTGAATTCGATGCGGAAAAAAACAAGTCACGCAAACTTAAAATAAAGAAATAAAGCAGTCAATGAAAATATGCTACTTACAAACTAAGACTTAGTTAAGAGACAGTATTACTATTCTAGGTTAGTGATAGTAATGATGTTAAATCCAGTAGTGCTGGGTTTGGGAAAGTTGTAGGACTTGGCAATAATCAAATAGTGGGAGACATTTAACTACATCTATGCTTGGCTTTCTCATATTTCTCTATAGTATGCCAGGCATCTTCTATTCCAGTCTTCCCCATCCTTTCACCCTTTACCTCTTCCTACATGCACACAGGAATGCACACATGTACACAAGTACACACACGCACTTATACACATATGAGTTTTATACATATGAATATACGTTTTTATTAAATCTTTGAAATTTTCATACATGCATATGATGCCGATTGTATTCACCCCTGTTCATTGCTCTTAACTCCTCCACATCCCTGTGTCTCCCTCCTTTCTTGCAGTGATTCCAGCCACCACGCCCTTTTTTTCCAGCCCAGTTCTAGTGTACCCCCACCTTCTGCTAGAAAGCCTACCTTAAGTGATAACCAATGCCCCATTTCTTCTTCAGAAACAAGGAAGAGCCTGCACACTTCAGCTTCCCCTTGGAGATGAACACTTTCCTATCTGAAGAGGAAGAAGCAGTAATAGACGATATCTGTTACTTTAGAGAAACATGAGGTATAATGAGCTGCATAAGGAGTTTGCACAACTTAGTAGAATGCAATTATGGCTCAAAAATCAACAAAATCTTTGCTGATGATGTAGATTATTCATGTCAGACACCTCAACAGAATGAATTGCATGAACATTTTTTATGCAGATAAGCATTAACATGTATTCTAGCTGGCTGTGCGCAGATCTTTCAAGTTCATTTATTCAATTATGCAATTCAACTTAATGACATGTATCTTGCAGTTACTTAGCTTCCTGGGACGGACATCGTGTCACCACGATTCTATAAACATGCAGGGATATAGACACCTCAAACTTTTATCAGAATGATCTCCTGGTCCTGGGTCATAGCATCTAACAGCACAATAGCAGCAGCAAAGAAAATGATTTGAGATTTTTCAGACCTAAGCCCTCATCATGATGCTTAAGGGACCCAGCCATTACCAGCCAGGATGTCAGCCTCATCCATGAACTGCGTGCTGAAGAGGACCACGCGGTCTGCTCTGCGCTCTTTCAGGAGATTCCACACCCGGTGCCTCGAAAAGGGATCCAGGCCAGCGGTGGGCTCATCCAGTAGGAAAATCTAGAGGAGGATTCAAAGGAAATAACCTTAACTAACTACTGGAGCAGGGAACACAGAGGCTAGGAATGTGCTAAGTTTACTGCTCCGCTGTATGAGCCCCTCCGCTGTATGGGCCCCTCCGCTGTATGGGCCCCTTCGCTGTATGGGCCCCTCCGCTGTATGGGCCCCTCCGCTGTATGGGCCCCTCCGCTGTATGGGCCCCTCCGCTGTATGGGCCCCTCCGCTGTATGGGCCCCTCCGCTGTATGGGCCCCTCCGCTGTATGGGCCCCTCCGCTGTATGGGCCCCTCCGCTGTATGGGCCCCTCCGCTGTATGATCTCCATCACGGTGCCCTTTCTGGATGAGGAGATTCTTTGATTAAAGATTGAATTCATCGGCCGGGCGTGGTGGCGCACGCCTTTAATCCCAGCACTCGGGAGGCAGAGGCAGGCGAATTTCTGAGTTCCAGGGCTATACAGAGAAACCCTGTCTCGAAAAACCAAAAAAAAAAAAAAAAAAAAAAAAAAAAGATTGAATTCATCAATGAATCCAGTCTGACTTACCTGAGGGTCTCCTAAAATGGCGATTCCAAACGTCAGCTTTCTCTTCTGTCCGCCACTTAGGTTTTGAACAAGAATATTCTGAGAATTTTTCATGTCCAATTCCAGCAAAACTCTTTGTACCTACCCATGCACAGAAAGAACATTCAAACCGTAACTTAAATGTATTTGTACACAACACAATAAAGAATGATGACAAGCAGAATTATCTGTTGGGGTTTTATATGACTTCATGCTTACTTGACCTACGACTTGGGTAAAACTAATTACCTCTTCATAATTCAAATATGAAGAAATTTCATTACTTATCTAAGATTTGTTAACATGAAAGGAATATATTTAATGATCTAGGAGAACATCACAGGTTACACGCGAGTGTTTCTTATTGCCATATTTTTGCAGCCAGCCTTAATATATCAATGTGCCAGTGATTAAATGCAACCAAAATCAAAGTAAAAAGGAATAAGTATTTTACAAAAAATTACATTTTTATGTTAGTTTAACACATCTTGTACCTCGTTATCCACTTCGTGGGCTTGAATCCCTTTTATTTTAGCAAATAGCCTAAGATTTTCTTTTACAGTGAGGAAGTCAAACTGTACATTGCATTGTGGACAAACTCCAGTGAGCTTGCTGATATTTTCCAAGTCAGTCATTTCTGAGAGTTTGTTATTATGGATAGTGACCCAACCTATAAATCAGGGTTTTAAAAGACATTATGAAGAAAACACAGCATCCTTAATGTAACTTAAAAAAAAAAAAAACTTTACCAAATGAAATTAGATATGTGATTTCTGTCTTACTCCCATGATCATCTTTTCCAAATTTCATTTTAGTATTTTGATCTCACCTGTATTTGAGAATACGGTACATCCTATGTTTTATCATCAAAAAATGAGATCAACCTCTCTGCCCCCTGACTACACACACACAACTTGCTTTTAACAATGGAATCTGAGCCAATAGCAATTAGAGAACAAGGAAAAGTTGTTTTACATTGGCATTGATTTGTCTTGCAGCTCAAAGACCTTAGAACTTCATCCCTAGAAATTTCACAGAAAGAGGGATGAGAGGGAGAGCAAGAGGGGGAGGAAGAGGGGGAAGAGAGAGAGGGAGAGACAGAGGAGGAGAGAGGGAGGAGAGGAGAGAAGGAAGAGGGAGAAGGAGAGGGAGAGGGTGAAGGAGATTGAGAGGGTGATGGAGAGGGAGAAGGAGGGGATGGGAGAAGGGGAAGAAGAGAATAGCCCAGATAAAGTCTCAGACATGTAGGTAAAGCCATTCTAGGTCATAAGCTACAGTCAAAACAGTGAGATTGAGAGACCTTTCCAGTCATATTTTAAAAGTTGCTAATTTTCAAGGTTACTTTATCTATACAGAAAAGTGTGATCAATATCTATTGAAACTGTTAATTCTATAAAATTTTGAGTATTCTAAAAATACTAAAATTCTGTACATTTCAGTTAATATCATATACATTTTATAAAAGAGTAATATAGATTATGTGTCAATAGCTGTGAGTTTAATTATCTCTGTCTGACCTTAAGGCTCAGATGTCTAACAAAAGCACAGATGATTCATTTGCCAACTTAAAGGAAAGACTCTGTCTCTTACCTTTGGTGGGAACACACAACCCACTCAGGACATTTAACAGTGTTGATTTCCCAGCTCCACTGTGACCAAGGATTGCTGTAATCTGGCCTTTATATACATCCAGTGTCAGATCTGGTAGGAAAACAGCATGAAGGTATAAAGTCACAAATGTAGGTTTAATTCAGGGCTCATATAGTGCCTACATATTTATAGTGTGACTAGAATTTATAAAAGTAATACATTCATTCACTTATTAAATCAAAATTAATACTCAAAGTTAATACTCAAAGTTAATACTCAAAATTACACAGCATGTCAATGTTAGTTCAGTTGTGGGGTTTGGGGGACAGGAGATTCGACATCCACTGACACAGTCTAGAATTGCTCACTGAGAGAAAAGTTAACTGACTAAAACTCAACATTTTTCTATCTTAGTTACTCACCTTTCAAAGCTTCTGTGCGCTTAGACTTTTGTATGTAGTCTTTTGTGAGATTTCTGATTCTGAGAAAGAGAGCAATCGATAAAATGTTTAAGGAGCAATGGTTTTCTTTATTATCTAACTCCTAGTCTGGATGAAATCTTTATGTGGATTTGGCTTGCAAGGATATAAGGGATAGCATGTGAGCTTCACTTAGCTGTGGTTAGACAGCAGTGGTACTTGGACTAGGGTTTTAAAGCCTGAGCTCACCTGGAGGAAAGGCTGCTTCCTTTGGTGTGGGCTGAGACCTGGACACTGTGAGCATTTTTCCTGACCTGAACCATATGTAGTGATACGGTAAGCTAGAACATGATATAACATGGACAGCTACCATAGCAAGGCAAAGTAGGAAGCATAACACTTTACAGATGTTAGAGAAAACATCTGCATAAGTCCAGAATCCCTTCCGGTCAGCCAGGCAGTTCAAAGAGCAAGAAGAAGAAATGCCATGATGAACAGTATCAGAGGTGCTAGCTATCCCTGGACTCTAACCATTAACTAGCCAACAAATATAGCTATTTCTTAGAAGTCTGAAAGGAGGAATACTAACAGTATATACACTGCAGTTAGTTTGATAACTAACAAAGTGTTTCATGTTGATTGTTGAAGAAGTGGTCCATGAAAAGTATTGGATGCTATTCATTATATAATGAAGATTATGGCCACTTTTTGTTCATTGAGACACCAGAGAGGCAACAAGAGAGACTAGTAGACAAAAAGCAGTGCTTTGATGTGACTTTCTCTGCTTGAGGTTAAAAATTAACCAAAAGCAGGGCAAGAAGGATATCTATGGGGCAGGCTCCATGTTAGAATTGAAAGTTATGATTAGAAATTAGAAAATCACAACACTTTCAGATGCCTAGGCTCAGGGAACATAGAAGAGCAGAAGACAGAAAGAATGTGAGAGATGGAAGACAGAGAGGGCTGCTGGGAACTTCTATTCCTGCTCATGACATGGCTGTCACTCACAAACTCACATAGCTCTGATTATCTGCGCAAGATCAAGCAAGTAAGAATTCCACCTTGGGTGGAGGGTGGATTTATGAGAGACATCCCTACTTGAGGAGCCATTGGGAGTCTAAGGTTGCTAAAAGAGAGTCATTTTTCCTTGAGGTGAGACCACTGATAGCTTACCCATACTCCAGTGGGTAGTCTCACAATATACATGTGCAAATAGACAGCTTTAATTGGACTCAGTGGGATATAATTAATTTTGAATGAAGAGACTTTGAAGTTGGGAGGAGGATATGCTAGAGGGGAGCAGGCAGAGTTGGAAGTGGACAGTGGGGTGCTGGATGATGAAGATACATACACTGTGTATATTTATAAACCTCTCAACGAATAAATTAAAAAATGTTATTTAAAATAAGAATTGCATGGGCAGTGAGCAGGATTTAAAGTGAACCAATAAAATTAAATTAAAAATAAATAAGTTGCTAAGATAAAAATCTTAAAGATGTCTTCCTTATTTGAACAGAGTGTAGCTAGTACTGCATGAAACAGGTATTTTATTGTAACCCGGATGCAGGTGTGCGTGACTGAGAGCCACACTGATCTGATTTCCTCTTCTCCAGGCTTTTGTTATCTTCTTTCCCTTTTCCATGCTCTTCTTTATAGAAAAAAAAATGCATAAAGAAAGGAATATTCAGATGAGCGAGAGAGAATGGATGTTATAACTAATAAGGGGAAGGAGTGAAGCCCTGAACCGAAGAAAAAGACGAGAAGAAAAAGAAGAGAGAAGAGAAGCAGTGATGGACAGGCAGACAGGCCTTTTGCTGAGTTGTGGCTTCTATTACAGGCAGTGTAGGTGAGGTTGTCGGAGCCCTGTGAGGGACTCAGGGGAAAGTTTACATGGGTTAACTGCATGCTTTCGGCTGAGCATAGCATGACCCCACACCTAACCTTCATCTCACTACATCTGATCTCACCGGATGGCTTCCTTCCCATGGAATTCTGTAGACACAGGTTCAAAAGAGTCATCAGAAAACTCATAGTCCGTTTCATTGTCAAGGGCAGTCCGATTGGCTGGATTTTGTCCTGACCAAAATGAGGACTTCAGGAAAAACAAGGGTGGGTGTCGACGTCCATATTCACCTGTTGAATCAGTGCAATTACACATTGGGTCAGCCATTATTCTAAGCCCCTCTCCACTTCTAAACATGAGTACTTTCTCACACCTATGCACACACACACACATACATTGACACATATATACACAACACAAATTCATTTCAAAATCAGAAGGCTTAAAAGCAATGAAAAGAAAAAAAATCATAAAAAGATGCTGAAATAATGGACATAAAAGAAGGAAATAAAGATAAGAATGAACAGGCACTTCCTGTTGGGGACCACGGTGATGAGATTAAAATTAGCAAGTTTGTACTGTTGAAATAAAAACAAACCTGCCAGCTTAGAGCTCTACACTCAGCAAAAATATATCTCCTTAAAATGAAGTAATACATAAAGGACATATATATATATGGGAAGTATCAAAGCAATATAAATATCATTAAGCATATATGGGAAAAGCATATATATATATATATATATATATATATATATATATATATATATATATTTAGATTGAATATTTTTAATTGATCCTTGAGAAAAAATGAATTATATCACAAATTGCCCAAGATCCAACATCCAAAAGAAAGAACAATTAAATTCATACTTAATTTGTTTAAGTGAAAGAGGAAAATGCCATCTCATCTGATATCTGTGGAAATAAAGAGTTGAGTTCATAAAGGCAGAGTAGAATGGCAACCATGCGGGCCAAAATAGCAGAGAGAGACTTAGGAGATTTTTACCAAAACACCATAGGATTTCAGTAAAAAGGGGAGTTGTGAATTTAAGCTATCCCAGAACACGGTGCTAGAGTTAGAACAGTGTCTTGTACTCTTGAAAAATCTCAAAAAATAGGTTACCACAAACACAAATATGAAGGTAATACATATATATTGAGTAGCTCAAGTGAGTAAATCACAATGTAGCTATGTTCCAAAGTATATAATATGCTCCATAGTATAGATGATGTATATTTATGCTTATTCATCAGTTAAATAATAAAGCTCAGGACATGGCCCAGATATGCAGAAAGAATTTAGAACTACAGATCTATAAGCAACTATAAACATTAAGGAACTAAAGGCCCTAAGTGTAGGAAGGATAAAGAGACAGACAAAGAGAAATTAACAACATACACACTCATCTAAAAGGCTGCATATTCCACAAGTACAAAATCCAGATCCCCCGAGTGATTACTCTCACTGTCTATCCTGTAAATGGGCATACTCGAGTCATGGGTGATGTGATTGAAGGACACACTTTAAAATCTCACTATGTAAAAACTATAATCAATAAAGAGGAAATGGGATTACAAGCATGCCACTAAGTCTTATCATGGAACGACTTACTTGGTAAAACCTTCTCAAAGTAGAATGTCAAGAGCAGGTAGAAGACACCATCAAAGAACAGCATGAAGATTGTGCCAATGACTTCATTTGGGTTGCCCATGGGGTCTGCATTTGAATACGCATCATAATCTAAGCGCAAGAGCTGGAAATCAAAAATAACCCAGTAAGTTAAAGTTTATTTAAAAAAACAAAAAACAAAAACAGCTTAGCTATTTCATGGATTGTAACTATTACATTCGGCCATATCCCTGAAAGTCAAACTACCTGGATGCCTAGACTACAGATGTTGACTGTACTACAAAATTTTATAGAAGTACAACTCACTTAAGTAATCACTTTTTTTCCAACTTTTATTAGATATTTTCTTCATTTATATTTCAAGTGTTATCTAGAAAGTTCCCTATACCCTCCCCTCTCCCAGCCCTGCTCCCCTACCCACCCGCTCCCACATCTTGGCCCTGGCGTTCCCCTGTACTGGGGCATATAAAGTCTGCATGACCAAGGGGCCTCTCTTCCCAATGATGGCCAACTAGGCCATCCTCTTCTATATATGCAGCTAGAGACATGAGCTCAGGGGGTACTAGTTAGTTCATGTTATTCTTCCACCTATAGGGTTGAAGACCCCTTCAGCTCCTTGGGTACTTTCTAGTAATCACTTTTAATACAGTGAATGTGTGTTCTTTTTTTATTTTTTAAATTGGATATTTTCTTTATTTACATTTCAAATGTTATCCCCTTTCCCGGTCCACCCCTCAAGAAACCCCCTATCACATCCCCCTCCCCCTGCTTCTATAAGGATGTTCCCCACCCACCCACCTGCCTATCCACCCCCACATTCCCCTACACTGGGGCATTGAGATTTCACAGGACCAAGGGCCTTTCCTCCCCTTGATGCCCAACAATGCCATCCTCTGATATATATGTGGGTGGAGCAATGGGTCCCTCCATGTGTACTTTTTGGTTGGTGGTTTAGTCCCTGGGAATTCTCGGGGTTCTGGTTGATTGACATTGTTGTTCTGCCTATGGGGCTGCAAATCTCTTCAGCTCCTCAGTCCTTTCTCTAACTCCTCTGTTAGAGACCCAGTGCTCAGTCTGATGGTTGGCTGGGAGCATCCACTTCTGTATTTGTCAGGATTTGGCAGAGCCTCTCAGGAGACAGCTATATCAGGCTCCTGTCAGTGAGTACTTCTTGGCATCCACAATAGTATCTGTGTTTGGTGACTGTATATGGGATGGATCCTCAGATGAGGCAGTCTCTGGATGGCCTTCCTTTCAATCTCTGCTTCACACTTTATCTCTGTATTTACTCCCATGAGTATTTTGTTCCCCCTCCTAAGAAAGCACTGAAGCATCCACACTTTGGTCTTCCTTCTTCATGAGCTTCATGTGGTCTGTGAATTGTATCTTGGGTATTCCAAGTATGGGGGCTAATATCGACTTATCGGTGAGTGCATACCATGTGTGTTCTTTTGTGACTAGGTTACCTCACTCAGGATGATACTATCTAGTTCCATCCATTTGCCTAAGAATTTCATTATTTATTGTTTTTAATAGCTGAGTAGTAGTAGTCCATTATGTAAATGTACCACATTTTTTTGTATCCATTCCTCTGTTGAAGGACATATGGGTTCTTTTTGGCTTCTGGCTGTTATAAATAAGGCTGCTATGAACATAGTGAAACTTGTGTCCTCATTATATGTTGGAATATCTTTTGAGTATATACCCAGGAGTGGTATATCTGCGTCCTCAGGTAGTACTATGTGAATGTGTGTTCTAAACGAGGCACACAATAGATGGAAAGAGAACTTAGTGAAGGCATGGCGGGTGGGTAAGATCTTGCTGAACTGGGAATGGGGGCAAGAAAAGATGCTCTGGGAGATGCCGCATGGCATCTGGGAGATATCCTTAACCTAAGGATAATGCACTTTATGGTTTAAACAAAGACAGTAGGAACACTGGCTGATGGTGTTGGTGAGTTGCCTGAGAACTTGCTGCTCTTGCAGAGGACTCATGTTCTGTTTCTAGCACCCACTCTGAGTGGCTTCTAAACATCTATAGCTTCAGTTGGCAGGGTATCTGATACCCTCTTCTGACCTCTGTAGGGGCCTGAACACAGGTAACCATGTGTATGTGCGTGTGTACACACACACTAATAAATTTTTAATAAAAGAAACCTTGGCATCCATAATCTTTAGTTTGTGTGTGTGTGTGTGTGTGTGTGTGTGTGTGTGTGTGTGACAGCAATTTTTATCATCATATCATAATGGAGATTAAATAATTGGACCTATTCCATAGTTGAAAGAGTATGTCTGATCAGTTTAAGAGCTAAGAGGAGTAGGAGAAGAAAAAAATACATGAGGATCAAAAAGAGATTTCCTAGTCAATGGCTGAGCATCCAAAATACTCATTCTCATTTTATTTTGCTTCCTGTTACTGCTTCAGAATTAAATCACATTAGCCTTGTAAAATTAAATAAGATGGTTAACTGGGACTCATAAGTTTAAATTCAATTCATAACAAACTTTGGGATATGACAAAACACTATATACTGTATTTTCAATATATACTGAATATTCAATACACACACACA
>LR752194.1:4215-101666 GCA_902729485.2 Mus minutoides | reverse complement strand
TTGCTTTTTGAAGTTAAGTAATATTCTACCATATGTATGTACCATAGTTTGTGTATCAATTTATCTGTTGGACATATGATTATTTCTGCATTTGACCATTGTGAATAATGAAATTAAGAGTATTTGTGTAAAATCCCTGAGTGGAAATATGCTTTCAAATTTGAATATTAGTCTAGAAGTGGAAATTTTGGGTTAAACGATAAGTCTGTGTCTTATGTATTGGGGACTAACCAATCTACTTCTCATGGAAACAACACCATTTCACACACTGATCCAGCAACTCTGAAGGGTCCAATTCATCAGAATCCTTGCCAATAGTTGTTATATTCTATTTGTATAAGAATTATAGCCATCCCAGTTGGTGTGAAGTACCATTTAACTGTAGACTTGACATATTCCTAATAAACATTACTGTTAACCATATTTTTATTTACTTCTTTATAAAAATATCTATCCAATTTTTTTCTTGTTCTCTTTTAAAGCTCTCATTGAATAAAATGCAAATTTAAACAAGTAAAAGTTTATTCTAAATGTAGCAGTTCTTCATGGATTTTTGGATAGGCGTTGCCGTTATCAAGCATGCAATTTTGCAAATATGTTCTCCTGTTCTGTGGGTTATCTTTACATTTCTTTTACTTACAGTTTTTTATTATGGAAAATAAAGTTTTTCATCAATTATTCTGACCACAACTTCCCCTCCCTACTTGAGTATCTTCTCCACATACCTATCCCCTGAAATCCACACCTTCTTGCACTCTCTTTGGAGAACAAGTAGGCAAAAAAGAAAACAGAATAAAAACAAAACAAAACAGACAAAAAAGAAATACACAAGCAACACACACACACACACCACACTTCTTGATACTTTAGGTACAAAAAAAACACTTCATCAAATTTTTGTTTGCTTATGATTTTGATGTGGTATATAAGAAGCTATTTTTTTTTAGGCCAGGTACAGGAAGATGTCTTCATGCTTGCATATGTAAGAGTATCAATACTTCAGCTTTTAAGATGGTGTGAGGTAGAGATTTAGCCTTATTCATTTGAATGCTGATACATACCTGTTCTTGTACACTTTGTTGGAAAAAACCCTATTGGTTATTTTAAATGACATTTTATCAATGATAATTGGCAGTATCTGAGTGCTTTATCTTGTCAATTTGTCTTCACCCTGTGCGAGTTAGAAACTTTTTGGTTTCCTTTACAACTGACAGGAGAGGAGAGGGCATGGAGTGAGATGCTCTTTGTGGTCTTTCATCACTGGAGGAAGGATTCAACCTAACCAGGGTGACTTTCCAAGGAAGGGTTGACCTTACCCTCCCCCAGCCCTTCATGTCTCTCCATAGTACTTATAATTGGTCAAGGTCAACTGGCAACTCAATGGAAAGAGAGCTCAAACACACAGTCTGTCTAAAGATGGACTTAGGACTCAGCAAGACACAGAAAGATGGAAACTAGATGTGAATGGGTACTGGAATTACTCAGAACTAGTGGGCTTAACACACCTCAAATGTCCCACAATATGTTCCCCCTCTTCCCTCTTACTCAAGCAAAAAGCCCTATGACTTTGGTTACTCCAAAAGGAAAAAAACTATGTCTGCAATTCCTAGTCCAAGAAATTCCCGAACAATTTGGAGACAGCCAAATGCATGAGTCAGCGGGTTTCTCTTCTCTTTTTTCCCTAGTGGAGCCTGTCTCCAACAAGGCACTGTTCCAGTTGTGGGGCGCCCCTCCCAGGGGCCTGATGGAAGCTGTGGGTGGCAGTTCCTCCTATGCTGGTGGCAGGCTGAGCTCCTGCCAAGGCCAAATGAAGCCACTTCAAAGGACACCACCACCACTGATAAATAGATTCAGGGCCTTGCTTCAGCCCAGACTAGTCCTAGGACCTACTCCACAGGCTCTATCTGGAGTGCACACTCTTCCTCTGACTTGGGACTTTTAACCAGACAGCTATTTGTTAAGTACAACCTCATTGCTCAGGATTAGAAATGTTAGAGAGAAGGGCTAGGGAGTCAAGTCAGGCAGTAGACTATTAGCCTTGCCAGCAAATAGAACTGAGCTGGATCTCTAGAAGATACTGAAAGAAGTATGGTAGTGTGTTCCTAATCCCAGTGCCGAGGAGGTGAAGACAGAATGATCCCTGGGCCAGTTAGTGAGTTCTAGGCCAGTGAGAGCCCTGACTGAAAAAGCAAGATAGATAATGCCTAAGAAAACACATCCTAGGTTGTAGGTTATCCTTTGGATACCCTGCTCAAACCCAGAGAGAGAGAGAGAGACACACACACACAGAGAGAGAGAGAGAGAGAGAGAGACAGAGAGAGAGACAGAGAGAGAGACAGAGAGAGACACTGAGAGAGAGAGAGACAGAGAAAGACAGAGAGAGACAGAGAAAGACAGAGAGACAGAGACAGAGAGACAGACAGAACAAGAGTGAGAATAAGGGGGGAGAGAGAGTGAGAGAGGAGAAGAGCTCACATGTACACACACCCATACAAAATCCCCCCCAAAAAAAAGAAAAGAAAAAAGAAAAGAGGAAAATGCTACGCAGATGTGAGGGTTCTAGTTGGAGAGAAAATAAATGAGAGAACAATTTTCAAATCACTTTGAGCAGAAGACAATAATAATTTCTGAATGTGTATATAATAGACTGATACAACCTAAATTTACATTTTTTCATACTTTTCAGATATGTTCACCATGCTAGGACTTGTATCACTTAAGAAAATAAATACAAATATACTATATACTTATGTATATACTATACATAGCATTATATATGTAATATATGTTACAATATACATATATACTGTGTATTGTAATTGGTTTTTTCATTTTTATTATGTAGTGAGGGGGACACCTTGCTGGTCTAGACTGTAGTATCCATTGAATTTGTTAGGACCTTTTTACCTCTTTGGACTTCAGAGTCAACATTTGTAATGGGAACTGAATGAATGCTAACAGTCACTGTGGCACAGTATAGAAGGCACGCCAGGGCACAGTAGTCAGGATGAGCAGAGCCCTGCCTCTAGGAAGAAGCAGAGCAGGAGCACAGAGATTTAACCATCAGGTATGACTTGCTTTTGCAGTCTCCTAATCTGTGGGCTCCGGAGTTTGCATTCCATTCTTGTATGCACAGGTCGTAGACAGCAATTCAAAATTTCCAATCTAAGATCATAATCCAAAATAGCTAAGCTCTGCTATTAGGTCTTCTCACCTCCCAAAAGGAAATAATAATACCTTGTACATGTTCTGTGAGGATTAGAGGTACCAGTAGAAAAATATTTTGCACATCCTGAGTATTCCAGAAATGTGCATTCTCCCAGCCTTCATGTTCACTGTTGATCATTGTTTGTATTTTGCTAGTGAAACTCAAAATCTATATAGTTCTGGAAGAAGTAATATGGGACATTTCCTGATGATGTTAATAAGCCGATACCTTCTGCTAATGGTTAATACCAGCTGTGCCTGACAAGAGTATTATAAAACCCTGCTCATCTTCTGAACAGGGTCTGAGTAATGGAGGCAACCATATTTGGAATCTTTAAAAAAAAAAAATCCCATCAAGTAGAAGTGTAAACAAATTTCCACTGAGAAGGGAGAGAAGCCACAAAGTGAGAAGATGAAGGTGATATATGGCTTTCACCAACTCTTTGATAAAACCCCCTTCTCTAAATTGAAAA
This sequence comes from Mus minutoides, assembly GCA_902729485.2. Classification (NCBI taxonomy): domain Eukaryota; kingdom Metazoa; phylum Chordata; class Mammalia; order Rodentia; family Muridae; genus Mus; species Mus minutoides. The sequence goes on along the minus strand of LR752194.1, from coordinate 97,986 downwards.
CCAAGAGGCAACACAGAATAGTCATTAAGAGCAGCCTGATTTCTGTCCTGCCTGCACTGTGACTTCTCAGTTCATAACTGTGACATTTGGACACAAGTTACCTCAGAACTTTCACTGCAAAAATAACACAGACTTATTTCACAGGACATAACAGATTGTCATGACACTTGTATGTGTTAATGTCTTCTATGTGTTTAGAAAAGTAGCAGAGATATCGAAAATGCTACCTAAAATAAATGGTCTGATGTTCAAAATTTTGTTTAAAAATATCTATTGAAAAGAAACTTTTGATTAGTGTTCCCTAGTATGGGAGCAACCTAATAAGTTGAGTGGCTAGGAATTAACTTAGATATTCCTTGAGAGTTCTTTTCACCTTAGAAATGTTCAGAACCTGTGTTCCATCTAATAGCTGACTGTGAGCATCCACTTCTGTGTTTGCCAGGCACTGGTATAGCCTCTCACGAGACAGCTAGAGAATGTACCCTAGGAGCTGAAGGGGTCTTCAACACTATAGGTGGAAGAATAACATGAACTAACTAGTACCCCCAGAGCTCATGTCTCTAGCTGCATATATAGAAGAAGATGGCCTAGTTGGCCATCATTGGGAAGAGAGGCCCCTTGGTCATGCAGACTTTATATGCCCCAGTACAGGGGAACGCCAGGGCCAATATGTGGGAGTGGGTGGGTAGGGGAGCAGAGTGGGGGATCAGTGAGGGTTTAGGGGACTTTCGGGATAACATGTGAAATGTAAATGAAGAAAATATCTAATAAAAAATTGAGGAAAAATGTTCAGAACATTGTCTTAATGCTTTTGCATTCTACAACAAGGGTGTGTTTTCCACAACCTTTGAAATTACCCTTTTTCGTATAATTATGGCAAGTTTCTTTCTGTGCCATGTGAAAAAGAAGTCTGAGGGAAAATGTCTCAGCATGGGATGGCGATTTCCTTGTGAGTAAAATCCCAGACACGTCTCCCTTCATTCTTAAACTTCCAATCCAGCCACTGTGTTTCCCACATGGCTTCTGGAACTCTATCCACTGTCTTTCAGCTGTAGGCCAGAACAAATGTTTAAAAGAAAAATGGAAGAAAAAAAGGCATTTAGTAATTCATTTTAAGGACATTATATAAAACAAGCTGCCTTCTATCTGCCATAATTTAATCTCAACATCTAATTTCCCTACTAGAGAGGTATGAGGTAGTCTCTTTTCCTCATGCCCAGGCCCCATGGATTCATTTGTAATTGCTACAAAGAAGTTCAGATTTACATCCAGACTGAACTATAAGTTCTATACTTATTGTCTTGTGGAATATTAATTTTAATATAACTACATCATTTCTGTCTTCTCTCCTCCCTTAAAACATCATCCATAAACCTCACCCACTTGATCTTTTTCTTTGATTGTTATTACTACATATATGTGTATATGAATAAATAGATAAACATATTTATCTATTTATTCAAATAAATCCAAAACTATTGAGCCTGTTTTGTATGGCTTTTGTGTATGTGATTTCAGGGATGAAATAAAGAATGCCATGATTCATCATGGCTTTTCCAGGTATCCTAGAGTTGGTTCTCCCTCCTTTCTTCCATATTTTTATACACACCCCCTGTTAAGATCCATATATTTCCCCCATTTTTCTCTTTGTATTTTTTGTATTCTGTTATTTATTTCCCTAGTGTTCCCATATTAACTTTATAATCATATCTTAGGGTGTAGTTTTGGGAGCCACAGATAAGACACAACACGCACCATTTGTCTTTCTGGGTTTGGGTTTGGGTTATCTCATTCAATATATTTTCTAGTTTCAACCATTTACCAAAAAGTTTCATTATATTTTTTATAGCTGAATTTCATTTCATATATATATGAAATGATTATATGTCTGTGTGTACCTACCCATATCAAATATATATTTTTTTCATTATTCATTTGTCAGTGGAAGGTCATTTAGGTTGTTCCCATTTTCTAGCTATTTTAAATAGAGCTGCAATGAACACAGCTCAGCAAATATGTGTGGTGTATGATGGTGAGTCCTTTATGTATTGGCCAAGGAGTGGCTTAGCTGGTATATTAGAGATTTATTTGTAGGATTTGGAAAATTCTTCACATTGATTTATAGGTAGCTGTACCACTTTGTAATCCCAACAGTAAAGGAGAGGTCTTCTTCTGTCCCTGCTTCCTTTACAGCATTGGTAGACAGTTGTTTTGTTGATTTTTGTCAGAGTGAGGTTAGATGAAATCTCAAAGTTGTTTTGATTTAAATCTTTCTAATTGCTAAAGATCATGAAAATGTTTTGAGTATTTCTTACATTTTTATTTCTTCTTTTGAGAACTCTCTGTTCAGACTCAAAGCCCACTGTTGGGCCTTTTTGTTTGTTTAATTTTGTTTTATGATTTCTTTGTATATTTATGCATAGTGATCATCTGTCAGTTGAACAGGTGGCGTGGATCCCACATCCCCTCTGTGAGCTTCCTTTTTACCCATTTGATTGTTTCCCTAGCTGTGCAAAAGCCTTTTGGTTTTATGAGCTCCCACTTGTCAGTTAGTTCCTGGGCTAATGGAGACCTTTTCAGAAAGTCATTTCCTTCACCTATGTCTTGTAAAGTATTGTTTACATATTCTTTTAAAATTGCCAGGCTTCAAGATTTCATACTGAGGTCTTGAGTCCACTTGGAGTTGGTATTTGTATAAACTCACAGATATATCTGTTTAATTTGACTCTCATACATGTGGACATGTGGCTTTTCCAACTCCGTTGGTTGCAGGACCTGTCTTCCCTTTAGTGGATGTCTTTGGTATCTTTGTCAAGTATGGGATGATACTGTGGTTTTGTTTTCTTATGTTTTGGATTTTTTAATCTTATGAAAATCAGCATGATGCTTGCACAGAAAGTGAATGCTAGCCTTTCTATACAGCGGTCATAGTGAACATTACCTGGTGATAAAGTTACAAACAGTAAAGACAAGTCATTTTTCTGTTTGAACTAAAGGAACTGCCCCAAATAAAATTTGCCCCTATGAAGCCTCTCCCTCCCCCTCCCCCTCCCTCTTCCTCTCCTCTTCCCTCTCCCTTTCCCTTTCCCTTTCCCAATCTTTCTCTCTCAATCTCTCTCTCATCTTACTCAATGCCTCTCCCTTTTCCTTACTCTATCTTTAAATCTCAGTCTCTCTGACTTTCTCCTTTCCTCCCTCTCTCATCTTTATTCTCTCTATTTCTATCTATACAACTTTGATTCTTTCTGTCTCTTTTTTCTACACCCCCTCCCACATTAAACCATGACTTCTTTTTTAAAACATTTTTATTACATATTTTCTTCATTTACATTTCAAATGCTATCCTGAAAGTCCCCTACTCCCTCCCCCTTCCCTGCTCCCCTACCCACTCACTCCTTCTTGGCCCTGGCATTCCCCTGTACTGGGGCATATAAAGTTTGCAAGACCAAGGGGCCTCTCTTCCCAGTGATGACCAACTAGGCCATCTTCTGCTACATATGCAGCTGGAGACATGAGTTCTGTGGTTACTGGTTAGTTCATATTGTTGTTCCTCCTATAGGGTTGCAGACCCCTTCAGCTCCTTGGGTACTTTCTCTAGCTCCTCCATTGGGGGCCCTTCTGATGTAATTCTTCACACACATTCTATAAACATTGTATTCAGTTCTGGCCAGTTCACATCTGTGATGAGAGACTCATATGTTGACTAGAAGATCAGAATGCTGGGGAGGAGGAATAAGGCTACATTCATTCAGAGGCTGCTGTGTATCCAATGCTTCTGTCACACAACTTCAATCTACTTCATGACAACTGTTGCCATCTTTTATTGTCAGTGAGCTAATTTAGGTTTCAGAGGTCATGAATGATGAAAAGCATAGATTTATTTAAATAACGCTTTACACTTATGTCTTATAGGGTATGCATTCATTCAGGTTGGCACACTGAGACAGGAACTGGGCTATGATGCTTCCACTGTGGTAAAATAAACTATTTTGCATGTGATTTCTTTTCTGTATCTAATGGTCTTCTTCCTCCACACAGTTAAGCCTTCCCCCTTCCCCATCAAACCACAATAATTTTCCAATTCTTTGTTTCTCTAGACAGCTTCGGGTTTGTTAGTGACATTTTTGAAAGAGAGCAGTAAGACATGATTCTGAGGCCTGAGTGCACTCCATCTGGCAAAGCTAAAGCCAATAAAACTTGTGACTACATTTGGTTACATAACAGAGAAACACACAATTGTGATTTATAAGATTTGTATTCTTAGCACCAAATGCCAAGCCTAGCATAAAATGATTATTGAGTTCTTGAAAGAGCTGAGTTATAGAGATGAGAGATGATAACATTCAGTGGAATACAAAAACTACATATCTGAAGGACTGCCATGCAGAATGTAGACCAGAATTGCTTCTCCTGCCAGGTCTGACCATTTACTATATATGTGTGTACTGCATTTTAATTTGAGCCTGGTTTATGCCTAAACATCACAGACAATGGAATTCTATAAAATAAAGATGGATTTTTTTGAATAATTTTAATTGAATATTTGAATAAAGGATAGCATAAAATGAACATACATATTCCATGTTTAACTTTATTTGGCCTTCTCTTTGCTTTCAGGTTATGTGTAGCTAGAGCCTCTATAGAGAGGGAACATTTAATGCTGTGTTCCTGTCCATCAAGCCTGAAGCTTGAAACCTGCCAGGAAGGAGGATTTACAGCATGGAAATCAGTACACGTTATGGATAGCATCTTGGCATATTTTTTTCTTTATGTGCATTAATTTATGGAAGTGTTAAAATTTTATAGTGCAGAGTAAAAGCATGCAGTACTGATAGCCACTAGCTGTGATTAGCACCAGAAAAAGAGTAAATATTCTCCTGCCATGTAAAATGTACTGTCCTGAGATGCTCAGGACACACAGAGAGGAACCTTAGATGAAATGCCCAACAGTGGATAGAGAAACTTGTAGAGTCCACCTCCAGTAGAAAGACAGGGCATCAAGTGGAGAGACTGAGTTGCCACCTACATTCAACAATTCTGACCCAGAATTGTTCCTGTCTAAAAGAACGGCAGGGACAAAAATGGAGAAGAGACTGAAGAAATGGAGTTCCAGTGACTGGCCCAAATTGGGATCCAGCTCAAGGGGAGGCTCCAAGGCCTGACATTATTACTGATGCTATGGTTTGCTTACAAACAGGAACCTAGCATGGCTTCCCTTCGAGAGGTCCAACTAGCATCTGAAAGAGTCAGATTCAGATACTTACACTCAAGCAATGGACAGAAACCAGGGATCCCTGTGGTTGAGTTAAGGAGAGGCTGGAAGAAGCTGAAGAGGAGGGCAACCTCATAGAAAGACCAGCAGTTTCAACTAACCTGGACCCCTGAGATTTTTCAGACACTAAGCCACCAAACAGGCAGCATACACTAGCTACTATGAGGCCCCTGACATATATACAGCAGAGGACTGCCTGGTCTGGCCTCAGTGAGAGAAGATGCACCTAACCCTCAAGAGAATTGAAGCCCCAGGGAGGGGGGAGTCTGGTGAGGTGGGAGGTAGAGACATACTCTTGAAGAGAGGGGAGGAGGTTTGGGATGAGAAACTGTTGGAGGGTGGACCAGAAGGTAGATAATGACTGGATTGTAAAAAAGATTAAATAATAATAATAATAATAATAATAATAATAATAATAATAATAATAATAATAATAACTCTCCAACTACAAAACTGTTCACCTTTGTCTGTGCATGAAAATGTTTTAATATATCACTGTTGTTTCTCATAAGTCTCTTAAGGCAAATGCTGACTGAAACTATAAGAAAGCCGGGCGTGGTGGCGCACGCCTTTAATCCCAGCACTCGGGAGGCAGAGGCAGGCGAATTTCTGAGTTCGAGGACAGCCTGGTCTACAAAGTGAGTTCCAGGACAGCCAGGGCTATACAGAGAAACCCTGTCTCGAAAAACCAAAAAAAAAAAAAAAAAAAAAGAAACTATAAGAAAGATGTGATTTTAAAAGCTCACTAGTAATCACTAAGAACTTTCAGTGAGCATTAGGTGGCCAGAGGGAACTCAGTATGACAGTAATGTATCTTTTGCTATTTGCTAGCTTGTGGTGCATATCTTTTGCAGTGATGGGAGTAAGCATATATGCTTAAATATGAATATAAAGGTGAGATAGAGAAAAATGGGGGAGAGGAGGATCAACAAAATCCAATCATAGATTAACCTGTTATGTTGTCCAATAATTAAAATTGATTGACAAATAACAAAGAAAAATATAAGAATGTGTGTGCTAATTTTCATCATATGTGAAAAACTCTTTGCAGAGTTAGTTTTTTATCATCTGCTATTATACCCACCTCTGCAAGGGTTTTCCTCATTTGACTGTAAAGGTCTAATTAGGACCTGTAGATCAGGCTCACATAGCCAAACCATGAAGCCCTAGTCTAGTAGCTAAACATGGCTGGAGTTGAAACAGACATTTTTGAGGGCAGGTCATGAGATCTCTAAGACTCTATTGATGACAAAGCCACTTTTCAGAAGACAGGAGAATGCAAATGGTGATAACCATGACTCCTTCTTTGTCAGAAAGTTTCATATTCCTTAAGGAGCAAGATATGTTGTAAGTGGAGAGAGTGTATTGGTCAGGTATCAGCATGATCATTTCATGAGGTTGATGAGTGCTAAGCCTATCAACATATTAATCTGATTGCTCTCAACCCTTCATAATGAACAACTTCTCAATGCCAAATATCAGCATATTCTGGAGATTAGGTCTTGAATGTCTCCCAAAGGCACATGGACTGAAGCCCTGATCCCTACCACTGCACATTAACAGCAGCTGAAAAAACATCTTGAAGGTAGAGACTAATGGAAATGTGTAATTTAGAGTGTGGCCTTAGAATAGGTAGTGGGACCCAGCCCTTCTTCCTCTTTTCCCCTCAACTATAATGTATTCTTCCACATATCCTACTGTGATGTAATGCCTTGCCAGAGGGCCCAAAGCAGGAAGCAACCAACCATGGACTGAAATCACAAAAACTTTGATCAAACATAAACTATTCTTTTAAAAAATTTATTATCTCATTGTTTTGCCATAGTAAGAGAATGTTGGCTATAACAATACATTGAGCACATTATTCTTCAAGGCCTTTGAATGCTTCTTCATTGTTGATTGTTTTGGTCTCTGATTTGAGACTTTGTGTCTTTTGGAGCAGTTGACTGTGTCTTTTCAACCCACAAAACTTCCTAGAAATCACTTTGCCTTTTCTTGTCTGAATGGATTATGAAACCAGCCACTAAAATGTAATTCTCCCTTTTCAGATTCTCAGGTTCTAGAGCATTTAAGAAAACCTCTCATTAAAGTTCCTTAGAACTTGACGTTTCTACTCTGCCTTATCTATGACATAAGAGCTGGTTCCCTCCTTGCTTGGCATCATCCTGAAATCAATTGCTAAGTCTACTGAGATCTGAAGCAAAGTAATGAGTGTAGTTTACTAATCTGAAATTAAAACTCAAGCCTCAAAGAAGAGTGAAGCAAAGAGAATTTGAATATACAATTAGAACAGGTAATTTTGATTTGTTTCTGAACTGAATTAGAATTGCACTGTATACATTGAATGTCGCTTTTGTTTTAATCTGTCCTGTTTTGTAAGAGTTGAGGCAGAGTGGTTAGAAACGCATACCTAATGCTGATTCTCTGATGGGTGGCAGTGCCTCAATCTGAAACCCGTCTTTCATGCAACAGTGTTTTTCATAAATATCTCTCTACCTTTCCATAAGAAGCTCTATTGGGGAAAAAACCATGTCACAGTGATTTTAGGAGTGAACAATCATGGTGACACACATACAGAAAGAAAGTATTTTTCTTATTGAAAAATAGATTTTTCTCTCACACAATACAACCCAACATTAGTTGCCCTCTGTCCAGTCCCCCTAGCTCTCCTGACCTCTACCTCCCCTCTCTCCCAGATTCACTCCCCATCTATTTCCTCTTCAGGAAAAAAAGAAAAGCAGGACTGACAACAGCCAAATTCGACAAAACAGTATACAATAAGACAAGGCAAAAGTCCTCATCTTAAGATGCACAAGGTAACCAAATAGAAGGAAGGGTCTCAAGAGCAGGTAAAAAGTCAGAGAATCACCTGCTTCTATTGTTAGGAGGTCTACAAAAACGTCAAGCTAAGGGCCATAGCATCAATGTAGAGGACCTGGTACAGAACCACACAGGCACCCTTACTGTCACTTCAGTCTCCATGAGCTCCTGTGGGCCCAGTTTAGTTTACTCATGGACCATATTCTCCTGGTGTCCTCCACTGCCTCTCACTTGTTCAGTCTTTCATCTCTCCTAGAAAGAGGATATTTTTTAAGGAAAAAAAAAACAGCTATTGTTCTGAATTTACTTGACTAGTCAACTGAATGACATTGTAAATGGGAACCAAATATGGAAAAATACAGACCCATCCAGACCCATCCTTAGCACAACCTTCAATCGTGTGTGACCCAGGTAAATTTCATATATCCAACCATAAAAAAAAAAAAAAGACTCATTCTGTCTTCTTCAACTACTGTAGTCATTCTCTTGGGCATGAGGACTTGTTGAAATTCCTTCTTCCACTGTTCATGCTTTCTGAGCAAAAATCTGATTCTTGTTCCCTGGTTCATCCATTGATCTCTCTAGAGAAACTTGATACCATTATTTTCCCTTACAACCCTAACAGTAGCCCCTGTGGTTCAGAAAGGGACAAGGAGATAATAACTAGAAGGTGATTTCCTTCATTTCTTTTAAAATAATTGTCTATAAACTTTTGTTAGTCCCGCTGACCATATGGTGGAGATACATTGCTAATACCCAGATTAATTAGAGCCTCCCATTGGGTCACAAGAACTTGAACATATTCTTGGCATAATAGTAGTCACTGGCATGAGACATATCTTTATAATTCTCATAACTTCTTTTTTTATAGTCTTCTGTGATATTTCCTTAGAATAATACTAACCCTTAATATCTCACAGAGTGATGTATGTTAGCCAATTATTATCTAAAAGTATCCAGAACAGCTTAAACTTTAAAAAGTGTTGTCTAAGGTAAAAATAGGATTTCAACCTGCTAAAATGACTTTATACACATAGTCATGTACAATGCAATCTCTCTCTCTTTCTCTCTCTCTCTCTTTCTCTCTCAGTGACATTCAGTGATGAAATAAAAAATACCTTGATCTGATTAATCTCTTCAAATAATTCTGTATTTGATTCTGCTGTGAATTTAAATCCTGAACACAGGATCATTTAGAGTGCTATTCAGAAAGCACACATCTACAGAGATTTATAAATTATGGTTGTTTGAAAGTCAACTGAAAAAAAAATTAAAAATGGAGTACAGAGAAAAAAAAAAGAAAGAAAGTTAACTGGAGACACAGACTAACTATGTAACCTTTCTTAGCTTGAAACCTGCTGTTGACTGAGGTGGCCTTGCACTTGTAGCCCTCCCGAGTGCTGGAGTTTCAGATACATGCTTCCATGCCCAGGATTAAGACCACTTTCAAAATTAGTTTACTATTTTCTGAGAATTTAATATATGAGTACTGTCTTTATAACCTTTCTCCTCTTTGTCTTCTACATTCAACTTTTCCTCTACACCACTCCATTTTTCTCACACTGATGGCCTTCCTTTTACTTTTAATTATCATTGACACACACACACACACACAATCATGTATTCATCTTCATTATGTGTTTATAGCTGACTTCTTGTAATGGGATAAGGATATGTCTCTGGAGAAAACTGATTCTCACTTCAAAACATTAGTTGCCCATAGCTATTTTTCTAGGGATGGAGCTTTGGGCTATCCCTCATCTACACTGGCAAGCCAATTGGTGTTCTCATTTTGAGGAATTGTTTGGCAACTGTATTGTTGCCATGTCCTGAATGTAGCTTCTCTGTCATATATAGAAATCTCTATCTCACATCAGATCCCAGTTCTCCAGATCTTATAATCTTTCTGCCACTTCTTCTGAGACGTTCCCTGAGACTTAGGTGCAGAGATTGTGTTGTAGATTATCTACTGGGGCTAGACATTTAACTGTCAGTTTTTCTCTGCATTTTGATGTCATGCTTTCTGTATGAATAAAAAAAAAGAACTTTCCTTGGAGGCAGAGGAGAGCTATTCTTACCTATGTCTGAATGTAAGGCCAAGTATTTAGACTTCAGTAACTCAAATCTCATTTAAACATATTTTGGAAAGCCACAAAAGAAAGTAGTCAAGTGTGGTAGAAACAACCCCAGCTAGCTCATTCATTCTTCCTGCTTTTTAAATTCCTAACCCAAGGTTGCTACATTTTATCATGAGTACCAGGATTTTGTACTAGCCCAACTGTTGATATAAATTCTCTTTTGAGACCCCTTCCATTTTCCCTGTAGAGGCAACTGAAATGAGTGGGAGACTGAACAAAAGAGCTCTTGCAATACTTTTGAACATAAATGTTAAAAACTTTGGCAGTGGAGGTGACAAGAGGGAGGAGGGCAGGCATAAGAGAGATGTATTCTAGGAAAGACATGGGACAAATGATGAGAGGAGAAGATGCAGATGATCCCAACATTTCAAGGTCAAAGATTGAGTTTTCACTCCAATTATCTCTTTTTTTGTTGATCATTGACATGAGGTACATCCAACCACCTATATTACACTTTTGGCTTCTTAACCATTCTTGTTAATAATACAGTAGTCTTCATGCTTTCTGAGTAAACACCTGATTCTTGTTCCCTGGTTCATCCATTGATCAGCCTGAGTCAGCCTACCCAATCCTGTTCTTCTGACAGGATATTGCAATACAACCTTGCACGGAAGTCCTGAATACTGTCTTTGGGTTTTTCATTCCTCCTCTTTTTCCATTTCTGCCTATTTCAAGTTTGGAGAGCTTCTGGTTTTTCTATGTTCTTCAAGTTTCCTCAATAGGACATGTAGAAAATAATCTCATGTGAGTTCTTTTGAAACAGAAATGGAGAGATGCAGGCTTCTTATTATGTTGATATCAAAGTGCCATTCTCATTTAGCAGGAAAAGCTAAAGCAGGCCAGTAGGCAGTCATTCATGCCAATGAGTGACATGTAAGCAAACACTGCCTCTGGGAATCAAAGGGGGCAGCATTCCCTGCTTCCACAGAATGTACATTTGTATTGTAGGGACAGATTAAAGGACAGATAAATAAAGCAGTGAAATCATGCTAAGGATAGTGGAAGATAGTAAGGGAAGATTTTCAGATTTAGTGTCTAGGAATGCTCTGGGAACAGATTGTGAATCTGCTTTCAATAGGGAGGCACCATTCTGAGGAGAAGATACTGAAGGTCAGCATGAGAGATGAGACATCAACTAGAACCTATCGACAGAGAGAGAGAGAGAGAGAGAGAGAGAGAGAGAGAGAGAACAATTTGTATAAAAATATAAGTAAAAAATATTTCTGTAGAAAGCCAGAGAATTGAAATTATTTCTATCTTCTTATAGAAAAAGGCACATGTAGGACTCCTAGATATGTCACAGCAGAGGTGAGATATACTTTTCACAATGGACAGTAAGGTGCAGGCCTTGGGTGCCATCATGGATTTCTTTGCTGCTAGTTAATCCTGCTGTGTTGGCCTTAAGTAGTCACAGAAAGCATATAGGCCACAGAGCAGCTTCTATTCTGAATTTGTCTCACTCATAGATATGAATTAGGACTTAGTCACCTATTACAAGATGTTACTCTTCTTTGGACTTTTTCCTTTAAAACAGATATATGACCTTTGCTTGTTGGGCTTTCTAAAAGCAGCCAGTGGTCTTTCCCTATTGTAATGAGTTAACTCTTAGGTTGGGTTGTTGCTTATGAGTTACAAGGTCCTGGGGTCACTGTGAACTCTTACATGAACTGGCTGGATGTGTTTCCAAACTCACACTCCAATGCTTCTTTTGCATGGTCAGAGAAAACCGCCTTTTCTTGGCTTCTTGTATTTCTAACCCTTTCAGTCAAACTCTGTTTTAAAAACAATCTAGGGGCTAGAGATGTAGCTTAGTGGTAGAACATTTGCCTAATGTGCACAGGCCCTGGGATTAATTTCTGCATAGAAAATAAGTAGTCTATATTCCTTTCCCATATCAAATTGTTTCTTTCCCAAACCAACTCCAGCAACATGCCCATATCTGGAATCCCCTCCTCCCACTCTGACTACATGAAGCCTTGTCTTAAACTAGACAGGTCTTTGTGAACCTTTTACCCACTTGTGTGTTATGGAAGTTATGCTATGGGTCTTACATGCTATGCCATGAAAGGCAATATAGCATCTCCATCTTTGTTGTGAAGCCTGAATCACCTAAGATGTTTTGTGGAACATGTCATCTTTCTAGTACTCATCAGAGTTTTCCAAGGTAGAGGTAAGGTTTGCCAAGGAGGAGAGGTCTTTTATTACATATCCAGAGAACATGTGTACATATAGGAGCCATTTCCCAGAGAGTAACTGAGGATTTGGGAACAGATCTCCATCTCTGGCAAATCTGTGGCCAGTGAAGTATTTTATTCAGGAGAGTGGAATTGGGAATGATGACAAATACAGAAAAGGGAACCCAATAATGAAAAATCTCAGACACACATGCTCTATCACCAGATTCCACAGATTCTAAAGTATACATATCTTGTTATATTCTACTTCTGTAGATAATTCAATAATATATATGTGTATATATATATATATATATATATATATATATATATATATATATATATATATGTGTGTGTGTGTGTGTGTCATATATACATGTATATATACATGACAACATATAACTATATATTTACATATATATTTGCATATATATATTTTTTAATTTCATAATTCTTCCCTTTTTCCCATCAGAGTAGAGTATAGTGCAATTACCTCTTTGTTCATCTTGATCATCTCTTTCTTTTAGGCAGACTGTAGAGAACCCTACTTTGAAAGCCAGAAACCACAGATAAACTCACAGCTGGCCCAGTACTGGTACCAAGAGCTCCTCTGTGCTAAAACTGAGAAACACCTGCCTCTGTAGGCCACAGACCCATCCCTTGAAACACCCTGGGAACCCCATCTCTGAGAATCCTCCAAGCTGTTATCTTGACACAATCACCAGGTTCAGGGTTTTTTAATCTGACAGATTAAATCTTCACATGGAAGAGGAGAAAGATCCCATCCTTGTAATTTTTCACCTACACAATTTCTCAGCTGTATCCGTTTAACCTGCCATATTTATGGCCCAACTGTAATTTAGAACACTTAGAAAATGCCAGTTTCAAAGGACAGCTCTGTCAAATTGCCTCTAAGAGTAGCTTTCTGAGTGAGTGCAGTGAACTGTGGTAAAACTGATGATTTCAGTCAATTAGGTTTTAGACCAGTCATTTTTTTTTAATGTATTCCGAAAGAGAGAAAGAACACATTTGGGAGGTAGACTCAAATAGTTATCACCTAAATGTAGATCAAAGAGGAGGAAATAACAAAAAAACATATTCATGCTTTTTATAGATACAGGTTCAGCAATGGTCATTTGAGTGCTGCTATCATGTGTTCATTCTGCATACAGTAGAAGTCACCAATTTTGAAGGAGGTCTAAAATGTCTATGTAGACACGTGGGAGATTGGTAGGCATTTGTCAAGCATTAGTGTGGCAGGAACAACCTTAGTGAGATATATAGAGGGCAGGTGTACACCCGGATGCAGAAGCTGAAGCAGCCAGTCATCCAGGAATCACACGTCATGGGGCCATCATGTGAGAGCTTGCATCAGAGTGGATGATGAGTGATCTAGAAAAAAGTAGGACCAATTTCAGGGGAGAGGGCTAGCACTCATCAGTGGTAATGCCTGAGTGGAGGATCAGTGGACAACTACTATGTTACTTCTCCATTCCCACTTCCCATTATTTAAAGGTACCACCCAATGGCCAAGTCCACTTGCAAAGTTACTGTTAAGAGTAGCACACTGTAAGACATAGTGTCACAGAATACAAGCAGTAGGAGGTCAGTTTGAGAACAGCATGCAAATGAAGTCACCTGCCCGCTGAACAACTGTGCCCTCTCCTTTGTCAAATCTTAAAATTCTTTAACCTTCATTAACTCACTTTTAAAGAGAGTATATAAATTCTTTACTGGGCATAAAATTTGAGCAGTTGAGGAATACGTTGGGAAAAAGAATGTTCCAAGAGTTTCAAAGGTTAGATGAAAGTAACTCCATTCCTAAGAAAACAGAGATTCATAAATATGTATGGAGACTTAGATGCAAAAATGTGTATCTTGTTTATGCTATTGAAAGTTGGAAGTAACTGAAAATAAATGTAATGTATTTGGGTGTTTTAAAATAGGTGATTTCTGTTCTCAAGGCTACTGTATTCACTCAAGGCAGAATACAAAGGATCATAAGAATAGAATGGAGTGCTATAGAGATGGCAGGAGGAGCAAGGACAGTCAATGAAGGCCTCTAGCAAATCAGTAAATGCAATGCAAGGAATACAGAAATGCTGGGAGACAATTTACACATTTATATCTAAAAAGGAAATTTCTTCTTGATGGAAAAAGGTAATAAATTCATTTGTTCTCAGAATCACTCAGAGAAACACTGTGGTTGGGAGGTAGGATGCTGAAGTACAAATTATCCAGTGGTGATGTCAGTGTGATTAGAACCTGCCAATGTAATTAGAACCTAAATGACCTGCAGTTCCTTCCAATTCTAGTTCTGCTTCTGACAATGAATGCCCTTGATAGTGCCCTTGTGCCAGTTTGGGGTATGTATAACCAGAACCAGCTTCCATACACTGGCACTGAGTACTTCACAAACAGATGAGTAGCCTTTCTCTTCTAGGACTAGAGACTCTGGGGAACTCACTCCCCTACCTGACTAGTCTGTCATCTTGGTGTTCTCTGTGTCACCAGCTACAGAATCCTCAGTTTCCACCTCACTGGAATCCTACTTCAGACTTGCTCTAAAAATGGAAGATGCTGACTTAGGTATTAAAATTCTCCTCTTCCTACCCAGAAGTATGCCATAAGTTTGATCTCCTGTAGTTTAAATCATCATCCTTGAGGCAGGTCAGAACAAAGTTAGAAATATGATCTCACTATTTTGTAGCTGTTTGATCTTTTGAAGTTACCTAAATTTCCCCAATTAATCAGAAAGTCTAGAAACAAGTGAGGTGCTTAGCACAGGCTTAATTTCACAGTATATATTTAATAAACTATTCTTGCTACTTGTTTTCTCAAACACTTTGGATAAAAGTAAGTACTAGTTATTCTCCCAATGAAAGCTCTCATCTCCCTTTTTCACATTTTGGCTCATGCTGTTCACTCCTCCTGGGGTGTTCCTCTCTCTCTCTCTCTCTCTCTCTCTCTCTCTCTCTAAATATGACTTTCAGTTATGGCTTTCTCCATAAACACTTATCCTAGATAACCAAAATAGAAAAGAGCTTTTAAAAGAAACCCACCAATCCTTTTTTCTGTCTGTTAAAAACACAGATTTCTTTCAGTTTTGAATTGGATATTTTAAGTTTGTATTTCTCCATCCTCCATTTACAATAGCATACTTATCTCTCACCCTAGGTCTGAACCCAAAACAATGTTCATATGCAAGAACAATAGACCTGCAATTAGACAGACACACCTGTGTTTGAATTCCAGCACACTATGAGTGATTGAGACAGTTTGGACCCATGCCATAGAGATGTACATTCTTTTTTGGCAGGCTGGGACCATTGGTGGAAAGGAGAGTGATAGACAAAGGAAGAGCTATGTCTGTGCAAGCCTGGGCTGCAATGTTTGCACATCCATTCCCCTTTCTTGCTAAGCAAGCATTGAGCTTCCTGCTTCTGGTTTGGATCTGAGTGGAAGTTCCAAAATTCCAACAGGAAGGCCATACTTGTGGTCTCCCTCCCTTGCTGAAACCTGAAGCAATGGAATTTCATGTGGGTGGCGTTTTTCTCAAGAGATTCCCAGCTGCAATACCAGAGCAGAGGTAAGCCACTAGATAGTTAGTAGACCTAAGGCAATTCTGTCTCTTTGCTTTTCTAAGGTTCCAATACTAACTTGCCAAGTATTGGCTAAATAACTGTCAAGAGTTCCTGCGGGGAGCTGTAGGACTTTAAAATACAGAATAGTATCTCACTGACTTAGGTTGCCTTGGTAGATTTACATATACAAGCATGACAAGAAATAGCATCCGTCCATTCATTTACTCACTAATTTATTCTCTAAGCTTGAGTACCTTTGACATGTCTCTCATTGTCTTCAATTTACAAAGTGGCTCTGATGGAATGTTAGTAAGACAGGAGAAACTTTAGCATATATGGTCTTCATGATTTTTCACAACACTCTACTAAGGACTGAATTACTTTATTTTCAAGTCCATACATGGAAACTTTGAGAAGTTTTGCTGGTTTCACAGGAATACCAGTTAAGGTATATGACAGACAAGAATTTACTCCTTTGCTACAGATGAAATGACTACCATCTTGATGGTTTCCACTTTGGAGCTATTACAAGTCATGCCACTTTGATCATTCCCATTCTTTTTTCTACCACAGCCATGTTTCCATTTGTATATGCCCAGCAGTGTCATTGAACCACAGTGTATATAGGACTCATGCTGTGATATACATTACACAAGAAAGTTTTTCCCTATGCCACTTTTTAAAATTCAGATTATAAGAAGTTACTGTGTCCTGGAGATGTCTACCATCTCTTCCAATCTAAGTCTCTTTCAAAAGTGCAAAGTTATCACTTTATAGCATCTGAGTCTCTTCTTGAAACTGAGTGAGTCCTTGTGACTTTGTAGATGAGTGATATTTCATAGAATCTTCTACACCAATGAAAATGTAATGTCTACAATGCTAAGACTGTAGCCATTGGTCATGCTGGACACTAAGACACAGCTAGGATGATTATATGGCTAGGTTTTAATATCATTTCATTTTAATTATATTCTAATGACCTCACTATGTAGTAGAAAGTATATGTGACAACTCATGCCTAGGCTAACAGATTCAACCCAGTTGCTACTATGTGATCTCAGAAGCCAGATGATTGAAATGTGTATACCCTGTGCTAATTTCTTGGCTTATAGCTGTCATACTGTTAGAGATGACCACAGAGAAACTGCTCATGGGTGATAAGAAGTCACAGGTCATAGCTATGCGAAGAATCATCTTGAAAACAGAGTCTGCATCTCTTGGGCAAGTTATTCTGGATGGTTCAAGAATGCAAATACACTATCCCTACAGACCCTGCCCCCTCCCCAACTGATTACAGAATCATAAGTGAAATAAATATCTTGTATTCTTTCAGCAGCAAACCTATGATCTTAAGCTGTGTATCTAGATAGATTCCATCTTTCTAGATGTACTTTCCTGTTCCAAAGCATGCTGCCTCTCATTTCTACCAAAACAACTACCATACAGGCTAGGGGAAGCTTTAAACTCTGGTAACCTAACACTAATTTATAGAGAGTGGTTAAAAGGCATCAATACCCTTTTCTCTTGTTTCACCTGTGGTAAAATGATTGTTTTTTCTAAACTGGAAATTTTTTTATTCACCCAGAATGTGTTTGAGACATACCTAAATTAAAGGAAAATGACTTTGCCTCAGGTGATACATGGTATCCAGAGTTGAATATAACATAAAATTATGAAGATAGACATTGAGTTGCAGTAGTGGCTATGGATTGTCAAATATATAACCTATTATATGCTTATTTTATTAACTCTTTGGGTTGCTATAGGATTGGATACAGGGGTGCAAATATGTCTCAGTGGGTAAAGTGGTTAGTGAATTTTGAGTCCCAGATTTGACCCACGGCAACCTTGAAAAGTCTGGGTGTAGTGGTGCTTAGCTCTAATGCAGCAATTCTCAACCTGTGGGTCATGACCCCTTTGGGGATTGCATATCCTGCATATCAGATATTTACATTGTAATCCTTAACTAGCAAAATTGCAATCATGAAATAGCAATGTCATAAGTTTTTGGTTGGGGTCAACAGGAGGAACTGTGTTAAAGGATTACAGCATTAGGAAGGTTGAGAACTACTGCTTTAACCCAACACTATGGTAAGGGAGACTGATGGATTCATGAGGCCTGCTGGTAGTCATCAAGTCTAACCACAGCAGTGAGCTTCAGCTTCAGTGAGAGGTGTCTTAAAATGTATGGTGGACTGTATCTTGGGTATACTCTACTTTTTTTTTTTTTTGGCTAATATCTACTTATTAGTGAGTACAAACCATGTACGTCCTTTTGGGTCTGAGTTATCTCACTCAGGATGATATTTTCTAGTTCCATCCATTTGCCTGCAAACTCAGGATGTCCTCCTTCTTAATAGCTGAGTAGTACTCCATTGTATAAAGGTATCACATTTTCTGTATCCATTCTTCTGTCTGGGACATCTAGGTTGTTTCCAGCTTCTGGCTATCACAAATAAGGTCACTATGAACATGGTAGAACACATGCCTCTGTGGCATGGTGGAGCATCTTTTGGGCATATTCCCAAGAGTGGTATAGCTGGGTCTTTAGGTAGATCTATTTCCAATTTTCAGAGGAACCTCCAGATTAATTTCCAGAGTGGTTGTACCAGTTTACAATCCTACAAGCAATGGAGGAGTATTCCTCTTTCTCTATATCCTCTCCACCATGTGTTCTCACCTGAGGTTTTGATCTTAGTCATTCTGATTGGTGTAAGGTGGGAAATGCAAATCAAAACAACCCATGTTCTCAGGTGTGATGGTAATTCAGGCACATAGAACTCTGGGTTGTTTTGATTTGCATTTCTCTGATCACTAAGGGAGAGAGAAGAAAGCAATCACAAGTGGGGAGGGAGGGTGGGAGGGACCTGGAAGGGAAAGTGGATGGGGGTGGGGCAAGTGGTGGAGAAAGAGTAACCTGATCTGGTATTGGGCTAGGGAAAAGGACTGAAACACTGAGGGCCAGCAAAAAGAATGGAAACAGTTGACTTCAGAAAAGAGGAGGTTGCGGGACACTCCAGAATGCACCAGAGACCTGGGAGGTGAGAGACACTCAGGACTCAAAGGGAGGAATCTTAGATGAAATGCCAGGCAGTAGGGAGAGGGAACTTACAGAGCTTATCTCTAGCAGGAAGACAGGACATCAAGTGAGGGATGTGGTTGCTATCCCACAGTCACATCTCTGACCCATAATTGTTCCTTTCTGAAAGAATTACAGGGATGGAAATGGAGAGGAACCTGAGGAAAACAGGTCCAAAGTGGGATCCAGCTTAAGGGGAGGTCCCAAGGCCTAACACTATTACTGAGGCTATGGAGAGCTCACAAAAAGGGATCTATCATGACTGCCCTCCGAAAGACCCAACAAGGAGCTGAAAGAGTCAGATGCATATATTTGCACCCAACCATTGGAAAGAAGCAGCTGATCCTTGTTGTTGAATTGGGGATGCTGAAAGAAGCCAAGGAGAAGGGCAATCCTATAAGAGGATCAGCAGTCTCAATTAGTCAAGAACTCTCAAACACTGGAACACCAAACAGAGAGCATACACCCGCTGATATGAGGCCCCCTACACACATACAGTAGAGGACTTCTAGGTCTTTGTTCATTCAGAGATGATGCACCTAACCCTTAAGAGAATGGAGGCCCCTGGGAATTTAGGTCAGATGGGGTAAGGAGTGGGGACATCTACATGGAGACATGGGTGTGGGGAGGAGGTATGGGATATGCAACAGTTAGAAAGTGGATCGTAGTGGGAGGATAAAATATGGAGTGTAAAAAATAAAAATAAATAAATGTATGATGGAAACCCACAGAGAAAGATCCACATGTACAGACAAATGTTGTCACACATGAATACATACTTTGTAAATATGAACCAGGTTGACTTACTCAGTACCTTTAAGTTGTGCCATGAACCCATTTACTCAATTCTTCGTGCTAGTTTTGAAATAGCCAGGAACTTCCATTGTGCTAATTGTTTGTTGTTTTGTAGAGCTAATGAATAGAAACAGTGTAAGACAGAACAACTCTGTAGACCAGTCAGGGTGTGTTTTCCAGAGGTGCCAAACAGAAGGGAACAGTGTGCTCAGATATGTCTAACTGGGTCTTAACTACTTCAGAATCCTGTCGCTGAGGATTACATAGGAGGAAATGCCTCTGGAAGACTAGATCCTTTCTCTTGCCTTAATTTCAGATTCATCCCTTAATTATTTCTGTACAGTAACATTGTAGCTTTTCAATTCTCAGCTCTGTGGTGCATGATAGGAAGAGTATTGACTGGAGCTGGTGAGCAGGGTCAGGTGCTTTAGAGGTGTTTGAAGTGTACATATCAAGAAATCACATTGCTTTACAAATTTCTCTATGGTTATTAAGACTGGTACTGCAAAGGTACAGGAAAGGTGATGCGTTACCTGTATAGAACCTGTTTTCTAAATTTCTGAGAGAGCAAATCTTTATAAAACATTAGTTATATTATGTTACTCTGGTCAATCAAATAGAGATTGGGCACCACATTTTTACAAGAATTACATAGAGATGTATAAAACAATATCTAGTTTTATATAATTTTATAGCATACATATATGTGTGTGTGTATGTGTCTATTCATATGTTAGTGAAAATTTGTAAAGGCCTACAAAGCCCAATATGATCTATTGTTCTTGTAATCCTGGGCTGTGCCATTCTGAGATTTCTTTACTCCAGCTAAGAGTCTCTCACTCATTTCTTGATGAACAAATGCCATCTCTTTCCAACGTGCTATTTTCTTGGGTTAGGATGTTCTTCGACTGCTCATCATAAAGCTGTTCCTCTTAGTTTTTGAGCCCGAAATCTGCCCAAAATGTGAGGTAATCAGTGAATATCTTTTGAATGAAAGAAAGATAAAACGATGCATGGGTTTTAATTGTGGACTAATGAATTAGACACTGTACATGCCTAAGATTGCCGAAAACTTTGCATTTATAAATGGGTTCAAGATGTGTAGGGTTGTTATAGAAGCTCCTCTGGAAATTTCCCACTATGTGCCTGAATTACCATCACACCTGAGAACAGGCCAGTTGTCGTTTCCTTAATGTTGTTTTGTTATTGAGATATCCCAACTGTAGTGCTCTTTTCAAATTAGAATCTACTCTATCTTCTTAAGCTTATTGGTTATTCAATCCCCAGAAAGCTCCTGCTAGGAAAATATGGGTTAAGTGGGTGTTACAAGATTTAGTGTAAATAAAATGAGAGTTTGGCTGAGTTATCCACTCATTGATTCAGTGATCCAACAAAATAGTTACTCAACAAAGCCATTGTTTCTTAGCTGTTTGCACATTACGTACTGTCAGAGGCTAACATATCTTTGGTACTCAGTCCTTTAATTGTAAAAAAGTCAGAGAAATTTTTAGGTTTTAGTTGTTGTTGTTGTTGTTGTTGTTGTTGTTGTTAAAGGTGTCTCACACAAGTTCTGTAGCTTTCCTAGTAAACTCAAGATATGAAAAAATATGCAAGATACCCATAGCTCTAAGTTAGAGATGCTGGCTTTGTTAAGTTTTGTGAAGATTCTATACCTTTATCAATTTGTGTTTGTCTCCCTTTCTGGGAGGTAGTCAATGTTGGATGGTGGTTTTACAGTTCTGTTGTAAAAAATTCTTTATTTTTCGTGGAGAATGGTCCTAGTATTTTTTTGGAGGAGCTGTGAAATTTGGTTTAATTTTAAAGTTGGCAAGAAATTCACTGATCTAGCATAAAATATGCTCTCAAGGCAGATAGTTTTTAAGAGGAAAAGAACTTACTTCTTAAGAAAATGAAGATGGGTATTTAGCAAAATGAAAGGAATCCTGACTTTGTAAAGTTTTTATAAATGAAAGGACATGTGGACATGTATCTACTACCTCAGCTCACAATTTCTCTATGAGACTAACAGCAAGCCTGTAACAATTTTGTCTTGGACTCTGTTTGCTTGTGCTTATATCTTGCATTTCCAGTTAAATGTTTATGGGATGTGGGCCACTGGATATGTCTGGATGTGCTTTATCCTTTCTATGTGGATGCTTTACTATCCTTACTCTGGAATCTTTCAGCCATCCATACTTCCTGTTTCCTGCGTTGTTCCTATTTTGCTCTTGTGTCCTCTGATTATTTGTAGACTGGATCCTTGTGTTAGATTCTCTCTCCTATCTTTAGCCTTTAATTTCTATATTTTTAAAGCAATGCTCTGTATTCTTGAGTGTTCTGTTATGCCCTATTCACTAGGCAGAAAAAGAAATCATTAGCTTTAGCTTTAAATACACATATTATGTCAACATAGGAAGACTGGCCCATGTTGCTTACTTTCAGTAAATTCAGCCCTGACTTGGTTTATCCAGTTTCTGCTATTTTTAAAGTGGGGGAGCACTGTCATAAGCCGTGATTTCATATTTCCAAAGGAAAATAAAATCAAACAACAAAATCAAAGAAGCCAAGGAAATAAAATGTTCATTAAAAAGATAACCTATTACTTTCTGAGATGAAAAACATCAAAATCCACAGACAGAAAGAACAATCATTTCCACAAAAAAAAGAAAAAAAAGAAAGAAAAGAAAAGAAGGAAGGAAGGAAGGAAGGAAGGAAGGAAGGAAGGAAGGAAGGAAGGAAGGAAGGAAAAAGATCAACAGCATGTCAGGAAATATCTTGTGAGATTTTAGAACTTCAAAGATATTGAAAAATAAATCATCTCTGATGTAAAATATTTAGATAGGAGGATATAAATCAGGTGGACCTTGGGCTTACTTTCTTTTAGAAAATCACAGGGTCTAAAGGACACAGAATTTGATTCAAGAATTCTACATTAAACCAACATGTTGCTGTGTATGTGAAAGTCCTTGTTAAAGGGTAGAAAGAAGCTCTTTTACATCTTAAGATTCAGAAAGCATATATACCAGCAGCATATCTTCCAAGTCTGCCAGGCTTACATAGTGAGATTGTCAAAACTGTCAAAACTAAAATATAAAATAAAATGATAACATAAAATTGTATATAATTGTAATTTGCTAGTGCTTACCTTGATGTCTCAACCATCCAGATTGAGACCCATTCTGCTGCTTTGTGGTTGAGAGAGCTTGTCTCTGTTTTCCCAGCAGTTTCCAGGTGTTCCTATATTCTGGTCCTTTGATTACTAAGTGCCGTGTCTACTGGGATATTCTGTAGATATCAAACAAGTAGAATGCTTCCATACAGTCTTCTTTATGGGGCACAGTGCTGGGCCCATTCTAAGATTTCAATGAGTTATGTGAGTTATTCCCAACATGAATACTCATGACATAAAGTTGTGAGAATTGTGAAAAAGGTCAGATCTAAAAAAATCACAAGCAAAACAACAAAGATCAAGTGTCTTTTTTAAAAATAATGTCTTGAATTAACTTTAAATTTCCGTTACGCAGAAATGGTGGAAATGAAAAAGAATAAATCAGTATAACAGCTGAGGCAATTAATATGTGGAATAACACAGCTTCAATTTACACAAATAAATGAAAACCTTCGCTATCAATTCAGTAGTCTTGAAAATGCTTAAATACAAGAAGAGATACTGAACGGGCTGATGTCATTAAGAACACTGGATACTCTTCCAGAAGACCCAGGTTCAGTCCCCCAGCATGCACATGATGGCACATGACCATCTGTAACCCCAGTTGTGGGGAATTTGTTGCTCTCTTCTGATCTCTGTGGACACTAGCCATGCAGGTGGTACACAGGCATACACACGGGGAAAATACTTATACACATAAAATAAAAAAAATAAACTAAAGAGGGAGACATTAAGTATCCTGTCAAAAGTAACTAAAATTATCAATAATATTGATTTGTTTCACGAACCAAATAATATGAAATGCTATTTAAACTGCTTAAAGCATAAATATTAAAGCTATTAAAGTACTTTTGCAAATATAGGAAAGCAGTTTTATAACATTCTCCAGAGCTCCCTGGGACTACACCACCACCATCACCACCACCACCACCAACAACAAAACCCACATGGTAGGACTCATGGCTCTAGCTGCATATGTAGTAGAGGATGGCTTAGTCAGTCATCAATGGCAGGGGGAGGGGGGCCCTTGATCCTGTGAAGGTTCTATGCCCCAGTATAGGAGAATGTCAGGGCCAGAAAGCAGAAGTGGGTGGGTTGGTGAGCAGGGGGAAGGGAAAAGGGATGGGGGTTTTCCGAGGGTAAACTAGGAAAGGGGAGAACATTGGAAATATAAAGAAAATATTGAATAAAAATATTTTTAAAAAAAGAAATAAAAGAGAAAATACATTTAACAGAGGCAAAATATTAAATGAAGCTACTAATGGATTTCATTTGTGGTTATGAGGGCAATATTTCTAAAATATTTTAGCAAATCATCCACCAGCACACTAAGAGATTAACAAGGAATTGCCTTGTGTGAATCATTCAAATAATTTAATGTATCAATGATTTTTTTCATGTAAAATGGAGAAAATATTATTTTCATAATGCTAATACAGGCTTAAAAATCCAACAATGTTTGAATGTGAATGGGAGACCCTGTGGTATATTTATATTTAATCAGAACACATCTAAGAATGAAACACAAAAATATTCCGAGTAACTTAAACACAAAATCTGATTATATTCCCTATTAACCAATATACTGTGAGAGTTTCCTTTTGATAAAGTTGAGGCAGGGTACATTTATGAGGCCTAAGATGTATAGGAGAAAAAGAAAAATCATCAATCATTTATACACAACTGTAGCATTTCATAAGATAGGAAACCCCAAGAGAAGCTGCTAAAAAGATATAGAGACATTTTTAGCAAAAAGATTTTAGAAACTTTTACTCTGAGTTCGCTATATGAAAAGGACTTGTTACTTACAGGAGCTAAACGGAACCACTAACTAAAAGCTAGAAATTAAGAAATAGAGACATAGATAGAGAAGGACGTAGAGATGTACTTGATATACACCTCTGAAAATATCTTTATTAAAGGCTCCCAAGTGTTACTCTTACTCTGCAGGCAAGCAGCTCCTGTGCAGAGAGAAATGCCTCCTACTTTTTGGCATTGTTGGTTGTACTAACAGGAGCTTAAAAACTTTTATCAGTGTGTTCTACCCACCGATGATGTGATAATCTTTGTATCTGACACTACAGAAAAAAAAAAATACTTGAAAAACTTAAGAGTAACCCAAGATGCTTAAGATGTGGCTGGAATTAATAAAAATTCATGCTCCATTCTACTTAAGTTAATGCAAGACTATAAAGATGTTAATTTATACTACATTGATTTATAAATCGAATGTACTTCCAATAAAATTACTATTTTTATGTAGCTAGGGATGTTGAATTTATAGTTCAAATAAAGACTATTCTCTTAAAAATTAAAATAAAGATAAGGGAGCAGGCTACATTATTGCCCATTATTATATAACTTTTATAAGTAATAGCACTTTGTATCAGTGCCTGAATACTAATTTCAAAGAAAGGCAGTAGAGTCCTGAATGAGACTCAAATAATATGGTTATTCAGATTATGATAATGTTAGCATTCTAAACCTGTGTGCTAAGGACAGAATATTCAATAACTGGTGCTGGTACAACCCACCGACAAAGGAACAATTATTATTAAAGTGGAAACGGGATCTAGATGGATTAATTTTCAACAATAAAATGAAAATAGATTTCTTTCTTATAATCTTCAAGCCACATCGTTTCTAAGAAAGATAAATTATATCAAATTATTCAAATGCTGATAAATATAGCTTCATAAAATTTGAAAATTTTCCTTTTATTAAGAGATATGAAACTAGTCTCTAAAGACAGGTAGAAAAATATTGGCAGCATATATGAGACAAAGTATTAAAATCTTTAATGAATAAAACTGTCATCTAAGTAATTTTTATAAGTAAAAATTAAAAGTACAGTTTTGGGTCAGGGAGATGGACTAACCAGTAAAGGTATTTGGTCCCAAGCTTGACAGCCTGAGTTTAATTCTTGTGATTTGCATAGTGGAAGCAGAGAAATGATTCTCACAAATTCTGTTTTGACCTATATACATATGATATGACATGCACATACATTCACATAAATATACACACATCCATGTGCACCTCCATGTGTGCACAAACACACCCACACACCCACGTGTCCACATGCCTGCTCATGTGCATGCCTGAGTGTGTGCACATGTGCACTCTTGCATCCCCTTGATTCGGATCCCAGTTTGGACATGAACCTCCTTTCCCTCAGGCTCTTCTCCAAGTTTTCGTCCCCACAGTTCTTTCAGACAGGAACAATTCTGGGTCAGAATTTTTGACTGTCAGATAACTACTCCATCCCTCTACTTGATGCCCTGTCTTTCCACTGTGTTTTTGTTTGTTTGTTTATTTGTTTGTTTTGTTTTGTGTTTTTTTAAAAGAAAGATTTAATATAACATAGATTTTCTGGCAATATAGTGGTAATAACAAAAACTTAGAAACACATGATAGTGTACCAATAGAAATCTGTTAGGGCATATTATACACATAATGGAGGAAGATTTATAGAGGGTGCATTTGTAATAATCTCACCTCTGAAAAAAATGGCAAGTTGCACTATAATTTGTCTCCTTAGATGTATTAAAAAAGATGTGCATATTATTGAGTTTATTTTCTTTGTCCTCCTTTGTTTCATCTCTGACCTAGTATTGCCATTTGTCCCTGTCACTTCATAGATATGCTGATCTTTTCTTCAAGCGTTCTCTGTAATGTAGTGCTGTTGGCAATAAATCTTTCTAAAATTCTTTTATCATGTTTAACTTTCCTTTCTCCTCTAAATATGGCAGTTTTGCTGGGTATAGCAGCCTGGGCTGACAAATCCTTTTTTATTTTATTTTATTTTTTCTTTTTCAGGACTTGTAAAGTATCAGCCAAAAGGCTTTACACGCACAAGACCCACATAAGATCAAGTTGGCCGAAATTTCAGCATGGATAAAAAGGTCCTGGTGAGGTCCCACTCCTAGCTGAGGAACTATTAGCAGTTTAGGGCTGCTGCTAGAAAAAGGACCAGTTTTAATCAGGTTGTAGCCTCTTCTTCTGGTGCTCATATTCCAGTGGAAGGCATTTGCACATATTGGAAGCACCAAGCGGGATTAACAAAGAATATATGAAATGAGGTTGGGAAAAAGTGGTGGGAGGGGAGTTGGAGAGGAATGACAGGGGCTGTGATTGAGCAGAACACAATGTTTTTCTGGATAAAATTCTAAAACAGTAAGTTAAAAAGTACTGATGTTTGTTAATGTATATGTAACATGAAAGGAGACGTTTATGATAGGTTTGAAAAACTGGCAACTATGATTGCTCTGGAAAGGGGACAAGGAGAAGACAGAGCATTTACTACCACTCTATAGTCACTTTTACTGCTTGAAATATTTACCAAGTAGTTAGAAAAACTAGAGAGTGAAAAATTTCACCTCTTCAAAAACAGTTCCCTGGTTAGACTGAGACACTGTCAGAAATTTTCTCCATGAATCAGCCTTTGGGGCGATGCCCACCCCTGATTCAAAGGCAATGTTAGAAGAAAAAAAATCCCCTGAAATCCCAAGCTGGGAATCTGTAGATGGAGTTTACACAGGCATTCCCTGTTTGTGCTTGCTTCTGTCAGAACTTAGCAGGCCTTTAAGAACCCCCTCCTACAGAGCCTTCTCTCTGTTTTCTTCTATGAGGTTTACCATTTTCTATTTACTTTAAAAGATACTTTCCATGTCTCTCTCAGGTCTGGTATGATCTCCTTCATTGGCCCCCCACACAATATTTTATAATATTATTTTTTGTACTACAGATATTCAATAAATGTATGTGAATTAAATTACTGTACTTTTTTTTTTTTACAAAGTGACTGACTGTAGTGGAGGATAATTATCCTATCCTTGACATAATGTTTTACTTTGTTGCAGACAGAATTATAAATCCTTTTCTGTGTGTTTTGATAATGATGGTGATGATGATGATAGTGACAATGATGATGATGATGATGGTGTGTGTGTGTGTGTGTGTGTGTGTGTGTGTGTGTGTGTGTGTGTTTGTGTATGTGTGTGTGTACATGTCCATGCACAGTTGAATGTGCCACAGTGCATATGTAGAATACACAAGAACACTTTTAGGAGTTTGTTCTCTCCTTTCAATTGGAATTGAACTACTCAGTTTATCAGACTTAGAAACAAATGCCCTTAACCACTGAACCATCTCACCTGCCTTGAGATGACAATTTTATATCTTGAGTGGGCTATAAGTAACACCGAAATGTACAGTAGCATGCTGGAGCTGATAATGAAAACTTTCCTATACCAGAATTAAAATGATCAGATCCAATAATAAGTCCAAATATTACTATGCATCCATAATTTCTATGGCAATGTTGGATACCTGTCTTCTAGACATAGTGAATATTTTAGATGTTAGGAGTGAACCAATTGAATGTCCTTCTCCTCACATGGATAGAATTCACATGGAATACAGAGGAAATAGAATATTTGTGTGATCCTGACATATGGGCCAGCTGGGCTGCAGAACAGGATGTGGAAGCAGGAAAGCAGGGAATGGATTTAGAGGAGAAAGTAGAAATGAGCATAGAACTCTTCGTTAATCTTATGAAAGAGGTACTGTATGTGATCTCCTTTTGAAGTTTAGAAAATGGAGACATAGTCTTCAACTCACTGCACATTGCAAGCAGTAATTCATGTTAATACATGAGGCAGAGAGCTGAAGCCTAGCTTTCTAAACTCCAAAGTGTAGGGCACATTTTCTGTACTGTTTCTTTAAGGGTAAATTGTATACTGTATAAAATATTTTCGGTATTATTTTTTCTTTTAATTATTTTACTGTGTGTGTGCGTGTGTGTGCGTGTGCATATATACCTGCACACATGTGCACACAATATATGTGAGGTTGCCTATGGAAGCCAGAAAAGGGAAAAACTGCCCCTATAGCTGGAGTTATAGGCAGATGTGAGTTGCTTGACATGGGTGGTGAGAACCAAACTGAGATACTCTGGAAAAACAGCAAATGCTGGTAACTTCAGAGCCATCTTTGCAACCCTGAAAGATTCTTTTCTTGCCATTCATTCCTGGCACAGAGTTATGGGCTTAAAACATATTTCTATAATTGTACATCATGTACTTTAGACACGGCTGTCCCTTTCATTTCCCCTCCCCATAATTCCCATTGATTCCCTCAGATAATCTCAATTCTAATGTCATATTTTATATCCATATATGACCTTGTATATCTATTCAAGATCTAAGATTTATCAATGAGCAGAAAAACACATGCAATGTAAAATTTTTCAATGGACATAGCTTTTTATAGAGTCAAGCAATTTCTCCATTTATAGGACATGCACACACACACACACACACACACACACACACACACACACTCCTGAAGGTCACGGGGTTGTTTATTTAACACATGCTGACCAAGTGACTGTTTTAATAAATGTAAGGAAAATGGGACCGATACTTTAACTGCTGTCCAAGAACTGAGGCTTGGAATCAAGAACAAGACAGTCCCAGTTATATAACACATAACCAAATTCTCACAACTAGTAATGCAATATAAGAAAGCAAAATAGAGTCAAATAGAGAAACCCAAACTATAGCCTGTGAATCAAGTGAAACTTGCTGCTTGGTTTTGAATTCCTTGTCAGTTAAGATTGGTTTTTCACAGTCAGTAAATTGTTAGACAAATACCAACATTAGGAGTGACTCTATTTTGAGTCATGTGGGAATTATAGGAAGTTCAGAGTTGTGTGTCTGTGACACCATGTCAATCATGAAAATCTGAATGCATTCCAGAATGGTAGTGTGCTCAGTGGTTACAACAGAGACTGCATTATATGTATAGCTTAAAGGACTATCTGAACCCTTGCAGAAAGACATGTTGACCCTCTACTAAAGAAAGTGATTCTGAGAGCTGTGAACTACTTTAAATTGGGTAATCAAAAATTTTTCTAAATGAACATGAAAAATCAGAGCATAGAACTGTATCCAACTTTAAGTTGGTTTGTCCTACAAGCAAGACTTTCTTACTCCTGCATTGCCTTTTTCCAGTGTTCTCTGAAAGGAAAAATAAAATGGCCCTTTTCAGCCACCATCCATTTATATGCCAAGTTTCCAAAATATAGAGATTTTGGCCCAGCAGGAATGTTTCCAACAGTTATATATGAAAATAAGGAGAGAGGAGTCATTGCCACAGCACCACAGGAGAGAATATTCAGCCAAAGATTACATATGTTATTTTGAATTTAGACCATTGCATAGATTCATCAGAACCTTTCATAGTAACTTTTGAACCAAAGGAAACTACACCTTTCTGCCAAAAGCCCACTTTCTTATTAACAGACTATAATAAAGATTTGAGGCTCTAATTTTGGAATGGCTGCTGTAAGCTCCCTTGAGGAGGAACACTACATGACACATTTCTCCACCTCAAAGCTTCTGTAAATTCTACCCATGGTTTGTGTAGTCTGGATTAGTAGGTCATCTGTAGAGTGTGAGTCTACAAGAGCCTTCTCTACTGTGTGTCGTCTAACTTACTCTAACTAAAGCCAGTTCTGCCAGCTAATGCAGACAAATGGGGGGGGGGCGATTTACTAAGGAAGTGCTGACATTTTACATATGGACCTCTATTCAGGTATTTAAGTTTCTCTATGTGTTGGAGGGGATGTATAGGGGTAGTGGTGTGCATGTGCTTGTGTGCACATGTGTATGCTCATGATTTTAATCTAGTTTTTGTGTGTGTGTGATTATGAAAATCAAGGTATTTTAAGGCAATTATGACACATTACACTTTGTTCCTATTCGCCTTCCTTGTGATCCATCTCCCATTCCTCATCCTCTTCCTTTCCATATATATGTCCTTTTCCTGTTTCATGCCATATTACTTGAAATATTTCATTACATTTTCTTGTTTGTCCTCTACCTCCCTTTAGATATGCCTTATAGATTGCATTTGTTTTTATATTCTCTTTCTATATATAATATATACAGCCACACATATGTGTGTATGTATTATTGCATATACATGTATATCCTATGAAAGAAAACATGGCAATATTTATTTGTTTTGTTTATTGCCTTTAACATAATGATCTCCAGTTCCACCTATTTTCCTACAAATATTGTAATTTCATTCTTATGGCTATATAAAAATCTAATTCCTTTCCCCTTCCATCATCTGCTAGGCTGGTTTTATAACTTGATATTCTGAATTGTGCATCAATAATGTGGATATACAAGTCTCTCTGTAATACTGATCTAGAACCATTCAGGTATATATACTCAGGAATCTGACTTTTTTTTTAATATAAAGTGAGAATATATAAATTCTTCACAAAATTTTGTAAGCATTATCTGAGAAATTAGGTACTATCAAGTAAATGTTATTATTGTTAGGTACTAATAGTAATTGCTATTATTATTATTATTATTGGTAATAATGGGTAATAATATTATTAGTAGTAGTATTAGGTACTAATAGGTAACTGCTATTATTATTATTGTTAGGTACTAATAGGTTATTATTATTATTGGTAATAGCAGGTAATTGCTACTATTGTAATTGTTAGGTACTTATAAGTAATTGTTGTTATTATTATTTTAGGTACTAATATATAATTTTTATTACTATCAAGCAATTGTTACCATGACCCTTTTAAAGATGGAAAAGTTGAGACTTGTAAAGAGTAAACACTTCATCAAAAGTCACCAAACCAAATAAACAAATGGCAGAAATACAAATCTACATCTATCAACATAACGGAAGACATATATATCACTGTGACATAATATCTTTACTGTATACTAAAGAGAGAAATACTCAGTTACACAGCACATGTGTTTTAAAAATGTGGCATTGTGCACTGTGTGCAATAAATTGAAAAGATCTTTTAAGACATTTTCATTGTGAAACTACCAATGCTATGATTGTAAAGTGTGATATTTTAACAGAGTGGAATACAATGCAGAAGTTAGCACATGTAAAAAGTGCTACATGGACTTCCAGGATGTATTTCAAAAGGATATTCAGACAAATAAAAGCAAAGACAAACAGAAGAATGATGTGGCTCATCTGAGGCTATGTAAACACACTTTAAAATATGCAAAATGAGTACAGATACATGATGGCGGTTTAAAATTATGTTAGGAATGAGAAACATAAAATTGAGGATAATGGTTGTCTCTGGTTAAGGAGGGGGAGGCATGATGGAGGAACGATGCTAAAGATTCGAATACATCTGCTCTGTTTTAGACTTCAAAAACACTAAACCATCCCAGCAGAGCATTACAATTACGATATTGGCTATACATATATTATTGTATTGTTTCAGAAAATTCTAGCATATATAAACTATATTACCATTGAAGCATCTTTCAAAGCAAGCATTAGAATAGCATTAGGTAAAAAAAGAAAAAAAGAAAAAAAGAAAAAAAGAAAAAAAAAGATGCTGTGTCAATCAAGTCAGCTCCAAACAAACAACTCTTTTCAACTTTTACAAAAATGTTGGTTTACTAGTTGAACTTCTCTCAAGTTAATAAGCATACAGTTATTTTTTCACTGCAATTCCCAAAACCAGCTTCCTTATGCTCCCCAAAATGATGTCTCCAGCACATACTGAATTCATATTTTAAAGATTTATTGTGTTCAGAAGCACTATAAAATGAGTAGCTTTAAAAACATGACCTGGATGACTGTTTTATACCATTTTTTTTCAGCAAAGCTTTACTTAATTTTCAAACGAATCCATACCCAATCTTCCCCATGCAGAACATATTTAAATATATTCACTTGTCCTTTGAAATCGCTTCTTAGATGGAAGGGTTCAGAGATCGTTGGTAGAATGAATGGTTTTCAGTCCAGTCCAGACACTTAGTAAGTCTAGGATGGCTTGTGCCAGCTAGCAGAGAAATACTCAAAGACGAATGGAGTCATCTCAGAGGGAAACATGGACAATATGAAATAGTTCTCCCTCACCTGAGGTGAGAGATTTAGGAATCAAAACCAGTAATGATTTCAGTGTATTGAAATACCAATTTTATCACCAAGTATCAAAAAGCAATCACAATTAGAACGAAATTCTTTTGCTAGTGACCATTGGTCAAGAACATTGCTTCAACGTAAGTATTTTGCTCTGAAATTGGAAAATAATGGTAAAGATTTAAGTCAACAAACCAATCAAACCAAGAAACAGTTTCTTTCTTGAATCAATTTCCCTGTCTATTCTGGCTATAGATTGGAAATCACTGATGTAGGCAAACCCTGTGTATGTCATTTCATACTTTCTGTGTAAGTTTGGGCAAGGGGGCTAATGCTTGAGAGAAATGCTGAGGGTGGTCTTAACCCCTCCTCTTTTACCAGAGCTGCCCGCTGAGCCTTTTAGTAGCTATTTCTGTGTGAAAATCAAGTGTGATGTCTATTGCTTCTAGTCACTGAATCCTTACTAGGCCAAGTGTTAGGAGAGCCTGAATATTCTCTTGACTCTCTTTTAGATATATTTGTGTAGGCTTTAAGTAATTTTTTGTGCAACTTTTTCAACTCTTGACCACATGACAGTTTTTATTCTATTGCCATCTGGGTCCGCTGAACAGAATATACTGTATTATCTTTTCCTTTTGTACATTATGCACTGAGAATTAAGAATGGAATTCCTTCCATGTGGAACATGACCAGTACAACAGAGTATGAGATTATTGCTAATACTTGTTAACTTACCCCATACAACCATTAGACTGAAGAATAAGTTCATAAAAAAGGAAGCACTGTGCATAACTTTCTAAGTACAGCAATCTGGTGCCACTCAGTGATCATTATACAGTTTTAAAAATCACTAGTATAAAGGATTGAGGAATCCATCATTGGGATGTGTTACACATATTGCAGGAAGATGGAAACCTGATGTTTGGATTTGGGATTTTGTTTTTCTTCATGCTAGACAATTAGTGCCAGAGACTTAACAATGTGTAAGGGATGCTGGGAATGTGGCCCTTTCTGTACTTCCTGAAAATAATTTGGCAAACTCTCAAATGAATACTTTATTGCCTTGTTAAAATGCTAATGTATTTTATTATTATTAGTTTGCACATGCATGGATAGAAAACAAGAACAAAACTTGATAGTGCCAATTGTAGGATTATCCTATATTCCCATCCTGAAACTCTTCAGGCTTGAGGTCAGTTTTGGAAGATGGCTCATTCCCTGCAATCCTTTTCAAAGCAATAAAAGGAATAAATGATGATGTTTGGTCTTGTATCTTATGTTACACCCAAGAAAGCCCAACACCTTTAGTTCTTTGAAAAAGACAGGAGTTGTGAATAAATGCCTTCTATAAAGGCTAGCTATTAAGTTTATTATTCTCATTACAGCATAAATAAAGGTTACTGGAAATGGACCACTTAAAAATGAATTCTGAATCATAATAGATTAAGTTCACATTATTTTTATATAAGCTTTTCAAAGCCTTGCAATATTTAAATTATTATTTAATTCAGTATAAGCATTAAGTGGTTTTCTAAAATAACCACCCTGCCTTTGT
This sequence comes from Mus minutoides, assembly GCA_902729485.2. Classification (NCBI taxonomy): domain Eukaryota; kingdom Metazoa; phylum Chordata; class Mammalia; order Rodentia; family Muridae; genus Mus; species Mus minutoides. The sequence continues at coordinate 63,458 of LR752194.1, read as the reverse complement.
GGTTAGACATGAGAAAGAATGGACCTACGGAGCACACAGCCATGTCAGATAAAGAAGAGAATGGAGATTCTTTAAAGGACTGAAGAATTAAAGGCTGTGGTATCACACAACAACTATAAAAGTAAATGTTCCACATACACAACAGTTCATATGACTGAATGTATAGGATGGAACATGTATTGTATAAGATACAGTATGTCACAATGAGAACACACTTAGTTTGGGATCTCATAAAGTTTGTGGCTTGATAGAGCAGGTAGACTGCAAGTCAACGAATTATATGGAGAACTTATAAATTACTGTTGGTAGACCTAATCGAAATTACCTTTATATTTCTGATGAAAGAAAAAACTAACATCTTCAGCTGAATCTAAGGAACAAAGAGGGATATGAACAGTCTTCTCTTTGCACAAGTAGATTCCACCGACAAAGAGCAGAGGTAAGCATGGAACTCAAAAAGGCACAGAGAGTTTTCTTTGTCAAACAGAAAAATTACTGATGGATAATGAGTCCAGCTATGAAGATTTTTAGAAGAACATGCAGCTTGTATCTTCAGGACACAGTGGAAATCTGTAAGGAAAATATAAAGCATGATGACATGATGATAAGACAGGTGGTGTCTGAGCACCCTTACTTGCTCAGCCATGGTGGACTCTGTAGTACATTGTTTTTTTATTTGACTGTTTGTTTTATATAGAAAGAGAGAAACAATTCATAGGGTTGACTGTTTATTTTCTATAGAAAGAGAAGGTTAGATGGCTGAGGAGTTGGGGAGGATCTGAGAGGAGATGAGGGAAGAGAAGCCATGATCAGAACATAGTGTATAAACAATTATTTTTAATAAAAGCAAATAACAATAGAGGTTGTCAATATATGGCAGTGGTTATAATAATGTTATGTGGGTAAACAACTGTTCTCTGTACTTAAGGCCTGTTTCTCAGGAAAAAACTTGTGTTCTGACCTTAATTTGTACATCTATCTGTCTGTCTGTCTATCCATCTATCCATCTATCCATATCCATATATCTATATTCATATATGTCTATGTCCATATATGTGTATTTATATTATTTTTATAATATTTAATTATTTGATAATTTCATAGATGAATATAATTCACTCTGCTTGCGATCCCTGCATCATTCCCCCCCTTCCACCTCTATGAACTTCCCCTCTTCCATACAAGGCCCTGTTTTTACATTTATATCTTTTTATTTGTGAGCTACTGAGTTTAATATCAGTCTATTTGCTGGATTATGGGTTTATATTCAATTGAAGACAATGCCTCTTTTTTTTTAAGAATGTCCCAGCTCATTGTTCAGCAAAGAGACATATTTTAAAGTGAATACCTGATGATACCTGCAATTTTAGAGTATGTTTGGGTATCACAGAAGGAAAGAAGAGAGGATAAATTGTTATAGGTTGTCAATGCCTTATTAAGCAAACTTCTGCAAATATCTGCAAGGAACTGAGTCTTGGAATACACATTGGTAAAATCAAGGAATGAGGCTAAGTAATTCTGAAGATACTACAACTCGTTAAATCTGTGACCTGAATTATCTTGACATTCTTCCTTTGTTTCTGTGTCTTGGCAAAGTTGATTTCATTTAAGTGATAGCAATAACTCCTCCACATGCTCTCAAGCTAATTTGCTTTTTAAGGACTATGTCTTAAAGGTATGACTGCCAAACATAGTTACAAATTGGAAAGGAGAGAATAGGCTTTCATTCATGTAGACCATGTCATTGTCTTTGTAGAAATTTAAAGCATTTGTTTAATACATAAGAAATAAAAGGAGAGCTCAAATTTTCTGAGAGAAAGCTGTGTCCAAATAAATCTTGAAATCATTAGGAGTTTTTTCTCCATACCAGCAATAATCAGGCAGCAAACAGACGAAAGCAGTTTATAATAGCAAAATACATCTGTAGCGGGTGAAATGACTCCCCCAACCTAGTTGTGTCTACATAGAACCTGAGTGGATTTTTAAAAAGAAATTAGAAATTGTTTAAGAATAGATTGGAGAAGATCCCTTGGCTGGCTTCTAAGTTTAGAGATGTATCTTTCTTGAAGGTAGAATGTTGCCCATGAGAGGGAGAGAGGCCATGGGTTTTCCTCCTGTTTTCTTTCACTGGTTTCTTATTTCATGGAGAAACCAGCAGCTACCTTGCAGGGCCCCTCTGAGAGGCTTATAAGACAGAATCTGAGGCTACTTGTCAGGAATCAAGTGAGCCATCCTGTAGGGGCTCTTTCAAGCATACATATTAAACCTTCTGTAGCCACACTGTCTAAAAATTCTTGAGATCTCAAGCCAGGATGCCAAACTGAGATCTGTCTATGTTCCTGACCTATAGATGGTGCAAAGATAAACACTCTCAAGGTTACTTAGTTTGGAAGGATTTTCAGTGCCTTAATGCTCAATACCACACACTTCTTTTCATTCTCCTGTTTGCCTCTTTCTCACTTTCTCATCCTTTGCTCCTTTTCTTCTTCCTTCCAACTTTCTTTTTTTTTCCCCACCCCACTGTCTCTAACTGTCTTACTTTAGGCACTTCTGGTCATCCTAATTTTCTTCTCTCTTTCCCAACTCTCCCTTTCTCCTCCATGCTATAAAGTTGCACTGAGTGACAACTTCACACTGGGCACCACAGAGCTTAGGAAAGTCACCAAACATCGTCCAATTCTCAGAGTGACTTAGTTCTTACTAGACAGAAGAACTTACTGGACAGAAGAAAAGCATCACACAGCAGTGTTTTGGAAGTTGATGACATTTAAGGAAGTAGAGAGTAAAGGAGAAAGGTCTCATTCTTTTTGGAGGAGATAGGAAAGCTTCATCAGGAGCCAAGGGGCCAATTGATGTAAAGAGGGCTTGTACCCGTGTTTCAACCATGTACAAAAATCATGAGGTTGAGGGAGAAAGGGTCCATCTCAGGGGATAAACAGTATATATATATATATATATATATATATATATATATATATATATATATATATATATATATATATCAAATGAATTATTGACACAAAGGTAAATAATTAGTTTACCACTTGAATCACTTCTGAAAATAATAGTCTCAGTGCTTTATCGTTTTACCTTTCAAAGCACGTGGATGATAGTGTAAAAAGAAGCTTACTGATAATGGTACACACAGAAAATTCTCTGAGCCTTGGTTTCTTCATCCTTTAAACATAGCATGACTCTTGCCTGGTAGAGATATAACGTAGGAAATCACCTTCTAGCACGTCTGACACATACTAAGTACACTGAGTTGCCCATGCTCCAGACCACAATTATTTCTGAGTGTTTAGATATTAGATTTTCTGTATTCCCTTTCAGGCATCCTGTGCCAAAAGAATCCATCTATTTTAAAAGGTCAAATGATAAAACACAGAGACTACTATTTTCTTCCAGTATGTGCAGAAATGAGTGTTTGCTGCTTAATGGATACTAGTTGGATAATTAGTCAGAAAGACTCTTTAATTTGACTCTCAGGAGAAGATGGCCAGAGGATGGAAGGAAAGTAAATGGTCATATTATGAAGTCCTGAAACTACATGTTATATGGGGTTGATCATAGTGGTCTTTGATCCTACAAAATTTTAGTGAGTCCAGGATGCTTACTGAAAGCATTTCCTAGGGACAGTGATGTCCCCGAGGGAAATTAGTCCCAGGTCAGCAAATCTCTTTATTGGAATTCACTGAAGTTGCATTGGAATTCCATTAGGACTGTCTAGCCCTTTGAATTTCTCAGAGGGGCAAATGTTAACATCTATGAGGTTTTCGATATGAGACACCTAACTGTGCAGAAGAGTGTATGTATGCAACTTATCTTTAACTCAGATGTCATTTCCAATTCCTCTTTTCAAATGTTTGCACCTTAGTTTTCCAGATCTGTCTTCCCATTTCCTTCCAGCTCAACATTTTTGTTTGTTGGCTAGCAACCACTCAGCCCCATTAGAAAGTATTCTAAAAATGTTACATATTTCCTAATATCTTGTAATAAGCCTTTGTGTTTATTTCTTGTGGTGAGGTGGGCCTATAGCAATTCTCAGCTAGGGATCATACACAGCATTTGGGGGAGATCTTGGAATGACAGCTATTATTCCACTAGTTGCCAGACAGGATTCAGCTTCCTGGAGGGCTGACAAAAATATGAATGGGAAATGAGGTCATAGCCCCACGACACTGTGACAATGAACTCAAATCAAGGGCTCATAGCCACTTAGGGAAAGAGGCAATATTAAAGATAGCTGTGCATAATTCTTTTCATTGTAGAAATAAGAAAATTCAGACAGAGGAAACTGGACAGCCTTGTCCAAAGTCTTATCTATAAGGTAACAACAACAACAAAAACAACAAAAATTCTATTTTGCAATGTATATTTTAATTCTCAATTTAATTTGATAGAAGTAATTTGTCTTTCAGGAGCCAATGAGCTGTCCCAAGGACCCACATGTTGAAAGAAAAGAATTAGCTCCTGCAAGTTGTCCTTTGCCCTACACATGTGTTCTATTGCTTATGCATATAACACACACACACACACACACACACACACACACAGACACACACACACACACAGACACCCCCACACACACACACACAACATACAAATAAATGTTTTTAAAATGATAGATTTTTTTCAGTTAGATAAATGTGAGTTTTGAATCCAAGTTTCAACTCTTCTGCTAACCTTGTTGATGTGACCTTGTCGACAGGCTGTTGCATAGATTATAGATAATTTATGTAAAATGCCTCACACATTATAGACCCTCAATAAAAATGAGTTCAACCATTGACCAAAGGAACAATGTTGATGGAAGAACCTCGTGAGCTCTGCAATACAAAGCTGATAGGAGAGGAATGGTAATCCATTTTGTTAATTGATCAACAGAGTTATGGCTAGAAGCCTTGTAAATGCTTACAGGGTCTCTCTCTCTCTCTCTCTCTCTCTCTCTCTCTCTCTCTTTCTCTCTCTCTCTCTCTCTCCTGTGCTGATTTACTCTCCAAGTTGAAAAGAGGCTTTTGCTTGATTATCTTTTTTTTCTTTTCAGTTTTTATTTTATGCATATGGGTGTTTTGCCCACACATGTGTATGCACCATATTGTCTGTGGAGGTCAGAAGAGCACATCAGATCACCTAGAACTAAAGTTACAGGTTGTTGTGCGAGTTGAACCGTGTCCTCTAAATGAGTAACTAGTGCTCTTAGTAGTTGTTGAACTATCTCTTCATCCTCCATAGTCTTGCATTTTTATTTACATGTTTTGAGATTGATGAATGGGCTGGCTGTGTTAGTTGAGCTAGTAAAGACAGTTGCTACTTAACTTGGTGGCCTGTGTTTAATTCCCAGAATTCATATGGTAGAAGGACAGAATATCACCTCTGTAGCTCTGATCTCTCTCTTTCTCTCTCTCTCTCTATCTCTATCTCTTCTCTCTATCTCTTTCCATCTCTCCCTTACTCCTGCTTTTTCTCCCCCCCCATGTGCACACACAAGTTAACAAGTAAATAAATATATGTAAAGCAATTAAAATCATATTGGCCTGTATTTAGAGGCAGGAATCTAAAGCTTTGATAAACAATTATGCCTTCTGTTCCTTGAAAGAGAAAATCAGACATAGCCATGAAGCATGAAAGAAGAGTCAGTTTTCAGGCTCCCAGAATACTGTGCAGTTCTCTTTCTAAATAGCCTAACATTCTTCAATCAGAGAGAATGAGTGGAGATTACATTCATGCTTCTCTGTAATCTTTCTTATGAATAAGACTCAACCTTTTTATAGGACCTCTCTGTTCACAAAGCAATCTAATGCTTACAGGCTTAAGTTTTGGTTCTCAACATTATCTCATGTAGTATGGAAGGGGAAGATAATTACCTCCCTCATTTCACAAACAAGAAAATCCATGACTAGACATCAGCACCCTAAGTGCAGTCTGCAGACCCTCCCTGCACTCTATAGTGTTGTGTCATGAGTGAACTTAAATGTTTAATAATGTATCTGTGCTAGAAACCCTACCTCCCTTTTTTCCTCATCTCCCCAATCTCTACTTCACTTTCTATAGGGAAACCATGATGAGCTTCACAAATCACTACTGCTGGGCTAGTATGTGGATTAAAAGAATTATTATATATTAAAATGCATATGAGCACAACTGACAGGAAGTTACATTACACTAAACACTGTCTTTTATTATTTTGTATTTTGTATATAGTCTCTCCCAGAGTCTCTTTTTTTACCATTCTTTTTCTGTCTGGCTTTTATGCACTCTTATACAAGTGCCTATACATCATTTTATCCCCATTTCCCCCCATACAGTCCTGATTCTGTACTGTGTACTTGTATGTTTTTACAATGTTCATCATTGCAATGTTCATCTTTGCTGACTACTATTATTTGAATCATTGTCTCTGGATTCTAGTAAAGTATCTATATCACTCATATGTCTTCTTCAGCTTTTAAGCTTGTGATTTATCCCATGGCTCCCATGAGCGCTAAACAAAACTTCTGCTTTAAAATGGAAATCTTTCCTTCAATAACTCAGTTGCAAAAGTGAATAAGAGTAGAAATTCTATCTTGTCCACCTTCAGTGCCCTTTACCTCATCTAGCACAAGGCTTTGACCTACTGGCCACTCACACAAACATTCTGATTTTAATGCCCTAAACTGCCTTTCTATCAGAGCAACCTTTGAGATTTCAAAAGCTCTTCCCTGGACATTTTTATTCTCAGGCAGGTAGCAGGCATGACCCAGATATCTTGGTGTCTCTGGATAAAAGAAAGCAAATGCCCCCATTTTCCTCCCAACTGAGAGGCAAAAAGTTCACAAGGTCTTTGCTGCCTTCACTGGTGAAATGTGTATGCTGGAGCCTTCGCCTTGCATAGCCTTATATCTTACTCCTCTCACTGCTGAGGCAACTTCGCCTCTCCTAAAGGAGATTAATTAGCCATGAAGCCAACTTCTACCTGAGCTCCCTGATTTTGGTTCAGTCATGGTATTTGGAGACAATGCAACTGATTTAGAACATATGTGGATTTTTCAGGAATCCTCTGTAGAAGCCATCAATAATAATAATTAAGAAGCTTTCTGCTTGCAGACTGACATAAATATGATTACGTGAATGAGTTCAGCATTAAACACGAATGTGCTTCCTGTTGGGGATCCCAAAACAATCTGTAAGCTATCCATCTCATTATTTCTTGTAAAGGATGTCAGGAATAATAAAATGCTTCAAACAGATTCACAAAACATTTGGACTTCAGGACATACAAAGAGTAAATGCATATTTACGTATTTTCCTGTGCCTGAAATCGATCAAGAGGAAACAGAAATGGTCAAAGGATTAAAAACATTGAAGTTAACATTAACCTGTAGTCCAAACACTGGGCACCTCCAGATCAACGTTGGAGAATGTTTCCAAATAAAATGTCATTTGAACCAAACAGGAAAAAAGGAAAAGTGTATATGCTAAACCAGTCAAAAAGAAAAGCAAAGCCACTGACAAAAATCACCAATATTTAGTATGTCTCTAGAAAAGAGTAGAAGTAAACATTGTAATAACATTGATAAGGAGAAATAATGTTATGGACTGGAAAGAACCAAAAGTGTGACCTTTAGAAAGTAAATGATATCAACCCTTAGCAAGGAGAAATGCAACTATTTTACATCATAAGAACAGATGCTGTCATAAAAAAAAAAACCGGCTGATTTAATTTAAACAAAAGATATTCTTTTCAATTTACAGGGATTAAAAAGCTTTTTTGAATTAAAATATGTGTTTAATAATCTATGTTTACAATACAATCATAGGAACATATCAATTAATTTTTTAGTGAATGGGCTGGACAAATGAGAATGGATGGGAAAATGTAGCTCAAAGAGAGTGGAAATAAACTAAGCCTACTGCATATTTGGGTGTGCTCCAGGATCATAAAATAACTTTGTTCAGGAAGACAGCTGCTCAATTACATGCAACCAGGAGTCAATAAGTAGCTTATTTCTGTGTGGGAAAATAATGTATGGTCAGAAAAGTATTCCAAACTGAGGTACACAATAACCTTTCAATAAAGAATGTTCAACTATCTAACGAGCTACCTGGTTTAAAAGATTGGGTTGTACATGTTGTCAGTGTTTCCTTACTGTAACAAATGTTTGAGAGAAACAGTATAAAAAATGAAGTTAGTTCTCCTTTTCTTACCAGAGGTTTAATTCCATGGCAGCTGGGACTCTATTGTGTCTATGCTTGTGCTGAACCTCGAGAGTGGGTTGAGCCAAGAGGTTTACTTCATGTCAGGTGCCATGGAGCTCATCCCAAGTCAGCCTGAAACTCATTTAGTAGACTGTTCATTACAAATGGAAATATGATTTACCAAGGAAAAAGAATGGGCTATATTTTAATGTTGTTAAATTGAAATAAAATTGAACAAATTGCTAATTTTAAAAACCACAAAATTTCAATGATATACAAAAAATGGGTACATTTAACTACTTAATATGTATTGTTTACTGGATATTTTATTTATTTACATTTCAAATGTTATCCCCTTTCCTGATTTCCCTCTGGAAATCTCCTATCCCATCCCCACTCTCCCTGCTTCTATGATGGTACTCCCCTACCCACCCACCCACTTCTGCCTCCGTGCCCTGGCATTCCCCTGCACTGGGGCATTGAACTTTCCCAGGACTAAGGGCCTCTCCTCCCATTGATGTCCAACAAGGCCATCCCTCTACTACATATGCACCTGGACCCATGGATCGATCCAAGAGTACTATTTGGTTGGTGGTTTATTCCCTGAGAGATCTGGGGGGTCTGGTTGGTTGATGTTGTTCTTCCTATGGGATTTCAAACCCTTTCAGCTCCTCAGTTCTATCTCTAACTCCTCCATTGGGGACCTCATGCACAATCCAATGTTTGGCTGTGTGCACTTGTCTCTGTATTTGTCAGGTTCTGGCAGAGCCTCCCAGGACACAGCTATATCAGGCTCCTGTCTGCAAATACATCTTGGCATCCACAATAGTGTCTGGGTTTGGTTTCTGTATGTGGGATGTATCCTTAGGAGGGGCAGTCTCTGAATGACCTTTCCTTCAATCTCTGCTCCACACTTTTTCTGCATATTTTGTTCCCACTTTTAAGAAGGACTGAAGCATCTAAACTTTGGTCTTCCTTCTTCTTGATCTTCATGTGGACTAATATCCACTTATCAGTGAGTGCATGTTGTGTGTGTTCTTTTGTGAGTGGGTTACCTCACTCAGGATGATATTTTCTAATTCCATCCATTTGCCTATGAATTTCATGAGGTCATTTTTAATAGCTGAGTAGTACTCCATTATGTAAATGTACCAAATTTTCTGTACCCATTCCTCTGTTGAAGAATAGCTGACTATTATAAATAAGGGTACTATGAAAATAGTACCTTTTTATATAGTGGACCATCTTTTGGGTATATGCCCAGGAGTGGTGTAGCTGGGCCCTCAGGTAGTATCCAATTTTCTGAGGAATGGTTAGACTGATTTCCAGAGTGGTTGTACAAGCTTGCAGTCCCATCAGCAATGGAGGAGTGTTCTTCTTTCTTCACATCCTTGCCAGCATCTGCTGTCATCTGAATTTTTAATCTTAGCCATTCTGACTGGTGTGAGGTGGAATTTCAATGTTTTGATGTGCATTTCCATGGTGACTAAGGATGTTGGACATTTCTTTAGGTATTTCTGGGCCATTCATTCAGTATTCCTCAGTTGAGAATTATTTGTTTAGCTCTGTACCTGAAATAGGGTTATTTGGTTCTCTAAAGTCTAACTTCTTAAATTCTTTGTATATATTGAATATTAGCCCTCTTTTGAATGTAGGATTGATAAAGATCATTTCCTAATCTGTTGGGTACTCTTTTGTCCTATTAACAGTGTCACTTACCTTAGAGAAACTTTGCAATTTTATGAGGTCCCATTTGTTGATTCTTAACCTTAGAGCATAATCCATTGATGTTCTGTTCAGAAAATGTTCTCCTGTGCCCCTTTGTTTGAAGCTCTTCCCCCACTTTCTCTTCCATTAATTTCAATGTCTCTGGTTTTATGTAGAGGTCCTTAATCCACTTGGACTTGAGCTTTGTACAAGGAGATAAGAATGAATCACTTTGCATTCTTCTTTAAGTTAACTGCCAGTTGAACCAGCACCATTTGTTGAAAATACTTTCTTTTTACCATTGGATGGTTTTATCTCCTTTGTCAAAGATCAAGTGACCATAGGTGTGTGGGTTCATTTCTGGTCTTTAATTCTATTCCATTGATCTTCCCACCTGTCTCTGTACTAATACCATGCAGTTTTTATCACAATTGTTCTGTAGGACAGCTTGAGGTCAGGGATGGTGATTCCACCAGAAGTTTTTTTACTGTTAAGAATACTTTTCACTATCCTGTTTTTGTTGTTGTTGTTGTTATTCCAAATTAATTTGCAAATTGCTCTTTCTAACTCTATGAAAAAATGATTTGTAATTTTGATGGGGATTGCATTGAACCTGTACCTTGCTTTTGGCAAGATGGCCATTTTTACTCTATTAATCCTGCCAATCCATGAGCATGGGAGATCTTTCCATCATCTGAGATCTTCAATTTCTTTCTTCAGAGACTTGAAGTTCTTGTCATATAGATCTTTCATTTGCTTGGTTAGAGTCACACCAAGATATTTTATATAATTTGTGAGTATTGTGAAGGGTGTCATTGCCCTAATTTCTTTCTCAGCCTTTTTTATCCTTTGAGTAGAGGGAGGCTACTGATTGTTTGAGTTAATTTTATATCCAGCCACTTTGCTGAAGCTACTTACCAGGCTTAGAAGTTCTCCGGTGGAAATTTGGTGTTACTTAAGTATATTAACATATCATCTGCACATAGTGATATTTCTATTTGAATTTTGATATTTTGATATCTTGATTTCTAATTTGTATCTGTTTGACCTTTTTTTGTTGTCTAGTTTCTCTGGCTATGATTTTGAGTCCTATAAAGAATAGTTAGGGAGAGAGTAATTCACCATGTCTAGTCCCTGATTTTAGTGTGATTGTTTCAACTTTCACTCCATTTAGTTTGATGTTGGCTACTAGAAATGACAAGGATTATATTCTATAGGGACTATATATTATAAGGTCTTAATATTATATAAAATTATAGAATGTTAAGAATGAAAATTAAAGTATTATAACTAAAATAGCATATATTATGAATAATAAAATATACATATAAAAGTAAGAAAAATTATTCAAAATAGCCCCAATAAATATGTAGAAAATTTAAATAGATCTAACGTAAGAATTAAGAAAAACCATTAAAGACATATAGATGAATAAATATAAATTAATTTTGTTGATAAATGTTAGGTTTTTTTCTTGAATTCCATACAGACTTATTCCTTAAGTTTTATCCAATTAGTTAAAATTTTAATAGAGCTTTAAAAAACTCTTTTGTTTGTAAAAGTACAAATGGGACACTCTGTGACAATATAATATCTACATGTAATTACATTTGTTCATTATTTATTAATACATATTAATAAAATAATTAAGAAAAAACTGAAGTTGTGATGATTATATATATATATATATATATATATATATATATATATATATATATATNAAAAAAAAAAAAAAAAAAAAAAAAAAAAAAAAAAAAAAAAAAAAAAAAAAAAAAAAAAAAAAAAAAAAAAAAAAAAAAAAAAAAAAAAAAAAAAAAAAGAACTCTTCCATATCTTGATGGCAGTGATGTTTGTGTGTCTGTGTATAATAAGTTGAATTTTATGCAACTATGCTGCTTGCTTCCACATGCTTGATATTCTAGAGATCAAGAATAATTATTCAAGGTGCGGGCTCCATAGTGACATTCACCTCCCCAAACCACAATATGTAAATAAACAAATAAAATTTCAGAACAATAAAAATCAATTAAAAGTTTTTCAGCATGTAAATTGGATTTCCATTGTAAAACACTGACAAGGGGGCACAAACTCAGCAGTCAGTCCCACAGTCCCCAGAGGACTCTCCATGCCTCAGGCGCCCTAGCCCACCCAGGATCTTAGGACTACTGCTGAATGGAACACAACATCTGTTCAAAAACAACCAGGAGGGGCCTGTGCCAGTAGGAACAGGGACACAGGAAACCTGCCCAACCAGTGACTGGAGTTTGTTCTGGTTTGGTCAGTGCCAGACCCATGCCACGTTGGACATGAACTCAGCAGATGGCCCCATGATCTCCAGAGGACTCTCCACACTGCAGGTGCTCTAGAATGCCCCAGATCTTAGGATCACTGGTCTGGGATAAAGTCGAAGCTTCTTAGAAAACCAAGAAGATGGAATTATAAGAACTGTTGCCTGGCAGTTGACTGATGACATCTTAGTTAGAGTTGTAATTTCTTTTTTTAAAATTGTTTTTGACTCTGTACACCTTCCCTGCCAGAGGAGAGTCAGCCTCCAGAGAGGGTTCTGACCCAGGGACTCAGGTGAGAGCACCATTTTATATCCCAGGTCTCTCAGAGACCAGTCCACACAGAAGAGCATGCAGGCCACAGAAGCAACAGAGCTTCTTGGACAGGGTCCCTTCTGGCCTTCATCTTCAGCCAGGAGGCAGAGCTGAGACCCAGAGCTCTGTGCACCTTCTCCACCACAGGAAAGTTGGCCTCCAAGGAGGGCTTTCAATCTGGGACTCAGGTGAGGACACAATCTTGTATTCCTGGTCTCTCAGACACCAGTCTGCACAGGAGAACACAAGGGCCTCAGAAGCAACAGAGTTTCTTGGACAGGGTCACTTTGGGCCTTCATCTTCAACCAGGAGGTAGATCTGAGCAGCAAACCTCTGTGTACCTTCACTGCAAGAAGAGAGCTTGCCTGCAGAGAGTGCTCTGACCACTGGGACTCAGGAGAGTTGGACTCCCACGAGTGATGACAGATGCTAACAGAATCACAGGAAGAACAAGCTCCAGCCAGAGAAATCCATAATATCTAACACCAGAGACTACGAGATGGTGAAAGGCAAACATAAGAAACTTACTAACAGAAACCAAGATCACTTGACATCATCATAAACCAGTACTCCCACCACAGAGAGTCCTGGATACCCTAACACACCTGAAAAGCAAGATTCAGATTTCAAATCATATTTCATGATGCTGGTAGAGGATTTTAAGAAGAGCATTAATATCTCACTTAAAGAAATACAGGAGAACACTGCTAAACAGGTATAAGTCCTTAAAGAGCAAGCACAAAAATCCCTCAAAGAATTACAGGAAAACACTGCCAAACAGGTAGAATTCCTTAAAGAGGAAACACAAAAATCCATTAAAGAATTACAGGAAAATACAACCAAGCAGGTGATAGAATTGAACAAAATCATTCAAGATCTAAAAATAGAAGTAGAAACTATAAAGAAAATCCAAAGGGAGACAAGTCTGGAGATAGAAACCCTACAAAAGAAATCAGGAACCATAGATGCAAGCATCAGCAACAGAATACAAGAGAAGAACGAGAAGAAGATTCCATAGAAAGCATGGACACAACAATCAAAGAAATTGCAAAATGCAGAAAGATCCTAACTCAAAACATCCAGGAAATCCAGAACAAAATGAGAAGAACAAGCTAAGGATAATAGGTATAGATGAGAATGAAGATAAAGGGCCAATATATATCTTCAACAAAATTATAGAAGAAATCTTTCCTAACCTAAAGAAAAATGCCCACGAATATACGAGAAACCTACAGAACTCCAAATAGACTGTACCAGAAAAGAAATTCCTCCCGACACATAATAATCAGAACAACAAATGCACTAAGTAAAGATAGAATATTAAAAGCAGAAAGGGAAAAAGGTCAAGTAACATATAAAGGCAGACCTATTAGAATTACACCAGATTTCCCACCAGAGACTATGAAAGCTAGAAGATCCTGGACATATGTTATACAGACCTTAAGACAACACAAATGCCAGCCCTGGCTACTATACCCAACAAAACTCTCAGTTATCATAGATGGAGAAACCAAGGTACTCCATGACAAAACCAAATTCACACAATATCTTTCCATGAATCCAGCCCTTCAAAGGATAATAAAGGGAAAACTCCAACAAAGGAGGGAAAGCAGGAAAGGGATACTTCAACAAACCTAAAAGAAGATAGCTGTAAGAACAGAATCCCAACTCTAAGAACAAACATAACAGGAAGCAACAATTACTTTTCCTTAATATATGTTAATATCAATGGACTCAATTCACCAATCAAATGACATAAACTAAGAGACTAATTATATAAACAGGACCCAACATTTTGACGCTTACAGGAAACTCACCTCAGGGAAAAAGACAGATACTACATCAGAGTAAAAGGCTAGAAAACAATTTTCCACACTAACGGTCTGAAGAAACAAGCTGGAGTAGCCATTCTAATATTGAATAAAATCGAATTCCAGCACAAAGTTATCAAAAAAGAAAAGGAGGGGCACTTTACACATCAAAGGTAAAATATTCCAAGATGAACTCTCAATTCTGAATATCTATGCTCTGAATGCAAGGGATCCACATTCATTAAGGAAACTATAATATAGATCAAAGCACACATTACACCTCACACAATAGTAGTGGGAGATTTCAACATGCCACTCTCATCAATGGACAGATCCTGGAAACAGAAACTAAACAGAGACACATTGAAACTAACAGAACTTATGAAACAAATGGATTTAACAGATATCTGCATAACATTTTATCCTAAAACAAAAGGATATACCTACTTTTCAACGCCTCATGGTACCTTCTCCAAAATTGACCATATAATTGGTCACAAAACAGGCCTCAACAGATACAAAAATATTGAAACTATCATATGCATCCATTCAGATCACCACAGATCTTCAATAACTATAAAATAATAAAAGGCAACATCCACATGGAAGCTGAACAACACTCTACTCATGATCACTTGGTCAAGGAAGAAATACAGAAAGAAATTAAAGACTTTTTAGAGTTTAATGAAAATGAAGCCACAACATACCCAAACTTATGGAGGAAAATGAAATCAGTGGTAAGAGGAAAACACATAGCTCTGAGAGCCTCCAAAAATAAATTAGAGAGAGCATACACTAGCAGCTTGACAGAACACCTGAAAGCTCTAGAACAAAAGGAAGCAAATTCAACCAAGAGAAGTAGACAGCAGGAAATAATCAAACACATGGCTTAAATCAACCAAGTGAAATAAAAAGAACTATACAAAGAGTCAACCAAACAAAGAGTTGTTTTTTTGAGAAAATCAACAAGATAGATAAACCCTTAGCCAGAATCAGTAGAGGGCACAGGGACAGTATCCTAATTAACAAAATCAGAAATGAAAAGGGAGATATAACAACAGAACCTGATGAAATCCAAATCACCATCAGATCCTACTACAAAAGGCTATACTTAACAAAACTGAAACACCTGGACAAAATGGACAATTTCCTAGGGAGATACCAGGTACCAAAGTTAAATCAGGATCAGATTAACAATCTAAACAGTCACATTTCTTCTAATAAAATAGAAGCATTCATCAATGGTCTCCCAACCAAAAAAAATCTCAGGACCCTATGGGTTTAGAACCGAGTTCTATCAGACCTTCAAAGGAGACCTAATTCCAATTCTTCTCAAACTCTTCCACAAAATAGAAACAGAAGGTACTCTACCTAATTCATTCTATGAAGCTACAATTACTCTGATACCTAAACCACATAAAGACCCAACAAAGAAAGTGAACTTCAGACCAGTTTCCCTCAAGAATATTGATGCAAAAATACTCAATAAAATTATTGGAAACTGAATCCAAGAACACATCAAAATGATCATCCATAATGATCAAGTAGACTTCATCCCAGGGATGCAGGGATGGTTTAATATACAGAAATCCGTAATCCAGCATATAAACAAACTCTAAGACAAAAACCACATGACCATCTTATTAGATGCTGAGAAAGCATTTGACAAAATCCAACACTACTTCATGATAAAAGTCTTGAACAGATCAGGAATTCAAGGCCCATACGTAAACATAATCAAAGCAATATACAGAAAACCAGTAGCTAATATCAAACTAAATGGAGAGAAACTTGAAGCAGCCCCACTAAAATCAGAGACTAGACAAGGCTGCCCACTTTCTCCCTACCTATTCAATATAGTACTTGAAGTCCCAGCCAGAGCAATTCGACAACAAAAGGAGATCAAGGGGATATAAATTTGAAAGGAAGAAGTCAAAATATCACTATTTGCAGATGATATGATGGTGTATATATAGGTGACCCTAAAAATTCTTCCAGAGAACTCCTAAACCTGATAAACAGCTTCAGGGCAGTAGCTGGACATAAAATTAACTCAAACAAATTAGTGGCCTTTCTCTAGAGAAAGGATAAATAGGTTGCGAAAGAAATTAGGGAAACAAAACCCTTCACAATGATCACAAATAATATAAAATACCTTGATATGACTTTAACTAAGAAAGTGAAAGATCTGTAAGATAAGAACTTCAACTTTCTTTCTGAAGAAAGAAATTGAAGAAGTTCTCAGAAGATGGAAAGATCTCCCATGCTCATGGATTGGCAGGATTAATATAGTCAAAATGGCTATCTTGCCAAAACCAATCTACAGATTCAATGCAATCCCTATCAAAATTCCTACTAAATTCTTCACTGAGTTAGAAAGGGCAATTTGCAAATTCATCTGGAATAACAAAAAAACCTAAGATAGCAAAAACTATTTTCAACAACTGGTAGAATTACCATGCTGTCCTCAAGCTATACTTCAGAACAATTGTGATAAAAACTGAATGGTACAGTGAGTACAGGCAGGTAGATCAATGGAATAGAATTGAAGACCCAGAAATAAACCCACACACCTATGGTCACTTGATCTTTGAGAAAGGAGCTAAAAACATACAGTGGAAAAAAGACAGCATTTTCAACAAATGGTGGTGGCTTAACGGGCAGTTATGTAGAAGAATGTGAATTTATCCATTCTTATCTTCTTGTACAAAATTCAAGTCTAAGTGGATCAAGGAACTCCACATCAAACCAGAGACACTGAAACTTACAGAGGAGAAAGTGGGGAAAAGCCTTGAAGTTCTGGGCACAAGGGAAAAAAAATACTGAACAGAATAGCAATGGCTTGTGCTGTAAGATTGAGAATCGACAAATGGAACCTCATAAAATTGCAAAGCTTCTGTAAGGCAAAACACACTGTCAATGAGACAAAAAAAGGCCACCAACAGACTGTGAAAAGATATGTACCAATCTTAAATCTGATAGGGGACTAATAACCAATATATACAAAGAGCTCAAGAAGTTGAACTCCAGAAATTCAAATAATCCTATTAAAAAATGGGATACCGAGCTAAACAAAAAAATTATCAACTGAGGAATACCGAATAGCTGAGAAGCTCCTGAAAAAATGTTCAACATCCTTAATCATCAGTGAAATGCAAATCAAAACAACCCTGAGATTACACCTCATACCAGTCATAAGGGCTAAGATCAAAAATTCAGGTGACAGCAGATGCTGGTGAGGATGTGGAGAAAGAGGAACACTCCTCCATTGCTGGTGGTATTGCAAGCTGTTACAACCACTCTGGAAATCAGTCTGTCTGTTCGTCAGAAAATTGGACAAAGTACTACCAGAAGATCCAGCAACACCTCTCCTGGGTATATGCCCAGAAAATGTTCCAACTTGTAATAAGGACTCATGCTCCTCTATGTTCATAGCAGCCTTATTTATAATAGTCAGAAGCTGGAAAGTACCCAGATGTCTCACAACAGAGAAATAGATACAGAAAATGTGGTACATTTAGACAATGAAATAGTACTCAGCTATTAAAACAATGAATTTATGAAATTCTTAGGCAAATGAATGGATCTGGAGGATGTCATCCTTAGTGAAGTAACCCAATCACAAAAGAAAAAACATGATATGCACTCACTATAAGTAGATATTAGACCAGAAACTTAGACTACTTAAGATACAATTTGCAAAACACATGAAACTCAAGAAGAAGGAAGACCAAAGTGTGGATACTTTGTTCTTTCTTAGAAGGGGGAAGAAAATACCCAGGGAAGGAGTTAAAGGAACAAAGTTTGGAGCTGATAAGGAAGGACCTTCCAGAGACTGCTCTAACCGGGATCCATCCCATAACCAACCACCAAACTCAGACACTATTGCATATACCAGCAAGTATTTGCTGACAGGACCCTGATATAGCTGTCTTTTGTGAGGCTATGCCAGTGCTTGGCAAATACAGAGATGCTCACAGTCATCTATTGGGTGGAACACAGGGCCCCTAAGGAAGGAGCTAAAAAAAAAATACTCAAGGAGCTAAAGGAGTCTGCCACCCTATAGGAGGAACAACAATATGTAGTAACCAGTGACCCCAGAGCTTTGTCTCTAGTTGCATATGTAGCAGAGGACGGCCTAGTAGGCCATTACTGGCAGGAGAGGCCCTTGGTCTTGTGAAGATTATATGCTCCAGGACAAAAAAATCCAAGGTCAGGATGTAGGAGTGGGTATGTTGGGGAGCACGGCACGGGGAGGGTATAGGGGACTTTAGGGGTAGCATTTGAAATGTACTTGAAGAAAATACCTAATAAAAAAGGTGAAATAAAGAATTAAAAAAATACTGGCAAGGGGTCTATCCAGAGCCTCTAATAAATGAAGGCATCTTGGTCAGTTGTGGTTTTCTATTATAGTCTGCATCTGTTGCAAAGAAAAGTTTTCTTGATGAGAAGTAAGGACTCCATTTATCTGTGACTCTAAGGACAATATTTGCAGTATAATTAGGGCTTAGGCTGGTTTAGTGAAGTGGTGGTTGTAAGTTCTCCTTTAAGATCTATGACTTCATTTGCCCTAAATAGTTAGCTAGTTTTCCTTCCCTCTTGTTGAGGAGGTCTTGGGTCTAATTGGAAAGATTTGGGTTACTAATATATGCAACAACTGCATCTTTATTTATATCGACCTGAGGAGGTTACTACGGTGGTTAATAAGTATCATAGTTGGTAGAGCTATTGATTGCTTTCTTCCATAACCAATCAGCATGCAGAGCTGCAGAGCTTGGTCCCAACTGATAGATATCTACAATACAATAACTCTTCTTAGATTCAGAGATTGTTATGGAAGAGAGGACAGAAAGATTGTAATAGAGAGTTTCCTGTGAGATTGTGTCTCCTATATTTGTCAGAAACTACATGAATAAAGTCTCACCATCATGACTTCCTAAATGTGACCTGAGCAAAGATGACACCAACAGGTATGCTAATTTATATGGGGCAAATTTCAAGCAGTTCTTTCCTAGACCAAGAAATGCAAACGACTGAGGAATGCTGAGAGCAGGAGAAATAATCTTCCTCAGGGAACAGCATGCTACATGGTTATCCATTACCACATGTTCAGCACTGAAAACATGCATGCAAGCTTCATTAACAAGACAGAGCAGGATGCATTTATGTATTTAGTAACACACACAACAACAACACTAATAACAACAGCAGCAGCAGCAGCAAGAATTTTAAAAAGAGGCCATGAATCATATGGAGAGCAAGGAGTTCTTATGTGGGAGGATTTGGTTGGAAGGGAAGGAGAAGTCATATAACTATATTATAGAAATGTTTAATGAAAAAAATCTAAAGGGCAAAAACAAAAGCAAAAGGAAAAAGAAAACTCCTGAAATTGTATATTTTTCCTCCCTCCCTCCCTCCCTCCCTCCCTCCCTCCCTCCCTTTCTTCTTTCTTTCCCCTCTTCCCTCTTTTTGGGGAGCAAAAGCTTCAAATATAAACACAAAACTAGAATCATTCATGAACATAACCTAACAATCAGATAAAGTCAAACTGGCAGGCAACTCCACGAAACAAACCCTCCTCATGAACACTCTAATGAGAAGCTAGCTGAAAATGTATCAGTTACAATTCAAGTAAATCAGAGTGCACTCTTACATGTTTCAGGGGACATGTTTTGTGGTTTTTAATTTATCTTGAGACTCCCGGGCTTCATGTGTACTGAAGCGAAAAGGAAAAGATGAAAGAGAAGAATTCAGATAAAATCCAGGACACTGCTTATTTTAAATATTCTTTTTGAAATGTGGGATGCGCTTTATTTTGATTTTGCTGTTAAAATCAGAGACACAACCCATTAGACACTCTGCAACACTCAGCTTGTCTTTGACTTCCTTATTCTGGATGGAATACTGCTGGACTGTCCTGCATCTGGGGTAGTTTTTTTTTTTTTTTTTTTTTTTTTCTAGATATTACTGGAGACATTTTCTGAGGACAACCTATGCATCTTCTCAGACTCCCTTGTTGTTGTTTCTGCCCCCGCACCCCCCGCGCACCGTGTTTTCTAGCCCATCTCTGGCTTCCGTGCCCTCAGCACCAGTAGCCTTCTTTGTACGTCCATGTGACCTTCTATCCATCCTATAACTTGCTTTGGTTTTTGCTCCTCACAGTCATCCACTTCACTCGGGCAGTGCTGAGTGGTGAGACCACACAAGTAAAACGCAGATGTAACATGTACCCTTAGAATCATCCAGGCATCTGTCAAAGCAAATCAGGATGCTCCTGAATGCCAAGAATTTTTTGCTCCCTCAGGTATGACCAGGTATTTGGATTATCGTTTTCTCTTAGAGAAATCACATATACCTTGCAAGGTACCCAGACCTTTGCTGAAATGGCAAGGTTGTTGCACATGAAGACAACATAAATTCTAATATATTCATCAGTAGCAACACATAACTTTGGAAAGGACCCATTAATTAGGATATATCATTAGCTATATAACCTTGGAAAAGTCACTTAAAATATTGAGGAACCTTTTTATTATTATTATCATTATTATTATTATAAAATAAGTATGGTGGTACCTAAAGTAAGGAATTGATAAATATATCATTTAATGCTCTGAGAATAATGACTAAGTGACCGGCCAGTCACTGGCCTATCCATAAGTAGAAATTAAGATTGTAATGGTGAAATAAATGTTTTTTAATATTCAACCCAGAAACTGGACTGTGCTGCTTTTAGCAAGGTGTGTGTGGACATTTTAATAACCTTTTTTTTTTTTGAGTTTGTTATCTTCTCTACAAAAAGGGAATAATTAAAATAACTCAGAAAGCTGCATTTTTATTGTTCATTTATAAAATATATTTACTTATTTGCTGGCACTATCATCTTGTGTGGGGACTGGCATAGTTTGTAGTTCTAGTGGATCCTGGTAGATTTTATGGGCACATTGTCAGATTCACAACAATGTGAATTAGTTACTCAAGATTTCTTTTCTGCATGGGGTCTATAAGGGATGATGCTACGTGATCCTCTACAGGAAGCTAGTGTGGTGTCAATTCCTAGTCTCCAAGAAAGAGATGTATTGGCACCATGCCCAGACATCGGATGTCAGTAGAAGATCACATTGGAGCATCTATCTCTTTAATTATGAAATGGGGCCTGTCTATTTTTTCTCTACAAAGATCCTGGGACTCCTATGGAGTCCCCTGGAGATGCCTTAATCCCTTAAAGATACTAAACTGAATCCTTTCATAGATGCTCAATTGAAACCTGAGGTTATGGTAAAGTACATTTAAAGTTTTATAGCTCTCTGTGTGGGACTGGACAAAGCTCTTAAACATTTTATGGACCCCTAGGTAGCTACTTAAAGCAACTGTGGCTCCCAGAGAGGCAGGCACAGCTGTGAGTTGTGAAAACACAGCTTGATAAAATAATTTCACACATAGTTAGCAATGGCCTTATGTCTTTTTCTATGATGTTCTTTGTATTTTCACTTGACTTTTCATTCGAGCTCACCTGAAATCCCCAGTTAGAGTGTAGCCTCCCGAAAGACAGATAATGACTCCAATCTTACCTTGCTCATGGATGAATACAAGGTGATAGAGTTTAACAAAGAAAAATCTAGACAATGTCATGCAAATTAATTTTTGCTGCCACTTGTTAATTACATGGATTGTTAATAGATTTTCTGATGTTAATGCATGAGATAACTGAAGATCAGAAAAGTTAACTGACTTCTCAGAAATGCGGGTGCCTTTGCCGGGTCTCTATGCAGAAGAAGAAGCACATTGAAATGACATGGGAAGTACAAACTATCATCTGTCTTCCATCCATCTTCTGGCTACTCATGCTACTTTAGCATCAAGTGTTCTGATGTCAAAAGCACAGTATTTAGAAGCAACTCTCCGATAAAGTTGCATTGCTGCCTGAGTTCAAAGCTAAGGCTTAATCTACATGGTGATTCTCCTTCTTTTAGGGTATCCCAGGAATACTTTTTTTTTTTCTCTCAGTTTGAGATATTTTGGTGTAGTTTAGTATAGTTTCTAAAAATACCATAGGGACCCTTGTTTGGACTTGTGTAGTTGTAGGAGAAGATGTAAGTGTGCCGGCCTGCTTGGCATAGGATGCTGCTAAAGAAGAAGCGTGGCACATGTTCCTGAAGTCAGAATACTGAGTTGTGAAGTGTCCCTAGTAGCTGGTAGCTGACTAGCAGACAAGAGTCTACACTTTCCATGTCTTTTCCAACATGTTACATCTGCCTAGACACCTTCATTATTCAATTTGAGGTAATATGCTAACCATATAGTGGAAGCCAATAGGTTTTCACTATATAACTGGTTGCTCACATACAATAAATGCTCTTCTGAGTGGTTTATCTTTGTGCCTTTACCAATCCATGGTCACTGCTATTTTGTTGTAGGGCAATCAGTAATGGCAGTACATAGTCATCTTCATAAAGATGGTTTTACTCCCAAGGATGATCCGAAAAAGAGGTAGACACCAGATTTTTCACAGCTTCTCTTTTGCTAAATTTTGTCCCATAATTTCCAAAATCAGTACAATTTTCTTATCTGCAAACATTTCTAGAGGGTATAAAATCAACATTATCTGAAGGTACATTTGTGCTCAACCTTCTGTAAAATAGTTCTGCTTTTAGGGCACTTGATGGAAGGGAGGAATATAGTAATCAATGTGTACAGGTCTCTGTTTTCAAAGGATTTTTGGTCACAATTACCTTGATGTGATAATCACTTCAGAGTGTATATGTGTATATAATCAAACAGTAAAGCACAAACATATATAGTTTTAATTTGTCATTTATGCAATAATACTGTTTAAAAGATGTTTTTGACCAATTGAAATTGTTACCAGTTCATATAGATTTAACTAGCTAGAGACAAAGATTTATAAAAATCTGCACCTGGGCCACATAGTTAAAAAATATGAATTTGTATTATCAGAATACAGATATGAACTCCAGATTATGAACTCAAGCCAACCCTTCCTCAATCAGATGTCAGTTCCATCATACCATGCTGTCCCTTGGATAGTCTATAAAGCTCTAATGGAAGAGTGAATGGGCTTGGAGCTAATAAGTGCAGAGGTGAAATCAAGAGGAAACAGGAGGGAATTGAGGTCATCTAAGTTTTTGAAGTTGAAATTTCTTGGCCAACAAGCCCAGTAAAATAGGAATCTACTGGGAATATGCTAGGAAAGTGGTTGGGTATTAAAGGCAGCTAAAAGGAAGAGCTCTCATCTGTACATGAGTGTAAGTTTTAACAGTATGTTTTTTTTTTTCAAACATTAATCTTTTCAGCAGTGAGGACATACTTCCATTTATTGGCATCAATAAGCCAGAATTTTTATATTCCTTAATCCAAAAAGGAAGTTTGAACAATTATATTATAAACCTGTCAGTTTTCCCAAGAGGCAAACAGGAAAAATGAGAGAAATAGATGAGATTTAGGGAGACAATTTTATTCATTTTCTCTGTATTGGGCATGCACACATTTCATGAATGAATCATTTGGCGACTCAGAGAAATGAGACTGGGAAGGATGTCTGCTTCCAGAGATGGGCCAGTTCTATGACCACCACTTTTCATCTTGTAAGGAAAAACTGCCTTAGCACCTCATTTAGAGCGTAATGCTACCATTCCAGGAGGAATTGCAAGCCACGGAGGGAAGAACATCGAAGCATTGGCATAGAGTTCAAACATTCAAATGAGATGGTTGGATAAATTACTCAACATCTAAATCCACAGGCTAGAAGTGGTCCCAAGACTGTGGAGGGCTATAATTTCGTAGCACTGTTTCATACTTAATTTTGATATTTGATATCTTTACTTTTCACTGACATTAGAAAATAGTATCAAAGAATTCAAAGGGACCTCAGTGCTTAGCTTCTTTGTATAGTTTACTTTTTATAAACTGAGAGAGGATCTAGAAAAGGCAGAGTCTTGACCTCAATTACAGGGACAGTTTTAAGCAGAATGAAGATTTCCTCACTTGTGCATAAATAAATTGCAATTTTACTTCACACAGACTGATAATACATTATACTTTATTTTATATCAAAATATGGGTTTAGAGTACAGCAAATACTACTGAAAAGATGAAATGATGGGTATATCAACATTCAAATGTTGATATTTACATGTTGAAAGGATATGTCAGAAATTATCTTGTCTAAATTTCTAAATTTCCTTGATCACATAAATGTCCAAGAAGCAAATGTGACATGTGCAGAGTTGTATAGTCAAAGAGGCAGGGTTCTGCCTTGTAGCTGGTGATCAGTGTATTAGTCATAAAGCAAGTGTTCACTGATGGAGAATAGTTCCTTTCATCACAAACCAAAATACTTACATATGCTGCATTTATTTTACCATAATTAAGAGAGAAAATAAGAAGTCAAGTCAAAAGATTTCCATGAGCTTCTTTTTTCCCATTAATAAATTTATTTATTTAGTTTTCATCACTGTCAGAGTTTCCCTCCCATCTCTCCTCCCAGCCCCTCCTTCTCCCCTCCCTTCTCCCAACTCCCCTGATGCCTTTCTCCTCAGAGGAGGAGAGATCTCCCATGGATATCAATGTACCTTGCCATATAAAGTTGGAGTAGAACTAGATTCATCTTCTCTTATTGAGCCTAGACAAGACAGCCCAGTTAGAACAAAGGGATCCCAAATCAGGAAACAAAGTCAGAGACAGCTCCTGCTCCAGTGGTCATGGAACTCCCATGAAGACCCAGCTGCATGCATATTACATATGTGTTGGGGGCCTAGGTTTATCCTATACATATTCTTTGGTTCATGGTTCAGTGTCTGTAAATTCTATGGACTTAGGTTAGTTGATTCTTTAGGGTATGTGTGTGTGTGTGTGTGTGTGTGTGTGTGGTCCTTGACCTCTGTGGTACTTTCGATTATTCCTCACCCACTTCCCAAGAGTTCCCAAGGTCTACTCATTGGCAGTGGGTCTCTGCATCTATTTCTATCAGCTTCTGGGTGAAGCCTCTCAGAGGATATTAACACTAGGCTCCTGTCTGCAAGTATACCAGAATATTATTAATAGTGTCAGGAGTGAACTCTCTATCATGGCATGGGTCTCAAGTTGGGCCAGTAACTGGTTGGTCATTTCCTCAATTTCTGCTCCATCTTTATTCCTGCATATCTTGTAGGAAGGAAAAATTTGGAGTAGAAGGTTTTGTGAGTGGGTTGGTATCTCCCNACACTAGGCTCCTGTCTGCAAGTATACCAGAATATTATTAATAGTGTCAGGAGTGAACTCTCTATCATGGCATGGGTCTCAAGTTGGGCCAGTAACTGGTTGGTCATTTCCTCAATTTCTGCTCCATCTTTATTCCTGCATATCTTGTAGGAAGGAAAAATTTGGAGTAGAAGGTTTTGTGAGTGGGTTGGTATCTCCCTCCCTCCATTGGAAGTCTTGCCTCGTTACAGAAGGTGAACATTTCAGGTTTCCTATCCCCTATTGCTAGGAGTTTCACAATCCACTTTAGATTTCTATTTTATTTCTCTGTCTAAGTTTCAAGCACCCTCCTTTTGGACCCTCTTTGATAGCTACTTTGGGTCTGTATTGTGTAGCATAGGTGTCCTGTACGTTACAGCTAATATCCACATATAAGTGAGTACATACTATGTGAATCTTTCTGGGTCTGGGTTACCTCACTCAAGATGATGTTTTCTAGGTCCATCCATTTGTCTGAAAAGTTCATGATGTTCTTGCTTTTAATAGCTGAGTGGAATAATACCATTATATGTGTACCACATTTTCTTTATCTTTTAGCTATCCCGTGTTTTTTTCTTTTTTTTTTCTTTTCTTTTTTTCTTTCTTTTTTTTTTATATGAAGTTCAGTATTGTTCTTTTAAGGTCTGTAGAAAATTGTCTTAGAATTTTTTTCCTTTTTTTATATTTTTATTAGATATTTTCTTCCTTTACATTTCAAGTGCTATCCCATAAGTCCCCTATAGCCTCCCTCCACCCTGCTCCCCTACCCACCCACTCCCACTACTTGGCCCTGGAATTTCCCTGTACTGGGGCATATAAACATTGCTAGACCAAGGGCTTTTCTTCCCAATAATGTCCAACTAGGCCATCTTCTAAAACATATGCAGCTAGAGACATGAGCTCTGGTGGTACTGATTAGTTCATATTGTTGTTCCATCTATAGGGCTGAAGACCCCTACAGCTCTTGGGTACTCTCTCTAGCTCCTACATTGGGGACCCTGTGTTCTGCCCTATAGATGACTGTGAGCATCCACTTCTGTATTTTTCAGGGACTGTCAAAGCCTCACAGGAGACAGCTATATCAGAGTCCTTTCAGCAATATCTTGCTGACATATTCAGTAGTGTCTGCATTTGGTGGCTGATAATGTGATGGACCACCCGGGTGGGGCATTCTCTGGATGGTTGTCTTGGAATTTTTATTGGAATGATATTGAATCTGCAGATTGCTTTTGCTAAGATGGTCATTTTCCCTGTTAATTCTACCAATCCTTGAGCATGGGGAAATCTTTCCATCTTCTAATATCTTCTTCCAATTCTTTCTTCAGACTCTTAATCTTCTTGTTAAACTTCTTTCACTTGCTTGGTTAGAGTCACACCAAGATATGTTATATTATTTGTTGTGATTGTGAAGAATTTGTTTCTCTTATTTCTTTCTCATCCTATTGATCTTTTGTATACAGAAAGGCTGATTTTTTTTTTACTCAATTTTGTATCCAAAATACCTTAATCACCTTTAACTGTAAAAAGTGATGCTTTAATTTTTTCCTTTCCAATTTCTATGCCCTTTATCTCCATTTGTTGTATTATTGCTCTAACTAAAACTTCCAGTACTGTATTGAACAGATACAGTGAGAGTGAACAGCCTTGTCTAGTCCCCAATTTTAGGAAAATTGGTTTAAGTTTCGATTCAATTTGATGTTAGCTACTGACTTGCTATATATTGTCCTTTTTTTTGTTTATGCATATACTTATATACCTGATCTCTCTAAGTCTTTTAAGATTAAACAGTGTTAAATTTTTTCAAAGACTTTTTCAGCATCTAATTTGATGATCATGTATTTTTCTTCTTTCAGTCTGTTTATATGGAGGATTACATTGATAGGTTTTCACATTTTGAACCACCCCTACATCCTTGGGTAGATGCTGCTTTTGATGTGTTTTTAAATTTATTTTGTAAGTAATTTATTAAGTATTTTTACATCAATGTTCATAAGGAGAATTGGTCTGAAATCTCTGTCTTTGTTGAATTTTTGGTTGGTTGCAGTATCATGGTAACTGTGGCCTCATAAAATGAGTTTGGCAATGTTCCTTTTGTTTCTATTCTGAAGAATAGTTTGAGGAGTGTTGGTATTAGCTTTTCTTTGAAAGTTTGATAGGATTTTTCACTCAATCCATCTAGAAATGCACGTTTTTTTGTTGGGCATCTTTTAATATCTGCCTCTATTTTCTTAGGGATTATATGTTTATTTAAATTATTTACCTAATCTTTATTTAACTCTGGTAGGTGGTATCTATCATGAAAATCATACATTTCATTTAGATTTTACAATTTTGTGGAATAAAAGTTTTGAAGAAAGATGTAATGATTCTTTGGATTTCCTTAATATCTGTTGCTATGTCTCACTTTTCATTTTCATTAATTTGGGAATTCTTTATTTTTACTTAGTATGTCTAAGAGTTTCTCTATCTTCTTGAATTTCTCAAGGAACCAGATATTGATTTTGCTGATTGATATTCAAAAGTTTTGAATATGTTTTGCATTCATTTTCATTGAATCCTTTCTTCCTACATTTATTCCTTTTGCCTCCCTCCCTCCCTACTCCCTCCAAATTCTTTATGAAGGCACTTAATACTATGAATTTTTTTCTTAATGCTGCTTTCATTGTATCCCCAAAGTTTGGTTATGTTTTGCTTTCATTTTCATTCTTTTCTCTCTCTCTCTCTCTCTCTCTCTCTCTCTCTCTCTCTCTCTCTCTCTCTCTCTCCTAGTTTCTCTCTCTGCCTCCCTCCCTTTTTCCCTCCCTCTCCTCCCTTACTTCTTTTCTGACATAGTAGTCATTGAGTAGAGAGCTGTTCAGTTTCCATGAGTTTGTAGATTTTCCATTTTGTCTGTTGTGGTTGGATTCCAGCTTTAAACCATGGTGATCAGACAGAATACAAGGGGTTATTTCAAATGTATTGCATCTGTTGATGCTTGCTTTATGATGGAGTCTATATTTAATGTTGTAGAAGGTTCCATGCAGGCCTCATCTTGGTTGATTTTTCCTTGTCCTTCTACATTTATTTTGTCTAATTTTGGTTGAAAGTCTATTTTATTAGATGTTAGAATGGCTACTTCATCTTTCTTCTTGCCTCAGTTTGCTTTTAAAAATTTTTACCAGCCCTTTACTCTGAGGTAATATCTACCATTGTCATTGAGGTATGTTTCTTGCATGCAGCAGAATAATAGACCTTGTTTTTTCATCCAGGTATATTCGTTTGTGTTCAGATAAAATGTTCTGTAGATATTTGTTAGAGCCAATTGATACATAAAGTGTGCTAATTTCATTATTTCTCTGTTTAGTTTCTGTTTGATGGCCTGTCCATTGGTGAGAATGGGGTATTGAAGTCTCTCATTATTAATGCATAGAATTCAATGTGTAATTTAAGCTTTAGTAATGTTTCTTTTACAAATATGGTTGCCCTTGCATTTGGTGCATAGATATTCAGACAGGGGACATCATCTTAGTGGATTATTTTCTTTGATGAGTATGAAGTGTGTGTTTACATTTCTTCTGTTTAATTTTGGTTGAAAATTTATTTCATTAGATATTAGAATGGCTGATTCCAATTTCTTGCCTCAGTTTGCTTGAAAAGACTTTTACCAGCCTTTTATTCTGAGTTTATACCTATATTTGTCACTGAGGAGTGTTTAGCATGCAGCAGATTAATGAATCTTATTTTTGCATCCATTCTGTTAGGATATGTCTTTTTATTGGGAAATTCAGTCTATTGATATTGAGATATCTTCCTGATATTTTGATGTTAGTAGTGGTAGTAGTGTGTGTGTGTGTGTGTGTGTGTGTGTGTGTGTGTACAAGTGTATATGTGTGTGTTCTTTCCTTCATTTGGTTTTGATGTTGTGGATTTATTATTTCCATTATTTTCCAGAGTGTAGTTGGCCACCTTGGGTTGAAATTGTCTTTCTAGTATCTTCTGTATGGTGGGATTTGTGACTATATATTGCTCAAATTTGAATTTGTCATGGAATATATTCTTTTCTCCATCTATAAGAGTTGAAAATTTTGCTAGGTATGATAGTATGGGCTGACATCTGTGGTCTCTTACAGTCTGCAAGGCATTTGCCCACTGTCCCGTGCCTCTCACCAGCAAGAAGGACACGACCCCCGAGCTCTTCCTTAAACAGTTTATTCAGAAACCTTGAATAAACTTCTTCTGACTACTCTGATCTAGCTCTCCCAAACTAACCCTGACTCACTCACTCACTCTGACTAACTGACCCTCACTAACTGACTCTGACTAACTGACTCTGTTTAACAGAACATGGGGAAAGCCAGCCCACAGGCTAAATAGATTTCGGCCAACCAATCCCAGTAAGCCATGTAGCAACAGCAGATAGGTCCACATATATGGAAGCTAGCCAATTAAAGACTTGTATTCTTGAGAGCACTCCCTATCTGGCTAGAGGAAGGTGGAAATCAGCGCCATCTTAAAGGCACGGCACTATGCAGTTCTCTACAGCCCACACTCTCTTGTCTTTTAGAGTCTGTTGAGAATTCCTGTGTGATTTTGATAGATCTGCCTTTATATGTTACTTGGCCTTTTCCCCTTGCAGCTTTTAATATTCTTTCTTTGTTGCGTACATTTAGTGTTTTGATTTAATTCGTAGTAGGAGGATTTTCCTTTCTAGGTCAATCTATTTGGTATTCTGCAAACTTTTTATATGCTTATAGGCTACTTTTTCTTCTATAATTTTGTTGAATATACTTTCTGGGCCTTGGATCTAGGAATCTTTTCCATTTTCTGTTTCTATTAATTTAGAATTTTTGAAGTTTCATGGGCTTCTTTTTTTCAATTTTTATTAGATATTTTCTTTTTTGATTAGATATTTTCTTAATTTACATTTCAAATGCTATCCTGAAAGTTCCCTCTACCCTCCCACTACCCTGTTCCCCTGCCCACCCACTCCCACTTCTTGGCCCTGGCGTTCCCTGTATTGGCATATAAAGATTGCAATACCAATGGGCCTCTACTCCCAATGATGGCCGACTAGGCCATCTTCTGCTACATATGGAGCTAGAGACATGAGTTCTGGGGGTTCTGGTTAGTTCATATTGTTGTTCCTCTTCTAGAGTTGCAGACCCCTTCAGCTCCTGGTGTTCTATCTCTAGCTTCTCCATTGTGGGCCCCGTGCTCCCTTTTACGGATTGCTGTGAGCATCCATCAGGGCCCCTTCAGTAAACACTTGCTGTCCTATGCAATAGTGTCTGAGTTTAGTGACTGATTATGGGATGGATCCCCCGGTGGGGTAGTCTCTCTATGGTCCATCCTTTCGTCTTAGCTCTAAATTTTATCTCTGTAACTCCTTTCATGTGTATTTTGTTTCCTATTTAAAGGAGGAATGAAGTATCCATGCACTGGTCCTTCTTGATTTTCTTGTGTTTTGCAAATTGTATCTTGGGTATTCTAAGTTTCTGGGCTAATACCCATTTATCAGTGAGTGCACATCCAATGACTTCTTTTGTGATTGGGTTACCTCACTAAATATTATGTCCTCCAGATACATCCATTTGCCCAAGAATTTCATAAATTCATTTTTTTTTAATAGCAGAATAGTACTCCATTGTGTAAATGTACCACATTTTCTGTATCCATTCCTTTGTTTAGGGACATCTGGGTTCTTTCCAGCTTCTATTATAAATAAGGCTGCTATGGGCTTCTTAAATTGGAACAATCCTTCCACGTTTCTGTATGTGTCCAGAAGAATCTTTCCCTTAGTCAACATGGTTCCTTAGCATCTTAAACTTAAGGCATCTGATAGTCTGTTGAATGGCATAAGAAAAAATGGAACTAAGTATAGAGTAAATATGAGATATGCAGTTTAAGATATACACATAGAATTATGGAAAATGAGGAAATTAGGTTGTATAAAAATCTATTCTGCAATAGTTAGCATCAACTATTTGTATATATAGTCAAATTATATGTATGTGTGTGTGCCTATAATCCACTTGAATATTGATGCTTACAGTGGCCCAAGAGCATCAGATATGAAACTGGAGTTGCAGGCAGTAGTGAGCTGCCTGGTGTGTGTACTAGGAATCAAACCCAATTCTACCAAAATAAGATTAATTCTTTTTAATTTCTGGACTATCTCCCTAGACTCTAATAGAACAATATTAATATTTTTATTTGAGAGATATACAGAATGAAAAAGGTCATATGACTTTAACCAAGTTATCTTTTTAAGGAAGAAAACAAAAGTATTTTCACTCAAGAAGAGAAGGCAAGGGTGGGAGGTGAGGATTGAAGTAGTGGTTTTATAAATGATAGAGAAAATCTGAGCAATCTGGTTGGAAGAAAGATGAGAACCTAGCCAAACATGTGAAAGATAATTCCCATTTGCACTATAGTTGCAAATGTCTTTAGATTGGGATGTTGCTTATCCATTTGGCTGATAAACCTTCTTCTATATGATTTCTGGGTAGACAAACATAAATGTGGTCCAATGACATCAATGGTATTGAAATTTAGCNTGTGAGAACTGAGAGAAAATTTTCTGCTAATGAAAAAGGCTACAGAGAACTTGCCAGAGAACAGTAGAAGTTATTTAGTGATAAGACCAACAGGATAACTGAAACAGATTTCTGTTATCACTCTCTATCAGAAGGGAAGTGTGTAAACCAAGTATATTGGGAGCCAATGTAAAGCTGCCCTTGTTAAAGAATGTTAGGCTTATAAGGAAGTCTGGAGCATAATATCAAATACCAGTCTAAACCCACTCACCTCGGAGAGCTTATTTTCCTTCAGAAGTCACCAACTCTCAAGCATCTTTGGTATGGAATAGTCTAGGGTCATGATGCCAGCAAGCTGGGATAATGATAGTAACTGATGAGCTTGGATCTACATGATTTTTTAGTCCAGGTTCTCCAGGAAAATTAAACAATTAAACTTTCACAATGAGAACTTGGCTTTTGCAGTTATTGAGGTTGAGATATCCCATTTCTAGTGTTAACAAGTTGGATTTTTGTAAAAAGGAAAAATGGGTACACTTCTGAAGACTTCAGAGAAGCCCAGTTTTGGGTCTTTTATTTTAAGAAAAATGGAATATTTATTTAGGCTCAGAACTCTGTCACATGGTAAAGAGTAGAAGGATGTCAAAAGAGGAGATACTTTAGAATATGAAAAAAATGAGAGTGGCTTACATATGTGGCAAGATACTCTAATATTAGGGCCAAGATGTCTGAACTTTGAAACAATGAAGGCTTCATGGAGTATAAATTATCTAGTACCTCAGATCATAATTTTACACACAATATTTGATGAGTTTTTTTAAGATTCACTAGAAATAGGAGATTCAAAGTACTATAGCAGGTGATCTGACATTACTGAGGGTATACAGGAGAGATGGGAGGCATTGGGTTGAAATGTTTCTCTCTTGATTATCCTTAACATCTGGTCCATAGTGGCCTGGAATGGTGATTCTATATCTGGTGTATTACACATCTTCTGAACAGTATCAACTAGAAAGACTGATGATAGTGTTCATTTTTCTTCGAGATTTTGAATTCCAGGAGAGCAAATATGATTTCTTATTCTTTATGCTTCAAGAAAATAGATGCTAAAGAAATATGCCTGTGTAAATAAGACTACAAACAACATAAACATAAATTTTATTGACTTCTTTTTAAATGTAAAATGTCTATGATTCAGGTCCCTCAGAGACCAGTCTGTGCAGGTGAGAGTGCAGACTGCAGAAGCGACACAGCTTCTGGGACAGACCCAGTTTCAGGCTCTAGACAACTTCCCTGCCTGAGGACAGGTGTCTGGCCAGGAGGGCTTTGCCTGCCAAAGCTCGTGACAGAGCCAACTTGGGTCCTGGGTCTCCCAGAGACCAGTCTGTGCAGGTGAGCAGGTAGGCAGCTGAGGCAACACATCATCTGGGAAAGGCCCTGTATCAGACCTCCATCTTTATTTAGCCAAGAGGCAGGTTTGAACACCAAACCTCTGTCCACCTTCCCTGCAAGAGAAGAGCTTGCCTGCAGTGACTACTCTGACCACTGAGAATCAGGAAACAGCTGGACTTCCAGGACTGCTGACAGAGGCTAAAGGAATCACAGGAGGAACAAGCTCCAACCAGATACAACTATAACAACTAACTCCAGATATTACCAGATGGTGAAAGGCAAACGTAAGAATCTTGATAACAGAAACCAAGACAACTCACAATCATCAGAAGCACTCCCACCTCAGCCAGTCCTGGATACCCCAACACACCCGAAAAGCAAGTCTCAGATTTAAAATCGTATTTCATGATGCTGATAGAGGATATAAAGAAGGATTTTAATAACTCACTTAAGGAAATACAGGAGAACACTGCTAAAGAGGTAAAAGTCCTTAAAGAGAAAACACAAAAATCCCATAAAGAACTACAGGAAAACTCAAACAAACAGGTGATGGAATTGAAAAAAAAACAAAACACCCAGGACCTAAAAAGGGAAGTAGAAACAAAAAAGAAAACCCAAAGTTAGACAACTCTGGAGATAGAAACCCTAGGAAAGAAATCAGGAACCATAGATGTGAGCATCAGCAACAGAATACATGTGATGGAAGAGAGAATATCAGGTGCAGAAGATTCCATAGAAAACATGGGCACAACAATTAAAGAAAATGCAAAATGCAAAAAGATCCTAACTCAAAACATCCAGGAAATCCAGGACACAATAAGAAGACTAAACCTATAGAAATAGGAGTAGATGAGAATGAAGATTTTTCAACTCAAAGGTCCAGCAAATATCTTCAACAAAATAATAGAAGAAAACTTTCCAAAACTAAAGAAAGAGATGCTCATGAACATACAAGAAGCCTACAGATCTCCAAATAGACTAGACCAGACAAGAAATTCCTCCAGACACATAATAATCAGAACAAATAATGCACTAAATAAAGATAGAATATTAAAAGCAGTAAGGGAAAAAGGTCAAGTAACATAAAAAGGCAGGCCTATTAGAATTAATCCAGACTTCTCACCAGAGACTATGAAAGCCTTAAGATTCTGGACAGATGTTATACAGATCCTAAGAGAATACAAATGCCAGTCCAGGCTACTATACTCAATAAAACTCTCAATTAACATAGATGGAGAAATCAAGGTATTCCATGATAAAACCAAATTCACACAATATCTTTCCATGAATCCAACCCAACATAGGATAATAAAGGGAAAACACCAACACAAGGATGGAAACTATACCCTAAAAAAAGCAAAAATATAATTCTTCAACAAATCTAAAAAAAGACAGCTCCAAGAACAGAATCCCAACTTTAACCATAAAATAACAGGAAGCAACAATTACTTTTCTTTAATTTCCCTTAAAATAAATAGACTCAATTCCTCAATAAAAAGACATAGACTAATAGACTGGCTATACAAACAGGGCCCAACGTTTTGCTGCTTACAGGAAACCCACCTCAGGGAAAAAGACAGACACTACTTTAGAGTTAAAGGCTGGAAAATTATTTGCCAAGCAAATGGTCTGAAGAAACATGCTGGAGTAGCCATTCTAATATCGGATAAAATTGACTTCCAACAAAAAGTTATAAAAAAGACAAGGAGTGGCACTTCATACTCATCAAAGGTAAAATCAACCAAGATGAACTCTCAATTCTGAATATCTATGCTCCAAATACAAGGGCAGCCATATTCATTAAAGAAACTTTAATAAAACTCAAAGCACACATTGCACCTCACACAATAATAGTGAGAGACTTCAACACCCCACTGTCACCAATAGAGATATCCTGGAAACAGAAACTAAACAGAGACACATGGACACTAACAGAAGTTATGAAACAAATGGATTTAATAGATACCTACAGAACATTTTATCCTAAAAAAAAAGGATATACCTTCTTCTCAGAGCTACATGGTACCTCCTCCAAAAATGACCATAAAATTGATCACAAAACAGGCCTCCACAGATATAAAAATATTGAAATTATCCCATGCATCCTATCTGACCACCATGGACTAAGGCTGACCTTCAATAACAACATAAATAATATAAAGCCAACATTCACATGGAAACTGAACAACATTCTACTCAATGATTCCTTGGACGAGAATGAAATAAAGAAAGAAATGAAAGACTCTTTAGAGATTAATGAAATTAAAGCCACAACATACCCAAATTTATGGGACACAATGAAGGCAGTCCTAAGTGGAAAACTCATAGCCCTGAGTACCTCCAAAATGAAACTAGAGAGAGCATACACTAGCAGCCTGAAGTACACCTAGAAGCTCTAGAAATAAAGGAAGCAAATTCACCCAAGAGGAGTAGAAGACAAGAAATAATCAAACTCAGGGATGAAATCAACCAAGTGGAAACAAAAAGAACTATTCAAAGAATCAACCAAACCAGGAGCTGAAAGCAACCAAGTGGAAACAAAAAGAACTATTCAAAGAAGCAACCAAACCAGGAGCTGAAAGCAACCAAGTGGAAACAAACAAACAAACAAACAATCAAACAAAAACTATTCAAAGAATCAACCAAACCAGGAGCTGGTTCTTTGAGAAAATCAACAAGATAGATAAACCCTTAGCCAGACTAACTTGAGGGCACAGGGATAGTAACCTAATTAACAAAATCAGAAATGAAAAAGGAGACATAACAACAGAACCTGAGGAAATCCAAAACATCATCAGATCCTATTACAAAATGCTATACTAAACAAAACTAGGAAACCTGGATCAAATGGACAAGTTCCTAGACAGATAACAGGTAACAAAGTTAAACCAGGATCAGATTAACAATCAAAACAGTCCCATTTCCCCTAAAGAAATAGGAGCACTCATCAATAGTCTCCCAACCAAAAAAAGCCCAGGACCAGATGGGTTTAGTGCAGAGTTCTATGAGACCTTCAAAGAAGACCTAATTCCAATTCTCCTCAAACTATTCCACTAAATAGACACAGAAGGTACTCTACCCAATTCATTCTATGATGCCACAGTTACTTTGATACCTAAACCACACAAAGATCCAACAAAGCAAGAGAACTTCAGACCAATTTCTCTTATGAATACGGATGCAAAAATACTCAATAAAATACTCGCAAACCGAATCCAAGAGCACATCAAAGCGATCATCCATCATGACCAAGTAGGTTTCATCCCAAGGATGCAGGGATGGTTTAATATATGGAAATCCATCAATGTAATTTACTATAAAAACAAACTCAAAGACAAAAATCACATGATCATTTCATTAGATGCTGAGAAATTATGTGATAAATCCATCACCCTTTCATGACAAAAATCTTAGAAAGATCAGGAATAAAAGGCTCATACCTAAAAATAATAAAAGCAATATACAACAAACCAGTAGACAACATCAAACTAAATGGAGAGAAGCTCTAAGCAATCCTACTAAAATCAGGGACTAGACAAGGCTACCCACTTTCTCCCTACCTATTCAATATAATACTTGAAGTCCTAGCCAGAGAAATTCGACAACAAAAGGAGATCAAAGGGATACAAATTGGAAAAGAAGAAGACAAAATATCTCTGTTTGCAGATGATATGATAGTATATATAAATGACCCCAAAAATTCCATCAGAGAACACTTATATCTGATAAACAGTTTCGGTGATGCAGCTGGATATAAAATTAACTCAAACAAATCAATTGCCTTTCTCTACAAAAAGGATAAATGGGCTGAGAAAGAAATTGGGGAAACAATACCCTTCACAATAGTCACAAATAAAATAAAGTAACTTGGTGTGGCTCTAACTAAGGAAGTAAAAGATCTATATGATAAGAACTTCAAGTCTCTGAAGAAAGAAATTGAAGCTCTCAGAAGATTGAAAGATCTCCCATGCTCATGGATTGGCAGGATTAATATAGTTAAAATGGCTATACTGCAGAAATCAGTCTACAGATTCAATGCAATCCCCATCAGAATTCCAACTCAATTCTTCACTGAGTTAGAAAGGGCAATTTGCAAATTCATCTGGAATAATAAAAAATCTAGGATAGCAAAAACTATTCTCAACAATAAAAGAACCTCTGGGGGAATCACCATGCCTGATATTAAACTGTACTACAGAGCAATTGTGATAAAAACTGCATGGTATTGGTACAGCAACTGACAGTTAGATCACTGGAATAGAATTGAAGACCCAGAAATGAATCCACACACCTATAGTCACTTGTTCTTTGATAAGGGAGTTAAAACCATCCAATTGAAAAAAAAAAACAGCATTTTCAAAAATTGGTGCTGGCACAACTGGTAGTTATCATGTAGAATAATGCCAATTGATCCATTCTTATCTCCTTGTACAAAGCTCAAGTCTAAGTGGATCAAAGACCTCCACATAAACCAGAGACACTGAAATTTATAGAGGAGAAAGGTTGGAAAAGCCTCGAAGATATGGGCACAGGGGAAAAATTCCTAAACAGAACAGCAATGGCTTGTGCTATAAGATCAAGAATTGACAAATGGGACCTTATAAAATTGCAAAGCTTCTGTAAGGCAAAAGACACAGTCAATAAGACAAAAAAAGGCCACCATCAAATTGAGGAATGATTTTTACCACTCTTAAATCTGATAGGAGGTCTAATATCCAATATATACAAAGAGCTCAAAAAGGTGGACTCCAGAAAATCAAATAACCTATTAAAAATGAGTTACAGAGCTAAACAAAGAATTCTCAACTGAGGATTACAGAAGGGCTGAGAAGCACCTGAAAAAATGTTCATTTTTAATCATTAGGGAAATGCAAATCAAAACAACCTTGAGATTTTACCTCACACCAGTCAGAATAGCCAAGATCAAAAATTCAGGTGACAGCAGATGCTGGCAAGGATGTTAGGAAAGAGGAACACTACTCCTTCGCTGGTGGGATTGCAATCTGGTACAACCACTCTGGAAGTCAGTCTGTTGGTTCCTCAGGAAATTGGACATAGTACAACCAGAAGATCCAGCAATACCTTTCCTGGGCATATACCCAGAAGATATTCCAACTGGTAGTAAGAACACATGCTCCACTATGTTCATAGTAGCTTTATTTATAATAGCCAGAAGCTGGCTCAATGCAGATGTCCCTCAATAGTGGAATGGAAATGTGGTACATTTACACAATGGAGTACTACTCTGCTATTAAAAATAATGAATTTATGAAATTCTTGGGCAAATGGATGTATATGGAGGATATCATTGTGTGGTAACCCAATCACAAAAGAAGTCAGTAGATATGCACTCACTGATAAGTGGGTATTAGAACAGAATCTTAGAATACCCAAGATATAATTTGCAAAACACAAGAAAATCAAGAAGAAGGAAGACCAGTGTGGATACTTCATTCCTCCTTAGAATAGGGAACAAAATACCCATGAAAGGAGTTACAGAGACAAACTTTGGAGCTAAGATGAAAGGATGGACTATCCAGAGACTACCCCACCAGGGGATCCATCCCATCATCAGTCACCAAACCCAAACACTATTGCATAGGACAGCAAGTGTTTGCTGAAGGGACCCTGATATAGCTGTCTAGTATGAGGCTATGCCAGTGCCTGGCAAATACAGAAGTGGATGCTCACAGTCATCTATATGATGGAACACAGGGCCCCCGATGGAGAAACTAGAGCAAGTACCCCATGAGCTGAAGGGGTCTTCAACACTTTAAGAGGAACAGAAATATGAACTAACCAGAACCCCCAGAGCTCCTGTCTCTAGCTGCATATGTAGCAGAAGATGGCCTATTTGACCATCATTGGGAGGAGAAGCCCCTTGGTATTATGTACTTTATATGAGCCAGTACAGGGGAATGCCAGGGCTA
This sequence comes from Mus minutoides, assembly GCA_902729485.2. Lineage (NCBI taxonomy): Eukaryota > Metazoa > Chordata > Mammalia > Rodentia > Muridae > Mus > Mus minutoides. Next base: position 24,087 of record LR752194.1, on the reverse strand, counting down.
AGAAGTGTGAGTGGGTGTGTAGGGGAGCAGGGCATGGGGAGGGTAGAGGGAACTTTTGGGATAAGATCTGAAATATACATGAAGAAAATATCTAAAAAATAAAATAAAATACACACTTAAAAGTATACTCACCTATATAGTCCTATTCTCAAGCTTAAATAAATGATGCAAATGAAGCTTTAAATAAAAAATCTATGATTCACTTACATTAATTTACCATTCAATACAATCCTGACTAAATGTTAATTCTGGGAATAATATATGAATATACTTTATAAGAAAAAAGCATTGAAATTAAAATGCATGCCATTTTTTGTTTCTTTTTATTTTTATTTTTGCTTTTTTAAAGATATTTTCTTCATTTACATTTCAAATGCCCCTATATTCTCCCCCCACACACACATCCTGCTCCCCTACCCTCCCACTCTCACTTTTTGGCCCTGGCGTTCCACTGTCTGGGGCATCTAAAGTTTGCAAGACCAAGTGGCCTCTCTTCCCAATTATGACCGACTAGGCCACCTTCTGCTGCATAGATGCATGTCGTTTTGACAGTTTATTTGAATGATATGTACATTTTCATTTCTCTCCTCACTTTGAGCCTTAGGTGTATTTATACATCTAGAATGAAAAAATATACTTTGTAATGTACTAAAAGTAGGATATATAATGTTATATTATTATCTAAATATTTGAATATAACTTCAATTTGTTTATACTAAATACACACACCTATATAGGTGTGCATGTGTGTGTGTGTTTGTGGTCAGAAGGCAGCCTTAAATGTTGTTGCACCTTGTTTGAGGCAATGTCTCTTTGTTATTTCCCTGTTGCATATTATAATCTAGGCTAGCTGGGTTGTAAGCTTCCAAGGACTTTCCTTCACAGCCCCCTATCCCTTTCTAGTCGTTCTAGATTGCGGGTGCTTGTGCTGCATGTCTGACTATTATATTTATTTCTTGAAATTTGAACTCAAGTACTCACATTTGTTCAGCAAGTGCTATTTAGCTTCTGATCTATCTTCCCATCTTACATTTTTATAATGTCAAAATCACTTATGCTTAGTTAATATAGACTAAAAGTGATAACCATATTTAGTCTTCTCACTTAAGTAGGTACTCTGAAGTAACCTTGAGAAGTTTGGAGGACTATATCTTGCTGAGATGGTAGTCATATTATTTGGAAGAGCCGAGGATGGAGAAAGGGCTCGGCTTGCCACGTCTATAAAAGGGCACAGTTTGGCCAGCTATGATCAGTGCATTGTCTGTATAATGAACACACAAATCCTCTCATTTGTTTTCCATATATCCTTGCTCAACTTGATAAAACAATTGGCTGATTAACTCTCATTTTTTTACACCAGCCATGAAAAGGATATAATTTCTAAAAAACACTGTTTTATTTATTATGGACAGAGTTGTTCAAGCCTGCTATGCAGGTACTGACTTAATGATGTCAGACAGGCAGAGTGTTGAAAGGAGGCACATAAAACTTATTTTAAGGTCCATTTATTATCTGGAGTTTTGGAGTCTTTCCTCGTTTGCAAATTTGCTTCCCCCTCTAAAAGTCTCCATCCTTGAGACGTGCTTGAAATGAAAGCCAGTTCTTGCTAGACTTGCAAAATCACAGCCCAGGCAGCAGGGCCCTGGGGAGACACCATCTCATCCATCAGAGCTGCTGGCTTTTGAAAGCGAGAGGCCTGTGAATAGTCAAGATGATGAATCCCAGGGGCAGGCAGCATCCAGGTTGCACATCCTAGCTGATGCCAGTGCAGCCTGTGGTAACTCTTGGCATCAGTGATGCAGGGATCCTTTGAGATACCAACTCTGCCTGCCTCAGAATCAATGTATAGTTTGTCTCTGCTTCTTTAGGTACATCCCAGCATCCACATGCCAGCAGAAAGCAAGTAGAAAACATGGAGTCTGCTGAGAAATTGAGTATTTTAATAAGCAGATTTCTGCTTAAATAGCAGGGAAAATCAGGATCAGAAAGAGATTTCTGTGTATTTCTGATCTGACCTCTTCCTGTGACCCAGCTCAGCTTACTAGTTCAATTGGATGAATGTATTGATTTCATCCCATGTGACAGGCACTGGGTTTGGGGTAGGGGATAAACCATGAGCAAACTGTCATAGTTTTGGCTATCAGGGTTGGAAAGTACAAATAAAAAATTATAATGCTGTGTGATGAGTGCTAGGACCTCCCTAAATTGGATAGCCAACAAAATTCAACCTAGTAAATAAAACCCTACCCACTTACTAGCTATGATGTTGGCTATAGATTTCTATTACTTCTGATTTACATTTTATTCTCAGGCATGACATAACAATGGACTTTAAGCTGGAAGTTTGAAGTATCTAGTCAAGATGTTAGCATGACCATGATTCTGGTGAGAGATGAAAGGGGGAAATCTTCCTTTAGTCTCAATTCACTGATCTGAAGCAGATCTGCCAATGTCTTTACATGCTCTTCTCTCATTGTTTCTCTGTGTATTCTTTCTCTTTACATAAGGATAACACTTAATATATTTGAGGTCCATCCTCAACCCATTGTGACTTCAGGTTAACTTTGGTAACATCTCCAAAGTCTCTACTTCCAAATAAGATCACCATTTGAGTTTTCCTGAATCAAGACTTGAGCCCGCTTTCTCTAGTTTGTCTCATTTTATCCCATTATCTATCCTAAAATTCCTTTATCATTTGCTTGTGGCAGTTTGTCTTTTACCATTGTCTCTTTCCAGGCATAGCTAACCTTTTAGACGGTCAACCTGGCTTGATATTCAACATTCTTTAAATATACGGAATTTGCTTCCCCATTACTGCTGTGGAGGCTCTTTGCTTTGAGTGAAAGATTGTTTTTGCTCTTAATTTGTATTCATTACTCATATGATGGAAATGCCCTAGACTGTTCTACATCTGATGCTGGCTATGGACGTTAGTTATGTTAAGAGAAACTGACAATTTTCACTCGATTTAACATACAACATAAAGTAAGAATTCCCCTGAAGTTAGGAGCCTTTTTGAAAGGCCTCTAGCTCCAGTTCCCTATGAACATCCTCCTAATATCCCTAAGAGTCCATGACATACCTTCTGTATTCATGTCACAACATCAGAATTATTACTTAGTGGTTGCTCCTCACTTTTAGTGGAGATGCCAATTTACTAACTTTCTGAAAAAAAAATCTCCATCTGTTACCATGGTAACACAAAGGAGAAGAGATATTTACTAGGTATACCAGATAGAAGCCAGGGAGAACATTGTTTTGTAGAATGAATTTCGATGCTAGGAATATCTAAACTATTCTTCAAGATCTTAGCAAATATTCAAGAACTATCAATTTTGTTTTCAGATCCTGCCTCATAATCTATCCCATTTATTCATACAATAAGGACTAAGCTAGTTTATATTTTCTGAACAAAATGGAGTATTATCTAGCTTAGGCTGGCATTAACTGAAAACAGTTATAACAGAGAGTATATTGAGTTCTCTTCCTGCCTATTTTTATGTTTCTGTCATCTTTCTGTGTGTGTGTTTGCCCATCCATTTCTTACTCTCACTGTTTCTGCCTCTGTTAGAGCAGATACACGCCTTATCCCTGAAGCCATGACATCTAAGCTATTTTGAATCTTTTAGTGTGTGTATGTGCGTCTGTGTGTGTATTGTAATGTGCATGCCCACACATCTACAAACACATAAGCAGGTGTTCATGCAACCTGGTGAATATGTGTCTGTCTATATGCAGGTAAGTGAATGCATAATTGTGGAGAGTACAGAAGTCTACCTTGATTGTTATTCCTCTGGCTCCATCTACTCTGTTGCTTTAGAAAGGGTCTCTCAGGATGGACCATCCAGAGAATGCCCAACCCGGGGATCCATCCCATAAGAAGCCACCAAATGCAGACAATATTGCATATGCCAGCAAGATTTTGCTGAAAGGACCCTGACATAGATGTCTCTTGTGAGGCTATGTCAGTACCTGGCAAATACAGAAGTGGATGCTCATTGTCATCTACTGGATGGAACACAGGGCTCCCAATGGAGGAGCTAGAGAAAGTACCCAAGGATCTGAAGGGGTCTGCAACAACAGGAATGCCAGGACCAAGAAGTGGGAGTGGGTGGGTGGGTAGGGGAGCAGGGCAGGGGGAGGGTATAGGGAACTTTTGGGATAGCACTTGAAATGTAAATGGAGAAAATATCTAATAAAAAATTGGAAAAAAAGAAAAAGAAAAAGAAAGACGAAAGAAGAAGAAGAAAAAGAAGAAGAAAAAGAAGAAGAAAAAGAAGAAGAAAAAGAAGAAGAAGAAAGAAGGGTCTCTCACCAAGCAGGCTAGCTGGGCAGGCCAGGGAACTTCGGAGGTTGTTCTATTTCTGATTCCCTTGTACTGTGATTACAGTATGTACTGTCATATATGGGTTCTGAGGTTCTAAGTCATATCTTCAGTCTTTAGTTTTATATGGCAAACACATAACAAACTGAGCCATCTTCATCATTAGGAACTTGTATATATGTATGTGTGTGTGTGTGTAAATATATGTATATGTATGTATACATACATACATACATACATACATACATACATACATACATATACATATATATTCTGCACTATTGACCAGATATTTGTTATTAAAACATTTATTTATTTATAATTAAAACATTTTAATTTCAGTTATTGAAAAATATACAGTATCTTTATCTCATCCCATCTTAATCTCATTTCATCACAACATGATAATTTATTATTATTTTAAGGGCTTAATTTGCAGGGAAGCAAGCAACATTTTTTTGTGGTCTCACCACCAGTTCCTGCTCTCAGGTTTCTGTGTTTGAGTTTCTGCCTTTATTGCCTTCTATGTTGAACTATTAAATAGATTATAAACAAAATACATGATTCCCTCCCCGAGTTTCTTTGGTCATGGTGTTTATGACAGCAAGAACAAACAAACAAAAACAACATTTGAAAAGAACCTAGCTCATCCTTTCTAAAACAGTATCCATATTTGGAGTCTATAAAGTAGTAGTACCATATGAGGGATTTTATGCATCTTTTACTAAAAATTATATATATTTGGAATCTGTTACATTCATGCAAAACAATAAACGACTGAAGTAAATGTAATATAAGTCCAGTTTTAAGGTGCAAAGAGCAACCATTTGAGCAGTAACTAAACTTGCTGCTATTGCCTGTCAAGACTCTAAATGTGCAATTTATAAGAAAGAGATGTGGAAAAGGCAAATGATATCTAAGTCCTTTAGAACTAGCTGCTTTGTGTCTAATGCTTTCTTTTTCTGCTAAAGCCTTGGACTTTAATGTGACTCGCAGCCTCATATAACATCTTCATACACACGCATACACACAGACACACAGACACACACACACACACACACACAGAGAGAGAGAGAGAGAGAGAGAGAGAGAGACAGAGACAGAGACAGAGACAGAGACAAAGAGAGACATACCACACCACACAAACACACACACATACTCTCACAACACACACACACCTGATTCGGAAAAGATCTTTGATTCCCTATCCTTGCCCTCTTGACTGATTGTGGATGCACCTCAGACTACAAGATAGTTCGTGTTATGGGATGCAATGCCATGAAACATGTGAGACAGATGACACAACAGCTTATTTGGGGAAAAATAATGCTACAAATGTATGGTGCTTGTGTGTACCTCTCCTACCTTTCCATTACTAGCTTGTCTGTCCCTCCTTTTCATTGATATGTATATGCTGTGTGTAATAGATACAGATAAGATTTCCTTCTAGTTGTAAAAACCTGCTGAAGCATACTGATTTTCTATCAAATTCTTTCTTTCTGGCTCTCTAGATCATCATCAACCAGCACATAGGCTCAAACAGTGGCCTCTGATGAACTTCCAATAGTGTCTTATCTATCACTGTATTTCACTAAATAAATACGAAGCATTTTTAAGTATCTTTTCCAGGAAAGCAGTGTGTGTGTGTGTGTGTGTGTGTGTGTGTGTGTGTGTGTGTTCCACTATCTCTGAAGTTACATACAAATTATTTGACTTTTGACATCAACACATTGTCATTGTTGCCTTTGAAATTATGTATCCCAAAAAGTTTTAAGGAAAATGAAGTTGGCTTGTAGGGAACAGGTAGAATAGTCCCTTTGGCTTGGGGACCAAGTAAGATAGAGCTGTTGTTTGTTCCTTTCTTTACCAATATATTAATTGAATATCAATTACATTTCAAGTGCTAGGCATCGATGGAGGTGGACTAGAAATTGTCCTTGCTTCAAGGAGCTTTTATTCTTCAGTGAAGAAGGACAGTATCCAGGGTTTCTCAAGCTTGCCTGAGAATTCCAATCACTTAATCACTACTTTTGAAACCCAGGTTGCAGCCTGGGCATGGTGGCTGAGCATTCAGGAGTCTAAGGCAGGAAAACACTAGTTTGAGGTCTAGCCTGGACAAATAGCAAGTTCTAGTCCAGATTGAGCTATACAGAGAAGACCTTGTCTCAAAATGCCAAGGGTGAAGCTTCATACTAGATTACTTGTCTAGCATGCACAATGTTTGGTCCCATGTCCAGCAAAAACAAGCAAGCAAGCAAACTAACTAACAAAAACAATTTCTGAAAACTGTTCCCAGAGATTCTGATTTTCTATGACAGCAGCAAGGACTAAGCATTTGCATTTCCTGCAGTGTCTATGGTGGTCTTGTAAATAGTAGCAATAATCAAATGAAAAGGAAAATATAGAGTATATTGGTAACTAATGGAGGTATTGTAACGTTAAGTAATAGACAGAAAAAAATAAGAGAAACCCAGAAATGTACAGTAGTAGATATTGCTATTTTAGGATGAAATTCCAGAAGAACTTGCCACTTAGCTGAATGAAGGGTGAGGCCTCCACAGACAAGAGGCTTTTGCAGAAGTCTTGGCAGGCAGCAAGGAGCCTGGCTCCAGTCCTTCACCCTCTGCACTTTTAGGGTGCCACATGCCTCTCTCACTTCATTTAATCTAGTGTGTGAGCGTTTTGGCTTGGTGTTTTAACATTTTGTGGCAGAAATGGAGCCATGTTGATATTTGAAATCCTATAATCCTAGGACTGGGAAATGCCTCATCAAATCAACCAGATTGTAGTTGAAGCATTTTATAGCAATGAATTCAAGATTTCTCACAGAAACCACAATAGCTTGTTACTGTCCTCATTTTTGAGACAAAGAAGCAGAAGTACAGAAGGATTAAGTAATTTGCATCTGCTCACATAGATAGATCTTGCAGACCCAGTGCCTTAAGTTGTGGATGGATGGATGGATGGATGGATGGATGGATGGATGGATAAATGGATGGATGGAGAGGTATGTAGATAGATGAGATGGCAAGGTTCAGTCTCACAGAGATACCAAATGGCTTCTGTATTTTCAGAGAAATAAACTTCTAGGAGAATGGATTCTAATAAAAACATGTACATGCCATAGCAGAGGAGATAGGATGAAAGGAGTGAGTGAGCTAGTCCAGGAGAAAGAATAGCAACTACACAGAATGGCAGCTTGCTGGTCCAGGTACCAGCCCCCTTCCCCTACTTGAAAGCTGTCCATACTTATTGGAAGCTGGAGGGCAAGAGAAACCAGATCCAACAAACCCTTTCCTCTCAGGAGAGGCTGACAAGTTGTGCTTTAATCTAATTAATACATTCAGGAAATGGGCTGAGAGGAATGTGATTATTTAATTGTTCTGTTCAAAGGGTAAGAAAGCAGGCGATTAGTCTGAGGTCTTGACTCCAAGGTTCACTTTAGGTTGTTACCAGGAGGAAGGTTCAGGAACAAGAGTGGCTGATTGATTCTTTCCCTGCTGTTACCCTCATTAATTTACAAAGCTTCATTGTTGTGGTGCTAACTCACAGAGTCTGGAATGAAATGTAAAACAGATTTGAACTGATAAGAATTGTTTTGTGTCTGCTATCCAGTAGTGTTTCTTCCCTCTGAGTTCCCTTCTAAAGATTTTCAGGTACATGAATTTCCAATCTGATTATAATGAACTCTTTTTCCACATGACAAAAATTATGTCTAATGACTAAACAGCAAGCAGGAAGTAGACTTTTGACATTTGACATTTCATTTCCAGTCCAGCATAACTTGGCTGCCTCTGTACTTTCCCTATGGCTAGAGAGTCAGGTCAAGTTTCCCTTCTGGGAAACAGGGAAAATAAGATGCAAATCTGAGCATCTTACCCAAACCAAACCTCATTCACATAGTGGTAATGTGTGTGTGTGTGTGTGTGTGTGTGTGTGTGTGTGTGTGTGTTTCTGTCTGTCTGTCTGTCTGTCTGTGTACATGTATGTGTCTGTGTGTATATGTGTTTGTATGTCTGTGTGTGTGTCTGTGTCTCTGTGTCTGTGTCTGTGTGTCTATGTGTCTGTATGTCTCTGTATCTGTGTATGTGTCTGTGTCTGTGTGTGCATCTGTGTGAGTGTCAGTATGTCTGTATGTGTATATGTACATACATGTGTCTGTGTGTCTGAGTGTGTGTGTCTGTCTGTCTGTGTAGGTATATGTGTGTTTGTGAGTGTGTGTGAGTATATGTATGTATATATATTTCTGTGTCTATGTGTCTGTATGTCTGTGTGTGTATCTGTGTGTCTATGTCTGGGTGTCTGTATGTCTCTGTGTCTGTATCTGTGTATGTGTCTCTGTGTCTGTGTGTTTGTTTGTGCATCTGTGTTTGTGTGTGTGTGTGTGTGTGTGTGTGTGTTTCTGTCTGTCTGTGTTCATGGCTTTATAAGTGTGGAGCAGAAACTAACATTGAGTCTCTTCCTTGATCACTTTCTATCTTATTTATTATTACTTTGTGATATGTCTTGCATAGAAGTAGACTTCTCTGTGACGTCAGCACACTGCCTTTGGTTTCTCTTCTTTAACTGGATATTTGCCAGGTTCCTTTCTTACCTTTACCTTGTCTTGTCTTCACTTTGATGAATCTTCTCTGGCTCCCTTGAGCAAAGTACTCAACCAACTAATTGTGATGTCTCAGCTCCTCCATTAATGCCCACCACATTTTATCATAATTGCTTAACTAAGTGCATATTTTATGTAATTATCTGTATGTTCTTCATTCGATTGTGAGCTTCTGAGGGCAGGAGAGTCAATCACATCTTAAGGAATCTAAAACAAATTGCTACTGTGTTATAGAAATCATTTAATCTTAAATGGAGTTTTCTACCCAGCCTTTGATCACTTAGTTCCCAGATAAAAGATACATAGTCTTTATATTCATTTATAAGCCTTAATCAGCACTTGATCTGGGCAGGTATCTACTTTCTAAGCTATTAGAATCTATTTCCCCATCAATAATCCCGAATTATAATTTGCCATGTTCTATCTGAGCAGGTCTTAACTCAAAGCCAGCCCTCATGGCAATCTATTCAAAACTCATCTAACCCATGGAGTCTCTCCTCTCTCTACCTTCCTCTCTTTCCTCTCTCATGATCTCCTCTGACCCCAAGCCCGGGAACCCAAAAACCCTGCCTATCTCTCTTCTTCCCAGCTATTGGCTGTAGGCATCTTTATTCTCCAATCAGGAATAACTTGGGGGACAGCACTTGTGTATTTACAGATTCTCTCATCCCGGGGGACAATCAGGCCTTGAGGGCCAGTAGTTAGCATTATGATACATAGCAAATGACCAAACCTCAACACTACTGAAACCAAATGTATAAGTAAAAAGTGGGTGACTAGTTCAGCACATAAGTTTGTGATGATAAAATCCTATATCAAATGGGGCCCAGAGACCCCCTTAGGCTGCAGGTGACCTCAAAACCTCACCTATGAAGACTCGGCTTTCATGGTACCAGAAGGTGCCATGCAAACTTCCAAGGAAGGGAAATAACAAACATTTCTACCCAAGTACGACACATATGAATCACATTAATGACCACCAAGATAACTCTCAGGGTGCAGTAGTGGCATACATTCTTTGGTAGTAACCAAAATCTCTCTAATTTGACTTAATACCCAATGCACAAGTGAGAAACGATTCCTCTTTCTGAAGACATAGCCAACTACCCAGCGCTAGTGAAGTCATGAATCTTAGAAAAGAAACTTCAGTCACCACTTTACTAAATCAATGTGCTCCACCCCAAATACTACATTGTAAATATTTCTCTTTATACCCACACAAAAGTATAGTTCCCACGCCTCATCAGGAAAACTCCTCTTTGCAGCATGTGGAAATCATTACATAAAACCACAACCAATCAAAATTTAGAGTTGTGGAGCCCAGTCTCAAAGAATCCTCTACTGTACTATGCCTGTTATCTAAGACTCAGGGATCATTGTGAAAGAGCAGAAGGAAAGATTTTAAGAGCCAGAGAAAGGAATTTGCTGTGAGATTGTATTTCTTACAAATTTCAGATTCTGTACTCATAAAGTCTCACCTACACGGCTACCTAAACATGACCAGAAGGATGACAATAATAGAGATAATAATGCGGATAGGGGAAAACACGGGAGCCTCAATTCTAGAGACAGTACTATACACAACTAAGAAATGCTGTGAACATATGAAATAATCTCCAGGGAAGACCACACCAACTGACTATCTGATACCAAATGGTCAGCCCTGTATAATGTATGCAACGTTATACAGACTGAAAAAATATTAAAATATATATTTAAATAAGGACATATTTAATTGATATTATATTATAAACATTATTTAAAATATATTACAAATAATATATAAATATATATTTATAATTGATATAGGCAATTAACGATAATGAGGAAAGGAATTTAAAAGAGAGCTAGAGAAAGATTTTCCATGGGAGGCCTTGGAGGGGAAAGGAGAGTGCAAAATGATGCAATTCTATTACAGTTTCAAAATATTTTAAAAAATCACATATCCAATACTAAAGTACTCTGTAAATGAAAAGTACAAAATCTGACATTAAAAAATATTTATTTAAGCAGACACATTTCTATACATCTTATGCTTTTATGTACTTAGCCACCACAAAAAGAAATCCATTTCAGAATTTAAACTAGAAAGGCAATTAACTTTTTATGCTTTGTCATGTTTTCTTATAAATTAAATGCTGTTACCAGTTAAATACTACGTGTGTGTGTGTGTGTGTGTGTGTGTGTGTGTGTGTGTGTGCATGTGTGTGTGTGTGTTTTATTTGAAAGTTCTTTATTTTTTCTATTCAGTTGCTAACATGATCATTTATTTTTTTATTCGATATTTTCTTCATCTACATTTCACATGTTATCCCGAAAGTCCCCTAAACCCTCCCCTATCCCCCGCCCTGCTCCCCTACCCACTCACTCCCACATATTGGCCCTGGCATTCCCCTGTACTGGGGCATATAAAGTGTGTGTATGACCAAGGGGCCTCTCTTCCCAATGATGGCCAAGTAGGCCATCTTCTTCTACATATGCAGCTAGAGACATGAACTCTCAGGGTACTAGTTAGTTCATGTTATTCTTCCACCTAGAGGGTTGAAGACCCCTTCAGCTCCTTGGGTACTTTCTCTAGCTCCTTCCTTGGGAATCCTGTGTTCCATCTAATAGCTGACTGTGAGCATCCACTTCTGTGTTTGCCAGATATTGGTATAGCCTCCCACAAGACAGCTATATCAGAGCCCTTTCAGCACTATCTTGCTGGCTTATGCAATAGTGTCTATGTTTGGTGGCTGATTATGGGATGGATCCCCTGCTGCAGCAGTCACTGGTTGGTTCTTTATAATCAAACTTTAATAATAATAAATAAAGGAATCATCTGTTTATTAACTCTTCTGGGACTTTTTAATAAATTTTATTTTTGTGTGTATGGATAATTTGCTCACATGTACATCTATGCCAGAAGAGGATATAAGTTCTTCCGGAAATGGAGTTATAGACAATTTTGAGGTGTTATATGTTATGAGACTTGAACCCAGGTCCTCTGCAATAGTTGCCAGTGCTCTTAGCCACTGAGCCATCCCTTCAGTTCCTTCATCTATTCACGAAAATGCTTAGGAGTATTTTAGAATTCAGTTTCAGTTATGGGGATTTAAATATTTGTCTTTCTGTAAATATAGCCATTCATTGATTCTAAACTGGTTCCATATAGACACTTCAGTGCCTAGCCAACTCACTGATCCTAGGTCATCCCCTATCACATCATCCTTTCTTTAACATGATACTTTCATCTTTACTTGGTTGAACCTTGCAAATTAGTGTGCTATGTGATAGACCTAGAATGGGACATGGAAGTGATTATAGCTGCCCAGGTCTGCAAAGAAAAATGCAAAGGAGCAATCTTCAGATTTAGTCTTGGGACCTCCACCTTAGGGTCTCAGAACATTTGTAGGTCTATGGTGTTTCTTTACTATTCAACCCTAAAACAGCATTGGGATAGAATCAAAGTATTTGCATAAAATAGCAACTTCCTTTGATAAACTGTCACAATAGCCCCTGAAAACCAGCTGGAAATAGCAATTTCTCCCTGGTCTGTAGCTTCTTATTGGAAAGAGAAGCTTCATTCCTGTAATTGCTAAGAAAGGCATTGGATTTCTTCACTCAAAACTGTCCAATTCAGTACCTCAGTCGATTTAACTGTTCTTGGGGCCTCTGGCTGTGACCAGTGGTTTCTGGTGATGGTTTTCATGAAAGGCAGCCTGTCTTTCATTGCCTCAGTCTGGCCCCTGCTCTCCATTGCCTATATACGGAGGTTAGCAGAGAAGGAGCTGGGGAGGGATGAAGGGTCAAATCTGTTACTTTTTATAGCAGTGGAGTGAAAATAATTTCCTGTGAAAGCTGAGGACATTCCTTCATTACTTGTGCTTCCTGCTCTGGGTCTTATATTCTGGGTGATTTTTTTTTTTCTTTTGAAACTTCTATGGGCTAACTTCCTGAGCCAGCGGCTGCTGAGAGATAGAGTTTTACAAGCTCAGCCCACCTACCCAGCAGTGAACTGGGAGCAACCATGAATGAACGAAAGAGAGACACCTAAGCCATTCCTGAATATCTTGGACACAAGATCAAAACTGAAGCCTCAGAAAGATATTCTGGGAAGAAGTCAAGCACAGGATTTTAGGGTAAAGGAAGAGTCGCTGGAAAGAATGTGATCTAAGTCCCTGCTCCTTGTATCTTGATGCTAATTATCTCTTAATTCCTCTCTCATGTTGTACTTGGTGTGTATTTGCTGAGAGTTTGTTTATGATGTATAAGGCTGTGCGGAGTGGATGGGTCAAGCCACAAACACAATCCAAATAGGCTTTCTAAGAAATGTAATCTCCTCCTCCTCCTCCTCCTCCTCCTCCTCCTCCTCCTCCTTCTTCTTCTTCTTCTTCTTCTTCTTCTTCTTCTTCTTCTTTTCAGGTAAGGCTCTATCCAGATTTTTCAATATCTTCAGGAATTTGTCTCTTTCTCTAAACCCCATTACTCAATCCTTTCATCAACTTTATTTTTCTCATATAGGCATTTAGTAAACCAGATGGCCACAAGAAACTCCAAGCATATGTACTTGGGAGTTTTATCTTCCCTTAAAATGTTCTGTCCACACCTGTAATCCCACATAGAAGGGATGTGCATGAGGATTTCAAGACCTTCTTCAACACAGTGAGTTTTAAGTCTTCCGTCTTGTCTACATGGACAGGAAAGGCATGTGTTATTTCTTGACCCAGTCGCCATGGCCTTAAAGTGAACAGTTCTATTTCTAATGCCCATGCTTAACATTTCAGAACCTGGAGGTGGTTTCACCTCTCTCTGTATCACTTGACCTAAGAAAAGAGCAAGAAGAAAATTGTCTCATTTCCAGAAGAGATAAATCTTAAAAGAAAACCGACATTTAAAAGTGTGCCCAGCTTCACATATGAGGAAAATGGGTTTCTAATGTTAACTAATTTGGCTCATAGAGCTAGTAAGCATTTTTAATTGTCTTTCAAATGTGGATTTTATAACTTTGTGACAAGGGCCACCTTTGCACAATTCACTTCCTCACTCAAAAATTCAATATATATTTCAATTATGTGGGATTGAATATGGAGATCAGTTTTGTGACATATAGTATGCTTTACATTTGTATATAATCTTTTAAATGGCTGCCAGTGATATTGCTATCTTCCTATGATTTTTGCCACCTTCACTGTGGCCTGAACTTGGAGGCTTGCTTCTATGAAATAGACTATGGCAAAGTATAGAATGTCCATCTTGTGATTTGGTTATATAAGGTTGTTCCTTCAGCTTAGCTAGCAGATCCTCTCTTTAATTAGAAAGCTTGTTCTTTTTTCCCCAATTTTTATTAGATGTTTTCTTCATTTACATTTCAAATGCTATCCCGAAATTTCCCTATACCTTCCCCTATCCCCCGCCCTACTCCCCTACCCACCCACTCCCACATCTTGGCCCTGGCGTTCCCCTGTACTGGGACATATAAAGTTTACATGACCAATGGGGCCTTTCTTCCCGTAGTACGACCGGAGGATTCCACAATACCTCTCCTGGGCATATATACAGAAGATGCTCCAACTGGTAATAAGGACACATGCTCCACTATGTTCATATCAGCCTTATTTATAATAGCCAGAATCTGGAAAGAACCCAGATGTCCCTCAACAGAGGAATGGATACAGAAATTGTGGTACATTTACACAATGGAATACTACACAGCTATTAAAAACAATGAATTTATGAAATTCCTAAGCAAATGGGTAGACCTGGAGGGTATCATCCTGAGTGAGGTAACCCAATCACAAAAGAACTCACATAACATGTACTCACTGATAAGTGGAAATTAGCCCAGAAACTTAGATTACCCAAGAAACAATTTGCAAAACACATGAAACTCAAGAAGAATGAAGACCAAGGTGTGGACACTTCGTCCCTTCTTAGAATTAGGAACAAAGCACACATTAAAGGAGTTACAGAGATCACGTGTGTAGCTGAGACAAAAGGATGGTCCAAACAGTGACTGCTGCAGCTGGGGATCCATCCCATAATCAGCTACCAAACACAGAAAGCTTGTTCTAACAAGCTTTAAACAAGGAGAGCCTCACCTGGACAGTGAGTAAAAACAGCCTTCCTCTGATAAGCAGAAAGGAGCAGAAAAGAGCAGCCTCTGCCCAGTACCTTTAATGTGAGCTCTATGAGGGTATCCAAAGGTTAGCTTGTGAATCCTGGCATGGGCTGCTTCTGTTGTTTTCACAAGTTTGAAACAGCATATTCATCTTCAAAGAGATCCAGTTTGATATCACAGCTTGATCTGCTTTCCCCGCCAGCTTAGCAGCACTCCAGGAAAGATACTGGTATGGAGGCAAAAACCAGACAAAAACAAAGAAACAACAACAACAACAACAACAACAACAACAAACCATGTAGGTGATGAGTTAATGAAAGTACAAGATGCCAGGTGTCACCTCACACATCATTACCAGTGTTGCTCTGGTGAACAACTCTTCTTTCCCTGTTGACAAAACATTTAAAACCTTATAAAATATAAAACCTTGAATGACCTTGAATGTTTATAAATGTCTGTTTGGACATCAGATGAACTTAATGTGTTGATCAGAAGGACCCACGGATGTATTAGTCTGTACTGAGCAACAATCTCTTCTAATACAAAAAGTTTCCCCCGTGGAATCAGACGATCGGGATAAAACAAGGAGGATGGCTGTGACCAGTGTCCTGAAGCCCTGCCTGTGCCTTAATGAGGTCCGCCCTTTCTCTTTAATATACTGTTGGCAATATCAAACTGATGATAAATTTCATTCCATTTTTCATGTCACAAATATTTGGCTAGAAGAAAAAAGATTTAATCACAGGGCAGCTAAAGTCAAATTCATAAATAATGATGTTTTAAAAGGTGATCCATTTTTATTCCATGCAAATGGCAAAACCTTGCATTATTCATTTTTTTAGTTGATATTTGTCTGAATTCTTAAACTTTCCTCTGGGTGGGCAGAATGGAAAGATCTGGTTTTAAAACCTGGTTCGTTCACAAGGGAAACAGTCACAGGTTCTTCAAGGAATGTTTGGAAAGACACCCAAATAATATGGCAATTACATTTTTTTATCCTGCTGTGGTTATTGGACATGCTGTATAAACACATTTATACTTTTCATAGTAAAATGACTGGAAATGAAGACTGGGAATTTAGATTTTAACTATGAGATGATAAACTTAGAAAAAGAAAAAAATGTTGAAAATTATTCAACTCCACACCTATAATTATGGGTCTAATTTCTACTTTTAAATTTAGGGACTCAGCAGCTTTTGTTGATTTTGAAGGGGTAGGGGAGAACAAATGCTTAGCCCACTAAAACAACTTTCATTTTCCTCATTCCAGGATACCTCAAGTTATTGAAAAAGACAGCAAGGGAAACAAACCCAAAAGTGTGTGGAAACCTGGACAGAATTGGTGAGGTGAGATTCAGTGGCCAAAGAGAAGAAGCTACTACTTGATGGTTCAGTTGCATAAAGAATATCTAACAGTGGGAGCCCATTATCACAGAGGAAGGAGTCTGGAGCAGATTCTACTTAAGGGACCCTGATATAGCTGTCTCATATAGAAGTGTATGCTCACAGTCATCTATATGAGGGAACACAGGGCTCACAATGGAGAAGCTAGAGATAGAACCCCAGGAGCTGAAGGGGTCTGCAACCCTAGAAGAGGAACAACAATATGAACTAACCAGAACCCCCAGAACTCATGTCTCTAGCTCCACATGTAGCAGAAGATGGCCTAGTCGTCCATCATTGGGAGGAGAGGCCCCTTGGTAATGCAATCTTTATATTCCCCAATACAGGGGAACGCCAGTGCCAAGAAGTGGGAGTGGATGGGCAGGGTGGCATTTGAAATGTACATTAAGAAAATATCTAATAAAAATATTGAAAAAAAACAAAAGATAAGGTGGTTTTAGCTGAAAGTCAGTATATACTGGCTTACTTTTGTATGTCTGAGTTTTCACACATATTTAACAAATACACTTTAAGTGAAGATTTTGAACTTTGTGTGTCAACCATGACTGTCTCACTATGTGGATGATACAATCAATAACATGAATGTGTCTATGAACCCTGACTAGTAATGCCACTTATAAAAATATATATATACAAAACTCACTATGGTGGCTACTTCTTTTACACCCACTCTTTCTTAGTGGCCCCTGAATTTTGGGAAGATATTCCACCTGTGGGTGAGATTTCCATAGACATTTACAGTTTGCTTGTGGAGAAATTGTGATTTTTTTATGGCAACCACCATCTACTATAAAATGAAACTTCTCTGATGAGATCTGAGAGCATAACTAACCTATTGGTGTAGTGTACAAATTTAGAGAACAGTTGGATACTATGTCTATTTAAGAAAATATTAGTACTGGGGTCAACATTGAGGCCTGTGAACTCTCCAACTAAGGGTTCTTGGTCAGATTTAAAGTAGCAACTGTTCTGTTTGCTTCTGCAGAATGACCCTTAAATCTAATCAGAAAGAAGTTGGTTACTCCTGTAATAATTATGTGACTATTGCACCCATGTGACTCTCTTGCCAAGGAGGTTGCTATTGTAGCCCATAGTACATGAAACTAAGACTTAGGCATATCTATGTTTCTATAGATACATGATTTTTGGCAAAGATGCCAGAAATAAACATTGAGAAAAACTTTTAAATAAATGCATTTGGGAAATTGGATGAGTTCATGGGAGAAGATGAAACTTTAATCTTCTTTCTCTCGTTACACATAAATGAATTCCAAATAAATTAAATGTATCAATGTTAAATCTGAAACTCAGAAACTTTCCATGAGAGACAGGGAGGACACTTCAGCATATAGGCTCAGGTAAGGCCTTTCTGAAGAAGGCTCAGCCCTCCACCTCCAATGTTAAAACAATTACAAAGTCGGATGTTTGTAGGATTAAAACTTCGGTAATCAAATAATCAAATGAAAGATTATTCCACAGAATAGGGAAGGATCTTTGACATCTATACATCTGATAAAGGATTAGTATTTAAAATACATACAAATCAAAGAACCAGAACACTAAGATGATAACCAACCCATTTGAAAAATGGGCTATGGAACTAAACAGGGATTTCTAAGAAAAGCAAATGGCCAAAAAAATCATTTTAAAAGTGTTTATAATTCTTGACTATCAAAAATAAATAAATAAATAAAAACTTCGTTGAGATTTCATGACAATCCAATAAGAAAAGATAGGATTAAGAGATAAAGAAGGACATTTCATTCCAATCAAGAGACAATAAAACTACAAATGAGAAAACATTATAATCCTGAACATATATGCCTTAAACTTTGCTTCATACAATTTCAAAAAAGCATACAAGTAACATTTGAAATGATATAAAAATAAAAATATAAACATAAAAATAAAAAGTATAAAAATATAAAAAAATATTATCTAATTAAAAAAAGCATCCTAGTGACATTAAGCAAAACTGGTTAACACAAACACAGCAGTATTGAGTGATTTTAATAACATACTTCCTCAAATAGAATGGCTATCTGAAAAAAATAAACAAAAAAATTATAATTTAAATACATCATATATCAAGTGGACCTAAAGGATATTTAAAAAAAAATCCACCCAAACACCAAGAATATAGATTCTCTTCAGCATCGCAGGAAAGCATGCTTAAAATAGACCACATACCAGGATATTAAACAAATCTTAGAACATTCAGAAAAATTGAAATCATTTTGTGTATCATGTCTTACATGAATACAATAACATTTGCACATAGAAAACACATCTCCAGTAATTATACAAACTAGTGAAGATTGAAAAACTCATTATGGAATGATTTATGAGTCAAAGGATAAATCAAGAAAAACATAAAAATGTGAAAATTTAAATGAAAATTAAAATACAATACAATAAGATAGTACATACAGCAAAAGCCATGAAGAGGGAAATCTATACCTATCAGATCCTACATTAAAATATTATAAAGACCACAAATGAATGACTTCACAATTCAGGTCAATGTTTTGGAAAAATAAGAACAAACCTATTTAGTGGATAGGAAGAAAAAAATAAAAGGGAATAGAAATTAATAATTAGAAACAAAGAAATAATATGAAGAACAATACAAAAAAATCAATGAATCTAAGACCTGGTTCTTTTGCAAAGACAAACCAGATAAACAGACCATGGCTCAACTAACAAAATACATACTACACAAGTTAACAGAATAAGAAATGAACAGAGAAATATTACCATATACAACAAAGAATTTAAATCATACATTAAAAGTAAATACTTTTAAAATCTATAAAAATTTTAAAAGAACTAG
Source organism: Mus minutoides (assembly GCA_902729485.2). NCBI lineage: Eukaryota > Metazoa > Chordata > Mammalia > Rodentia > Muridae > Mus > Mus minutoides. Next base: position 4,823 of record LR752194.1, on the reverse strand, counting down.
TTAAATTTCTATAACACATCAAAACTACCAAGGTAAACCAAGGCGAGATCAATAACTTCAACAACCAATAAGGAGCTCTAAACAGGAATCAATGGCCTTCTGAATAGAAAAGGCCAAAATTCAACTAAATTGACAGTAGAATACTATCAGACTTCCACAATTCTACAACCAAGACTTTTTAAATTATTAAAAAGAAGAGAAACAGAAGGAACACTTCCAACTCCTTCTATGAAGTTAATATTACTCTAATACCAAAAAAAAAAAAATTCTAGTTGATCACAGAAGTAAAATTTCTCAATAAGATAATTAGAAAATGAATACAGGCATGCACATATATTTCTACCATCAAGTTAGCTTTATCCAATTTGTAATACAATATATGTAATGATTCATATAATTGAAATTAAAGTTAAAAACACACCACTCAATTCATGCAGAAAAGTCCTTTGATGAAATACAATATGTATTCCTAATAAAGGTTCTAAGATTGTAGAACTGGAGGAATTGTTCCTCAACATAATGACAGTGATGTTTGACAAACCACAACCAATATTATTCTAAATAATGACAAAAATGGAAGAAATACCATTGAGATAAAAAAAAAAAAA
>LR752193.1:32025-101713 GCA_902729485.2 Mus minutoides | reverse complement strand
TGCATATATAGAAGAGGATGGCCTAGTTGGCCATCAGTGGGAAGAGAGGCCCCTTGGTCATGCAGACTTTATATGCCCCAATACAGGAGAACGCCAGGGCCAAGAAGTGGGAGCGGATGGGTAGGGGAGCAGGGCCGGGAGGGGGGAGGGTATAGGGAACTTTCTGGATAACACTTGAAATGTAAATGAAGAAAATATCAATAAAAGTTGGAAAAAAAAAAAAAAGAAAAAGTTTCCAAGAAAAAGAGGTAATAACTCTATCTTCTCCTGCTCTAGTTCAAACAACATCAAACAGAATCCATGCATCTATTTAGGGATTTGAGGAGGGTTCCCCACCCCCATCCCCACCTCGTCCACCTTGTTTTTCCCCCTCTACCTACACTGAGGGTTTTCGTTTGTTTGTTTTTGTTTTTTATCTTTCAATCATATGACATTCACTTTTGCCCCTTTGGAAACTTATTTGTTTCTGATTCCAATTCACTGAGGTCAGGTCTAGCTTTACCTCTTTAGGTGGACATGGAGAAGCAGAATTTTGTCAGCAGTAAGATAGAGTATCGTTCCACACACACCTGCTTACTCTTTGCATATGACCATATTATACAGATCTACAGCTTCAGGAACTCCAAGTGGTCAAGATGAAGGGGAGAGTGTCCCAAGAGTTTTAATTTATAGGCTACCTAGATATGACCCTCTTTCCTTGGAACAAGAGTAGAGCGAAGATAGTGTTCTTCATGCATCTTTTTCTTGTCTCCTAGTATGTGTTATTTATTTCTTCATATTGAAGTCTCAGTCGGCATCTCTTTAAATGTTCTAGAAAATAAGAGAAAGTAAACCTGTTTAGAGTTCAATGGTAAAAAATAAAAATAGATACTCAACCGCTTCCAATAAATCTTTACTGATGGATAAATGGATGGAAATAGTAACTGCTGGCACCTCAAGTAGAAATAGGTACAATGTGATTCTCAGAAGGGAAGTGTCCAGAAGGGCCTGGAATTCTCTGAGAAGGATGAAGAGGGAGGGGGAGAAGAGTTTTCAGTGAGCCATGTGTGTGTGCCATGATTGGCTACTGAAGCAGGAGAGGCTCAGTTATGGCGCATCTCTGCCTGAGGTAGAAATAGGAAAGGGAATCAGATGGTCACATGACCAGGTGAGATGGCCCTGCCAGGTCTTGGGAGAGAATCATAAGGCAGCAAAGGAGAGCAAGGTCTTCTGATCATCATAAATGGTGACAACCTAGTTTGGGATATTCAACTAGAAATGCAGTCCCAAGAACTGGCCTCATGCTCTATTTGGTGTCTTGTTTCTGCTCTTGATCTGTTCCTGATTTTCTAGGGGGATAAAATCACACATGCCAGTTTTCTTGGATATTCCCTACTTGTACCTCCAGTACATTTTATTTAATTTTTCCTTTGGTCTTTATTTCCTAGAAGCTATCTTTTAACTGAATTTTGAGACAATTTTACCTTTTCCACCCATTTCCTTTAGGTATCCAATCAATAGTCTTCATTTCTTCCTGGCTGACTTTTTTGTTTGTTTGTTTGGTTTGGTAGTTGGGTCCATTTTTCTTTTTAAATCTTAAATTTTTAATTCATTTGGTAATACTGGTAGGCATCATAAGATGAAAAAACAACCCTTGTAGGTGTGTCTCTTAGTCTGGCACATGGAGTGAATTTCAGGGACATTGAGGCAAATACAAGTGCATCTTCTATGAGGAGAGTTAGTTGACCAAGCCAATGCAGCTAGACAAAGGAGACACAGGATTGTACTTACCTGTATGGGCTCTGTCTTCATGTGTTTTAGAATATCAACCCACTCCAGTTTCATAAGAATACAATGAGTGAACTATGATTATTAGCTTCATTTTATGAATGACTAGCTGGGGCAGAGATTAGACAGGTACTGTACTCAAGCACACAGCTTGAAGAGAGACAACCGGCAGAAAATCTTCCTCCAGCTGCTACGGTGGTAGGAGACATAAAGGATGCTTTTCTCTTCCGTCCCTACTCTTCTTGTCCTCGGAAGATAAAGATCAACCCAGGATTGTTGTATCCTCCTCGTTTATGCGGGGGAATGAAGAAATAACTTTATAAAATACTTACACATAATTAATAGATATTACCCAAAACAATATTATAGAAGTATGTACATGTATTGTGTAAAACTTGTATAAGTGGGGAGTGGGAAACTTAACACTCTTATTCACAGTGCTATCCTTCCTCTTCTCAATGAGGACCCCTTCTACTTCTGTGTGCACATGTGTGTGAGCATGCACGTGTTCACCCTTAGTGAACTTCATTAGCTTGTTTACAGGAGCACAGATGAGGTTTCTCTTAATATATATATATATATATATATATATATATATATATATATATATATAATTTATTTAAAATATTACATTAATATAATATATGTGTATATATAGTATGCATATATTGTGTTATATATTATAATACAATATGATATAATCTATTAAATATATATAATGTGTATATATGTGTGTCTGTGTGAGCTTATGTGCACTATATATGTGCATATGCCACAGGGCTCCTGATTCCTGGAACGGGAGTTATAGGCAGTTGTGAGCAGCCTGATATAATTGCTGATAACCAAGCGTGGGTCTTCTGCACAAGCAGTTACTGCTCTTACTGCTGAGTCTTTGCTCCAACCCATCATTGGGCTTTTAAAGAAGCCTGGCACATTACTGGCAGCTACACTACTGAAGAAACTACAGTTCTGTCCCTCTCTCCCCCATCAAGTATTAACTGCATCTAAATCTTCAGAAAGGAGAGGGCCTGTGAGTTGCTCCCCTCTCCACAATAGGGTACTAATGCTCAGTCTTGCCTCCAACCTATCTTATACGGACTTTCATCTGATGCATAAAGACAGAGACCTCGTGACCTAACTAATTTCCCATTTTATTGCACCATATTAGGGAATGCATTTCATTTTATTTATAGTTTATTGATGTTGACAAGCTGAACATACCACACCTAAGTGCAGGCTGACTCTGGCTTCTGTCAAGTTTTAATCCAAGTGGCTTGGGGATTCTTTTGAAACTAAGTGGGCTTGTGTGGCTAGAGAGGGAAGAGCTTGGTTCTCCTAGGAGCTTCCTGCTCAAGGCCACAAACTGTTTAACTCTGGTCATCTGGAAAAGAGCCTTCGCTTCTGTGCTTGCTGGAGTGAAAGGATCCCCAGACCCCGGCATGTGAACTCCATAGGTCGGTGGGAATGCCATGTCTGTGCTTACACTACTTTGTAGAAGCTGTTTTATGTCATTCAAATCAGCTAAGGAGAGGTAGCTAGCTGTGCTTCATTCAGCACCCATTTCATTAGCTGTGTTAAAATTCCAAAAATAAAGCATCCCCTCCCCTCTGAAGGTTCAGCACCACCCCTGTAACAGGATCCTATTTCCTGGCCTCTATAAATGCCTTACAATACTTTACAGTGTCTTTTCCTTGACTTTGGATACAGGAGTTCATAAAGTGGCACACCCAATTTTCATCAGGTGCAGCTGACTCAAAGCAGATGTAAGGCTACCTGAAGAAATGTCTGAGCCAAGCCATGGAAGTTGAAAGCTGGGTTTGGATTCTGCAGAGAGAGGGGAAATGGAATAAGTAAATAGAGCATGCTGGTCCATAGATAGACCAATCTGTAAATTCCTCCTTGGGCAAGCTGGGAGATAATGGTTCTGCCAAAGGACTTACAGGGATTCTGTTTTCACCCCATGGAAACAAGAAACTTGCACTGCATTCTGGTGTCCCGTAGCATTAACCACAAACACACAGACCCTTGTTTTCCTTTCACAGCTTCTCCTACCCAGCAGCTGGCAGGTGAAGGAGGCTGCCAGAGTTGTGGTGATTATATTTGGCTCATATTAGTTCCCTGACTCAACTTTTCCTTTGAAAAGTTTAACTCTATGTCAGAAATCAATTAAGGGAATTAACATCTACCTATAAGGTGAAAAAAAAAGAAAAATGATATGAATGATCAGGATTTTAAAAATTGCGTATCTTTAACGCCCATCCAGACTACTGGTCATGATTAAGTGTGGAAGTTTCAGGCACCACTTAATGCTCTAACTCTGGTCAAAGTCTGAGACATCAAAGAGAACCCCATCACCTCCATCCTAGATTCAGACATTTTTTTTTCCCTGTCTGGAAAAAAAAAGGAAGTGGAGTCACCTTGATTCCTTAGTGACTGTAATTAGCTTTAGAGAAGGATTTCTGATGTGTGTTTTTCTCTCATCATGGCTGATACAGAGCACTGACCTGGACCCATATTGTTCTATGACTAGGGAAATAATGCTGGACTCTTTCCTTCCCATTAGGCACTTGGCTTCTATCAACGCTGCTGGATCGTCTTTTTCAGACTCTTCCAAAGCACATCTGATTGGCTGTGAAGATGGGTCAGTGATTAAAGGGCTTATTGCATAAGCATTTGGACCTGAACTCAGATCCCAAGTGTCGTGTAAAAAGGTGCCATGGTGACACGCACCTGCAATGTCAGTTGTAGGAGGCAGAGAATTGTGGGACCTCTCTGGTCTACCAGTCTAACAAAACCCATGAGTTTGAGGTTCAATGAGAGACCTTGCGTCAAAAAATGGAGAACAGATAGGAGATACCAGATGTCATCTGTCCTCTATATGTAGGCAATAACCACCCCCACACACATATACACAATGAATTTTATAGAAAACCATTAAGCAAAGTTGCACAGTAGTTCCTTATATACATATCTGTTAATTGATCACTTTGTATTTTACTTTAGTGTTTAATGCCAGATTAGATACTCCTTTTCTTACCTTGTCATGAGAAATCCAAACCTATTGTTAAATACAGCGAATACATTCTAAATACATAGGCCCTTTGGGAACCATCCTTATCAGTGTTTCATTAACTCATATGGGTCAGAAGGTTTTTACATTTTTTGTTTGTTTTTTTATTTGTTTGTTTTGAATTTTTCAAGACAGGGCTTCTCTGTATAGCCCTGGCTGTCCTGGAACTCGCTTTGTAGACCAGGCTGGCCTCGAACTCAGAAATCCGCCTACCTCTGCCTCCCGAGTGCTGGGATTAAAGGCATGTGCCACCACCGCCCGGCAAGTTTTTACATTTTTAATAGAATATTATGTTCCTCATTTTCTTTTATACCAGTAACAGGTGTATTTCCTAATTCATTCATGACTGTCTCCAAAATACTACTTTGGAGTAGCTTTTCACCAGAGAACCAGTCTTGGTGTCTCTATCTGTCTCTGGCTCTCTGTATCTGTCCCTGCCCCTGTCCATGTCTGTCTGTCTGCCTGCCTGCCTGTCTGCCTCTTTCTCCCACCCCAATTCCCCATTCTCTCCCTCTGCCCCCTGTGTGTGTGTGTGTGTGTGTGTGTGTGTGTGTGTGTGTGTGTGTGTTCAGTTTTATTTGTTTGGCAAAGACATCCCTATGTAGCCCAGGCTGGCTTCAAACCACAACCCTTCTCCAGTCTCCATCATTCCAGCACCAGGAATGATGGGATTACAGGTGTGCACCATCATACATACCTAATAATAATCCCAATTTCCAATCTTCACACCATCCTGAGAGAACAGACATGGTCACACAGTTCTGCATGGACCCCTCCGTGGATATGTTAAACCTTTGTAACTTTAAATAGAGCAATCTGAAAAAAAAATTCTGCCTTGTCAGATGCCTCATTGTTTAAAGTTTTCCTACAGCTATAGCTGTCTATCTCCAGACACCCAGAATTCTCTAAACCCAGCTGTTTCTGGGAAAGCCAATGCACTAAGCAACATTGTCATATGAATTCTTTTTCTCAAGCGATGCATCAGGATACTTGGACAGAATTTGGTAGCTGGGACAGTGAACAGGAAAACCAAATTAGAGAACCCTGACCCAGAAACAAAGTCATGGGACAAAAGCCAGATTGGTGGCCCCATTGCAAACCAGATTTGACCCATAGCATGGGTCAGGAGAGCAAGGAACTAAAGGGAAAATAAGTCATATTTCACAGGGTGTGCAGAGCCAGTGCCTGATGACGTGTATATTTCATGAGCCCTCAAACCAAGAAGGGGTGTCATTTTGCCAATGATGTCACTTGTATCTCTGTATCACTTAACATGTCCAGATAAATGGCTGGAAGAGTAACACAGAGACTGAGGAAAATGGGAGTCAATGTCTTACTCCATCACCAGTCAACCCCATTCTTCAGGGATTTTTTAAAAAGATTTATTTATTATAAATAAAATGTAGATGGGTGTCTTGCTTACATGATTATCTGTGCACCATACGTGTGCAGTGCCTGTTGAAGCCAGATGAGGCCTTTGGACCTGAAGTTATAGATAGTTGTTAGCAGCCCTATGAATGAAGAGAATTGAACCTAGGTTTCCTGGAAGAGTGGTTTGTGCTCTTAATCATGTAGCCATCTCTTCAGTCCCCCCTCTCTCTATTTTTACCTAGAATCCCACTATTATTGTGTGGATATCATTTAAAAGTTATAAAAAACCTCTCACTAAGCATGATGCAATTGTTTTATCAGACATAAAAACAAAGACATTTCCATTTTGGAAGCCATGCCTGAAGTCTTCAAGGAAGAGATACTTTTAAATTCTAAATACATGTGCATGTCCTTGGAACCCATGGTTTCTCACATGACGGCATACACTCAGACTGGACAGCTTAAGAAACACAAGCAGTATATAGACACACATACACATTGTGCCAGTATTCTACATTAACGAATTTCAGGATATAACTTATTCTAGGTGCCTTTTTGATCCCTAAACTGCCTTAGATTAAAAACAAGAACAAAAAAAAATCACAAAAAATAAAAATCTATTTTATCTGTTCCAAAGTCTGTAGATACCGTTAGAGCAGCAGAACCCTCTCTTCTCATTAGAGGATGATGTATGCAGATGTCCCAATGTCTCAGTGACCTGCAGGAATGAATGGAGACTCATTGAAGTAGAAGTCCCCTAGAGGCAGCCTACCATCTCACAATCTGCATCCAGAGTCACCAGGGTGACACCTGGTGTCATAACAAAGTAGCCTACTGCGGGCACCCAGAAAAGGGAGAAAGCCATTGTTGAATGGCCCTTGCTTTCCTCAGGCTCTGTCCCAGCACTAGTTTTGACAGGAACATGCAGAGAACTAACAACCAAGAGAGATCCTATGTACTAACTTCACCCTCTCACAACTTTCCCTTAAGACATCCCTTAGCCTGACTGGATCTCAGCCTCTTTCTATACAAAGCAAGACAACTGGCCCAAATGGTCTTAGTGTTTGTTCAAGTTCAGAGGACTATAACACACACACACACACACACACACACACACACACACACACACACACACACACAAACTATTTTATGGCCATTGAAAATGAATTTGGGAAGCACAAAATGAAGGAAGGAAGACGATTTACTTTGTAAACCTGGACAAGCCCATCAAGCATCCTTTGCCTTTGCAGCCAATTAACCTCACCTTGCAACTCTCCCATCTGGCTAGATTCATCAACTCAGTTATTGGGCACCAAGAGGTAGAGAAGAAGCTTTGCAGATACATACCGAGTGCTGGGAACTCTTGTCCATGTGTGGGGTCCTAGAGTGGAGTGATCCTACCAACCAGGGCCACTAGCAGATAGATCTGCTTTAGAGTGACTGTTCTTATGAGTGAGCCCCTGTCACAGCACCATTTACAACATACTCAGACCACAGAGTCCTGCTGCCAGAATTGCTTGCCATGCCAGAGAAGGGCTATGAGCAAACGGGTAGAGAGATTCAGGGCCATAGAGTGTGAATGCTGTGATCAGAATGCTATGTGTTAGTTTTTAGCAGTCAAACATGGAGTGTGGCTACTATTTTAACCTTCCTTTGTTCTGGAGTATCTTTACACTCGAAACCGAAATGCCTCAACTTCAACCGCTGACGGCTAATGAGGCCTGGCTTGGATTAGTAATCTTTTGTGTGTGTGTGTGTGTGTGTGTGTGTGTGCTTCCCTTTCTTCTTTTGCAATATGAGAATCAGAATGCTGCCTGCTTCTGGAGTTTCACTGAGAACTTAAGGATTTCATATATGTCAAAATCAAAACAAAAACGAAGACCCTAGTGCTTGGTACAAAGTAAACACTATATAAAAAAATAAATGACTATATTATCTGTCTCATTGATACGATTAAAATTCCTTAGATGGATCAAAAATGGTCAGGGTTGGGATGTACGGCTTTGTAGGATTCTTGATTCTGTTATCACTTGCACTTTCTTCTTTCTTTTTCTTTGTGGATGGTAAAAGCAGAGGTGTCCTAGTGACAAGGCATATTGTTGCTGTGGCTATGGTACCTCTCACTCTCTATCCTTTAGGTCTGCTCAAGAAAGCAAACTGTCAGTCAAACATATATGGTCCTCCTCCCATGGACTGTCACTGGCTCAAGAAATGCTAGAACACTGCAGTGAAGATTAATTTTGTCATGCAAGCCAGAGAGAGTTATGTCTGCTTAGGGACCGGCTGACAGAAGCTACATCACTGTGGAGCCACAAACCAAACAAAACTCGTGGGCTTAGTTGAGGAGACAATAGCTGGATTACAAGGGTACTATCCTAGAGTAACCATGCTTATTTTTTCAGATCTAGACAATAAAGTGGCTGGGAAAGCAATTGTCCAGGTCTTTGCTTCGCTGGGATGTGCTCTTCCTTGACAGTAGAGAATTTCCAACACAGAGACCACTCAAATGTCCTACCAGGGTTCATAGGATAATTTGGCTGACCATAATTTTCTGTCTTCCCAATCTCCTACATGATCCTTTACAAATGACTTTACCATGCTTCTCCTCTTTTTTTTTTCCCCTGAAAATAAAAACTGGCCCAGGAAGTATGATGTTTTGATTAGCAATCCAACCACACAAGGAGGTTTTTGTAACTCAAATGGATGGAAAGTTTCTGAGAGATGTTGAGTATTGGCCAGAGAATATGCTGCAAATGAAGATGGAGACCTTGCCAAATTCGATGTCCCCACAAGCAGTTTTAATAAAACACAAAACTAACAGCCCTCAGGAACAGCCCTGGGCTCTAACTGGAAATAGAAGACAAGTTGTCCCTCAAAGCATTCAAATACTTTTCAAGATTCCCCAGGTATTCATTGCACATCTAAATGTGCATTAGCCACATCTAAATGTGTCCTCTTTCTATACTTCTGAGTTACTTACTCTTTGACAGAGACCTGAAAAAGAAAGTAATTGTCATCACCCAGACTAACTCCCAAAGGCATTCGGAGACTCGTGGCAACAAATCACTTTATAGCCATCAATAAAATCAGTGTTTTACTTTCACTAAAATGTAAACAGATTAGTTTCATGTATCAAGTCAAGGAAGCAAAGGGTCTGTACATAGACATGGTGGCACAGAGCGTTTATCGCTCTAGCCTCAGTTGCTAGCCTAAATGATTCTTGTCTTTTGTAATCTGTGCTGTGACATAAAGTCTGTTCCATCAAAGGAAACATTCTGGGCCTTTTATTTTTCATTAGTAATTTAAAAATTATGCTGTTGATTAGTATGCAGAGAAATGGGTTTCCTAGTGACTTTTTCCATACAACATACATACATACATACATACATACATACACACCAACCATTGTGTTTCTCTAGATCCTCTTGCCACCTTGATGTCCTCTTTCTTGCCCTGGCTGCCCAGCTTCTGCTTCCATGATAACCATATTTCATTACTCTCTGTGTTCTTTTAAACTTTTAGACCTCTTCCTCCCCTCTCATTGTCCCTTTCTACTTTTAATAGGCTATAGATAGATAACGGATAGCTAGGTAAGTAGGTAGGTAGGTCAGTGATAGATTGATTCTGCATATGAGAGAAAGCAATTGATATTTGTCTCTCTGGGACTCCTGTTCTCTTTCAAAGCCCTCAGTGCACCAGATCACTGCTCTACTGGGGAAGATGATAATTTTCAGTCCCACAGACAGTAGCAGAAGACGGAAAAGCCAACCTGAGATGGTGGAAACTTTCCCCCTAAGATCATTAGCACGTTGGTTTGGCAGGAGAACAGGAGAGGGGAGTTTGTTCTCAGCAGCTTTCATGCTCAGATGCTGACAAGACTGATACTATGACCTGTTTCTGCAGTGCCACCAGCTCTTGCCCACAATGGGTAAGCAGTTTCCTCTCTGGACACATCAACTTACCACACTTCAAAGGGTTCCTCTGGTGTAGACGCTTCACTTGTTTAATGTCTCTGACCTATGGTGGTTTCCCTCCCACGCCTGCACTGAGCACAGACAACCATATAGGTAGCAGAGGAAGAAAACCCTTGGCTTATTTTCACACCTCTTTGTGCAGTCTTTGTTGTTGCTACCAAAAACAAAGGTTTTTCTGCTCCCACTTTGTGACATTCTATTTCTGCATTTATTTATTTTTCAGCTTAAAACAAGCAAGCAAACAACAACAACAACAACAACAGCAACAACAAGTGTAGCTTACACCTTCCCTTTCCCACCTCCCAGCATCCTAATTGTTCAAGCTTAGCAGCCACATCTCTGGAAGCTAGTCCATTGATTCAGGCATCAAAACTAAAAATGTAAGGTCGACAGGACCTAAGTCACATCAGGCACAGGAAACCCGCAGGATACAAGGGCTCTAAATGAGAGCTGAGCAAAAGAGGCGAGTTACTATATTTGGTACATAAAATATAGAACAGATGTTGAGGCCACAAACCTCAAAAAGAAGTTATACCCAAAGCCAGAGTTCAAAGCAGGAGCATAGGGGACAATTTGAAAGATGAATTAGCAAGGAAGAGTCTTTTGTGACTAGCATCGATAACATTACTTGATGTCTACAACATAGCTGATGTTCTGCTTGGTGCTGTACACACACCATGGTTCTGCTGCACTTGGTCTCTATGGTCCCCAAGGTGTAGCAGACACTGGCTGGATGTTCCATTTCACACTTAGTCCCTACTGCTCTGGTGATAAGCCATCCTTTCTCAGGGCTCTCACCAATGCTGGATAGGTTTTTGGTGTTCTGGGTCTGGCTGATCCTTAAAGGAGAATCAACCAAGGGTAATATGTAGATTGATAGGACTCCAGGTTTTTCCTACATCTTCCTTCAGATGTGCTCTCTTCAAGGCTTTATTAGGATGGTCAATGTTGTACTGATGGGGTTGGAGGAGTAGGGAGCACGGACTACCTCAGTCTCTGTTCCACCACTGACCTTCAGGGCCAGACATTAGAATCAGCCTTTTAGGAAAGGAGTTTGGCAAATGACTTTTCAACCCTGGAGACAGACCACCTGGCCTTTCACTGAAGCTCTTTAAGAAATTGCCTAATCTTGAACAAAGCTCTTACCAGCCACAACATACCAAAAATAATATTCAGTTGATGACTAGTTATTGCACTAAGTAGATTTTTTTTTTTTTTTAGTTTTAAGAATCTAGTCAAAATATTAGTTCAATTTCTGATGTCTTAGGTAAACAATTACTCAGTGTCCATTAATGTTGTCACTCTCAGGAAGCATCTTTCTGACTTTGGAACTGTGTAACCTAAGAATATAATGTAGACAAAGGCAGCCTGTTGGAGACATGGGTGAACAAGACCACCATGCATCTCTCTTGGAGTTAACCAGTTTTACTGGATCTTTTCTTTCAGAGTCTGTCTTTTAAAAATCCCATCCAGGCTCTTCTTGGAGAAGAGCAGTAACTTTCAACCAAGGAGTGTTTGTCTACTTTAGGGTGTGTTTGGCATTGTTTAGGGCTGCTATTTATCATAACTTGAGTGAGATTGTACTATTGGCATGCCTTTCAAAATCACTGGGAGTGCTTCTACCATTGCACAATACACAGAATTGCTGGAGTCCAAAATGCATGTGCTGAGGTTGAAAAATCCTGGGAAAAGAAAGAACATGAAGGTGTTTAGCAACAATAATAACAAGGGAAATTAAAGGGTCATAAATGCTAAAACAAAAAAAAAGAAAAGATTTTTTTTCATATGGTATAATTAATTCACAGATACAATGGTGCCTCAGAATTCTCAAGTAAATATAGAAGATAAAAGGACATTTAGACAGAATTGTACACTGACAACAGAGATCATTTCTAAGAAATTGGTCTTTAGGCATTTTGTTGTTGTTGTTGTTAAATGAACATCAGAAAGTGAACTTACATAAACTAAGACAGCTGGAAAATCACTTTACTAGAGGACATAATTTTATCAGTATGTATACAGTCTATTCAGCTGATTACACACACACACACACACACACACACACACACAGGCACACATGCACACACGTGCATATTTATGTCTATATTTTTGTACATCTGTATATGCATTACATGTTTACATAAGTGCACATGTGTGTGCAAGTGCCCATATAAATTTCTACGAATATATGTGGAGACCAGAAGTTGTCAGATATCTGTCTTGATTGTGCTGTACCTTAATTTAATTTATTTTGTTTTATTTATTTGTTTGTTTCACATTTGTGGGTATTTTGCCTGAATATATGTATGAGCCCCACATATGTGCAGTGACCATGAATGTCTAAAAAGGGCATCAGATCGCCTGGATCTGGAGTTGCAGATGTTTCTGAGCACCATGTAGGTGCTGGGAATTGAATCAGCCCTCTGCTAGACTAGGCAATGGCCTTTATGGTTGAGCCATCTTTACAACCCCTTCCCTTATTTCTTGAGACAGGATCTTAGAACTTAGATTGAACTTAGAACTCACCAATTCAGCTAAACTGGCTGGACAGCAAGCCCTAGGAATCCTGCTATCTCTGCCTCCTTAGCACTGGGAATACAGCCATGTGCCACCAAGCCTAACTTTTGTATGAAGGCTGGAGAGCTGACTTTGGGTTCCTATGATTACATGGTAAGCACTTTCCTGACTGAGCCACCTCCCTAGTCCCTGTGTGTATACTTTAAAGACTATCTGTTCCAATTTTTTTTTGTTTACTAAGCATTTGGTTAATCTCTTTGTATAACCCCTATCTTTGCTATTGACATTGCAAAATGCTCAGTGATTCTTGGCTGTCCAGTTGTATTTATAAAAAGAGAGTCTACATCAGCAGTCTGAAGTCTGGCTTGACATGTAACCAGTGGGTTCCAAGAATTAGGAATAGACTTGGATATCTCTACTTTTATAAAGTTTCCAGGTTATTTGAAGACACCTTGAGGTTCTAACTAAAATAAGGACCTGGAACGGTTTCATTTCATTTTGGCTTTGGCTTTGGCTTCAGAATCACTGAGAATCTCAGATAAGGAAAACGATGGGATTTGAATGAAGGGTACTATCCCAGAGATGCTTATCTTTAAGAAGGAAAGAAACTACTGCTGGCCTGGGTGTACACAATAGAAAGGCCAGCATGAGATGATGGAATGGGGTTGAAGCTCAAGATGAGAGGAGAAACCCTAGAGCAATTAAAAAGAAAGTGGGCTGAGCAGAGATAGCTTCATCATTAGTCCCTTCCTTGGGTCCATTGTTTCTACACTTGCTCTCTGTAGGACCAAGATGCTGAGCTCATTTCCTTCATTTTGCCTTGCTTGGATTGGATGGACACTTTAGACTGTTGCCATAGATACCCATTGATGGTGTGCATTTATATTTGGGGAAATCTGTGTGCACTGCTGTCATCCTCCAGGCACAAAGCCACCATCTTCCCAGCACACACAAAGGCAACCTGGAAATTCAGCATTCACATACAATAACAGGAAATGTATGTACCCTACACTAAGAGCTGGGTGGGCAGCCTAGGCTTGAACTGCCTATAACAAGGCCTTCCCCGTGTCTCCATTACTTCTACATATTAACTTGAGTTTCAGAGCTTTCTGTATGACTATATTGTTCCCCTAGGTTGCAAGACTCCTCCCCCTACTGTATCCCTAATGCTACAGGCAAGTAGAGACAAGTGACTACAGTCTAGATTCCTATTGGTATCAGATGTGGCCAGATAACTTCAGAGGGGCTGCTCAGCTTGATTCAGAAATGCTGGGTATGTTTTTATTACATCTTGGCACTGATGTTGTGGTGCCATGGGGGAAAGAAACAGGCTAGTGGAACTTATCTCCAGGATAGCCCATTGGAAGAACGGGTTCACACATGGTAGTAGGTAGAGTATAACTTTACTTGGATATATCTATATTTGGTAGGAAACCCTATGAATCCAAAATAGCAATGAAATAACATGCATCAGGCATGATTCCACAGTATGAGTAGTAACAAATTAAAGTTTAATATGTACATACACTAACAGTTTTTCTTATATTACATTATTCTATTTTATACTATATTATTATATATTTTTATTATATTACATGGCTTCCTTAAAAACAATCTCTCACATGGACTAAAATTGATGTACTATCTTACCAATTAAGCAGGTACTGTGTATTGGGAATCATCTGAGCACTTAAGACACAATGAACAAACCAAAATATCACCCTTTCTTCCTTCCTTCCTTCCTTCCTTCCTTCCTTCCTTCCTTCCTTCCTTCCTTCCTTCCTTCCTTTGTTTTCCTGAGACAGGATCTCTTTACATAGCCCTGACTGTCCTGAAGCTCTCTATGTAGACCAGGCTGCCCTTGAATTCATAGTGTTTTCTGCCTCCCAAATGTAATGAAATGCTAGAAAAGGCATTGGTTTGGAAGTTCAAATGTACTCAAATATCTACCTTACACTGAAGTAGAAAATTCAGCCAGGATAGTAACAGTATTTCAGAGAGATCTCTTGAGCTGGTGTCTGTAATATAGCTTATTCCATGGCCTGAACACAAACCTCAGTGTTCGTCATGTGGTTTTCAGTTCACTGTAAAAATGAATGGCTGAACAAAGACATTTTGTGGCTAAATAACTATGCAGTCAGATCAGTGTCATTCTAAGTTTTATATGTATGCAAGTTCACTCAACGCTCTCAGAACCCAGAGGTAGGGAAAGTAATATTTTCATTAGAAGAGGAAAATGAGATCGATTAAGTAATTTAGCCAAGAACTGAGTTTCTATTTGTGATTGTTAATTTCTTAATGGCTTTGTAAATAGCTCTCAAATTTCAATAACTTAACACAGAAAAAAAAAAAATCTCTTTTTTAAAAGACATAGGCCAGCCTCTGTTCGGTAAAAACCACTGTGCAGAGGTTAAGAGTTCCAGGAACCTTCCACCTAGTGACTCAGCCAATTTTAGGTTCTCAGAATTCTCTTGTGGATGTTTTGTGTCCAGGCAGCAGACAGAGGAAGCGTTCAAAGTAGCATTTCTCAACTTCAGTATTTGCTATGACTAATTTTATATGTCAATTCGACTGGGTTAAAGGATTCTCAAATAGCTTGTAAAACAGTTTTTCTGGGTGTGTCTATGAGGAAGTTTCTGGGAAAGATTAGCATTTGAATTGGTAGGCCCAAGAAAGGAGATCCACCCTCATCAGTGTGGGTGGTCATCATACAACTGTTGAAGCTCCAAATAAGACCATCTGGTGAAGATGTAAATTCATTCCCTTCCTCGCTCTCTCTCTCCCTCTTCTTTCCCTCCTTTTCTCCCTCTGCTACCTCTCATTCTACTTTTCCTTTTTCACCACCTTCTGCTATCTGACTTCTCAGTGTTTCTTCATTCTCAGTGTTACAGAAGTTCTTCTGGTTCTTGGGTATTCAGAACTGCCCTGAATCATGTCTCCATATAACAGATAGTATTTGTGAGATTTCTCAGTCTGGAACCATGTGAGCCAATCCTAGTTGAATCTCCTCTTTGACACATCTATCCATACATAGCCTATGGAAGCTCTATTTCTATGGAGAAACTAGTACCCATATTTTGGGCTGAATCATTTTTCTATTTGCATTATGGGATATTTAGCAGTAGGCCTGGACTGCACTCACTAGATGCCAGTAGCCAAATCCCAGGTGTGACAATCATGATTTCTTGAGGATATGGATGGGGAAGATATCAAAACTGTCCTGTATCTAAAACTGTTAGTTGAAATGAAGACATCCTGGGTCATAAAGTCTAGTATAAAGAGAGATCAGATGTCTCTAACCCAACACTATTGGCCAGAACTCAATGAAGTAGTCACATTTAATTGCAAAGAAGTTGGAAAATCCAATCCAGAGATATGTCCAGGAAGAAAACGAGGTGTAAGAACATTATATTAACAATGTGGAATCTACATGTTATACACACTCTCACCCTGCTTCCCCCACACATATAAAAGCCACACTGAAAACTTCAGAAAATTTAGTAGACATATGCAGAGTAATCGGCAAACCATTGGAGACAGAAACATGGCACTGTGACATTTTCCCACAGCTAACCTATGCAGGCTTCCTAATGTAACAAGTTAATGCAATAAACTGTTAGATGCCATGGTCCCAGGCAAATTGCCTTGCTAAGAACCAGAAGCATTCATTCACCACGTTGCAGTGACCCATGAGAATGCTGACCACGTGCAGGGTGGGTGCAAACCTAGGGTGGTGTGAGTGTTTTCCTGGGGCTCTTCAGCCCCGAACACATTCCAAAAAACTATGAGCATTTATGATATGTGTGGCCAGGAGTGCAAAGGAGACCAAAATGCCTTTTTGAAGAAGTATCAAATCTGCAGACACGTGCCTGCATCAAGAGAGATTCACACCAAGGAGAAGTGCAGGAGGGGGAATTGCTATCCATTTATTGGCTATAATTGCAGAGAATGCTCCCAGCTTAGAGAAAAGGCCTTTTGTCTAATAAATGATGAGTCTAGAATCTCCCTGGAAGCTTGAGGACTTTTGTATCTGAAAATGCATGAGTTCATACCCATTTTGTACATTTTTTAAAGATCATGTAAGTTTCCGCGGGTTCCCATGGGTACATTTAAACCCCTTAAATATGTGCCCTGTTCTCTGGTAAATGGCAAAATGCTCCTTGAAGTCTTCTGGTCTTGTTTGTTTTTTTATATGGTGTGAGAGAAAGTATGTTTCAGCTACCTAGTTTAGACATTTTTCTCTTCACTATGCAATCGTATTGAAAAGAATGAAAGCTGCTCAAGTTTCTACCGACTGGCACCAAAACAATCTCCCAGAGCCAAGGCTGGCTCCCTCACCCCTACAACTGGCCCCACCCCACACCACTCCTACCCTAATTAAAAGAGAACATTTCATCTCAGTGCCAATAAAAACAAATCAAATCTGGCCTAGACAGCCATTGCTAAAGAAAGAAAACTTGTTGATCTAATAAATATATAAGAAAGACCTATATTATATTAAAGTTAATGATAGCCTGGCTATGCCTTACTAATATTAATTATTCCCTTTCTTTGAAACACAGACAAGTGAAACTCACACAAAATGTAAACACACAGAGGGGGTGGGAGGGAGGGAGAGAGAGAGAGAGAGAGAGAGAGAGAGAGAGAGGAAAATGGAAGATGAAGGAAAGAATAAAGCCAAGCATGGCACATCTTTGTAACCCAAACATTCCTGAAACTGAGGTCAGGGTGGAGAGTTGAAGGCCAGTCTGGGCTATATAGTAAGAACCTATCTCAATAAATAATTTTGTTAAATAAATTAATCAGATATTCTGATCTTGTAAGAGAAATAATTTCTTTTCAGCCTTACATAACAGATCCCAGTGACATTTTTGAGAGAATGGAAAAACAGTCACGAAATAATACCAACAAATGCAATGACTGGAGTCAATGGCCTTTAACAAAAATGTGTTTCTAATTAAAATAGAGTTACATCACCTTCCCCTCCCTTTCATCTCTCCAGCCAATCCCAGAAACCCTCTTTTGTGCCCTTCTCATGCCTGCCCAAATTGTTAGTCTATTTTCATTACTATTACTGTTACATATTCGTGTGTGTGTGTGTGTGTGTGTGTGTGTGTGTGTAACCTGCTGAGTCCATTTTTCTTTTTTGTGTGTGTATGAACAAATATAGTTTGCATGACAATGACTGTGATGGACACCCAATACGAGGTTTTATTCCTGGGATGCTAATTGTCTATTTCCCAGGTATAATTAATTGCCTCTTGTTTTTTGTCTAGTGGTGGGCTGCATCAAAAATTTTTTCCTTTACACAGTAATATGTCTATCAGTATTGCCATTTTTCTGGTCTTGTTTGAGCTGTGATTTCTAGGACAGACTATTTCATAGCAGTCCTTCTGGTGTTCGAGCTCTTACAATCTTTCTGCCCCCTCTTCTGAGATTTCCCTAAGCCATAGATGCAGGCACTCTGAGATAGATGTACGTCCTTGGGCAGGGCTCCCCACGACCTCTTGATTGCTGCATGTGTTCAGTTATAATTTTCTGTAATGGTCTCCATTTGCTGTATTTGTTACAAAGAGATTCTTCTTAAATGAGGGTTGGTAGCTACACTTATCTGTGGGTATACGGATACGATTTAGGATGTGGGTATATGGATACGATTTAGGATGTAGTAAGGAATTAGGCTGGTTTAGCACAAATTATTTTCTAATCTTTTCTACCTTACTAGCCCTGGGAAGATGGCTAGGTTTCCAGTACCAGGCTTCATTTCCCTCCCATTGAGTAGAACTAAAGTCCAACCAGACAGCTATTGATAACTACTGACACAAGAGTACCAATTATTAAACCTTTAGGCATAGCTTAGTAGTAATTGTTATGGCTCATGGTTGTTGAAGCCTCATAGTTCTGTTTAATATTTCCTATCCCTTGACAGATGAGGCAAGGGCTTTCCCCTAGTATTTTAGTCATGGCTGGCTAATAGGTGTATCCATATGCCTGTCAACTTAGCAAATATTTATTGAGAAAAGCTATATGTAAAATATTGTTCAAAAAGCAGATAAAGAGTGGGAACTATAATATAAGAGAGTATAATACACATGCCCAACAAACTTGAAATGTAGTAGGCAAATAAACAAAATGAGATGTTTACAGGAAGTGAGACTGGGAGAGGGTTGAGAAAGAAAGAGGGAGGAAATGAAAAGGGAGGTGATGGGAAGAGTTGAGAGATGAGGGAAAGGGAGAAAGAAACTAAAGGTTTGAAACTTTCTGACAAGTTACCACTAAAATTGATAATCTGAGTTGGATTCCCAGTACTCACATGGTGGTAGAAAAAAAGGAACTTCCACAAGTTTTCTTCTGATCACCACATGTGCCCCCCCACACACAAATAATAAATAAGTAAATAAATGTAAAAAAAAAAATACATTTAGTACAAAATCTGCGGGCTGGAGAAATGACTCAACAGTTACCGGTGCTTTTTGCTCTAATAAGAGACTCACATTAGGTATCATATAATGATCTATAACTCCAGATCCAAGGAATTTGGCACCCTCTTCTTGACTCCAAGGGCACACACACACACAAGTCTACCCTCTTTCTAAGTGAGAGAAAAACATCAGATTTTACATCTTTTATTATCCATCAAATCAGGTGCCAAACAGTCCCCAACAAAAGCTCAAATGGTTGCCTTCCTTTGTCCCAGAAATGAGTTTTCCTTCCCAAAGTCCTCAGCCAACTCTTGATGTCGCTCTCAGGCCTGAGGCTGCCAACAAAGAGTCCTCCCTCCCTCTGCAGCCCATCACCATCCAATCAGAATCCTCCCTCCCTCTGCAGCCCATCACCATCCAATCAGAGTCCTCCCTCCCTCTGCAGCCCATCACCATCCAGAGTCCTCCCTTCCTCTGCAGCCCATCACCATCCAATCAGAGTCCTCCCTCCCTCTGCAGCCCATCACCATCCAATCACTTAATCACTTTCCCCTGTTGAATTTGGAATACTGTAAGGAGGGTTCTTTTCCTTGTTTCAGAGACACAAATACACACACACTGAGCAGACAAAAGGAACCTGAGATAAGGGTTGCTCTAGCCAGCCCCTGCCCTCCACTGCCCAGACGCTGCTGAGTAAAGTTCAGCTTTTCCCTGTGCTTCAGCCTTGCCTGTGCACATGGCTAGAGAGAATCGTGTGCAGACTTGACTGCAGCCACTAAGAACTATTTCACTACTTGCAAATAAGAACTATATTATTACTTGCAAATAGTGCAAGCCAGCTGATATGCAAGAGAATCAGAGTCCTATGTTAAGAAATAGAATTGGCCAAATTTCATATCCTCACCTGCCTAGTGGATTTATGTATGCATTAGTAAATATACTCTTCAAAGCTCCATGGTTTTCCATATGGATACAATTTTAAGAACAATATAACTAATGTCATGCTATGCGCATCTCCTCCAGTATCTTAGTTGTTTTGTTTCAGTATCATCTATAGCTCCATCCACACACGAGGTTATTTCTACTTCCCTGCTGGTTCTCACTACTGTGTTTTGCTCTCACTGAGACAGATACCCGAAAGCCACATTGCTGGGTGTTGACACACACATTATAAATATAACCAAGAGCTGTCACTTTCTTCTCCAGGGTGGCAGAACAGGCCAAGGCAGTCTTATTTTAGCGCTCTATTTCTCACCATAAACCTCATTCTTTTGCCTTTGGTGATGTTCACAAAATCACTGCCACTGCCTATGATTCAGACAAGTACTATTCACGCGTGCGCACGCATCCTCTGTGTGAAGGAATGTACAGTAAGAGGGACCATGGGTTTGCCTGCTGATTCCTTCCCTGTTATTTTCTTACTGGAATACGTGCTTCCTTTCGTTGTAGCAATTTCCCCAAAAATTGTATCAATTATTCAGCAGACTTATCTTAGAGCATTATCTTTGTATTTCCCCCTTCTTGTTCTCCTTCATATATTAGATTAAACCCTCCTTTGAATGGGTTTCTGTCAAACATAGGTTGTTTCCTTGGGCTACACCTCCTCTCTTGCTATAGCTCTCAGGGGCTGACATGTAAATGATGGTCTGAAGCACTTTAAAGCCATATCTGTAGCCAATGTTCGCTTCTCCTGTGCCCTTTCCTCTTCTAAAAGCTCCAGCTTGTATGAAACCTAACTTCAAAGCCACCAGCAACACTCAACAGATTTCTTTGGCTAATGTATTGTCAATTCCCGAAGAGGTCAGCAAAGCAGCCAGTAGTTAGGGGGTCTGAGGAGGGTCAGTAGTTGCTACTCTTTTAGAAGATTGCAGCACCCATCTTCTGAGTGAGTCACTTTCTCTACACGTTAATAACTTGACATTGGTTTCAATTCCATTTTGATTTGGGGGATTATATTTCTTCTTCCCTGGGTTATCTTCTTCCCGTCTCCCACCTATGTTGTTGAAACTTGTGTGAAGTTTCTCTATTACAACTGACCACCTAATTCAGAAATTCTGAAACAGTTTTTTTTTGTTTGTTTTGTTTTGTTTGTTTTGTTTTGTAGCTTTGCATAGATTTTGAGATTTTTGAGCCCTTATTTGTTTTAATAGCAGAAAACTTATCCAGTCCCCTTTAGAGACTGACTCTCATAAAATCAAATTCAAGGTAGGTAATCACACCAAAAAAGAAAAACTGAGCTAGTTCACACAGATATTTCTTTCTTTNAGGCTTTGCATATGCATGTGTGAGACTGTCAATCCATAAATTAAGAAGCAACCTTTAAAAGAAAATTACAGGTGAAAGTTGATTGGAATGTGATAACCATTTTCTCCCTAAACATTTGGCTTCAATTCAAATGTGTAGCCAAGTCAGCATCTTACCCAACATAATCAGTGACCACGCTTCTGTGTTTGTCTGCATAGTTGGCTATAGGGTCTCTGAGAGCTAACTAATAAAATGTACCTTTATTATATTACTATAGTATAAAAGTATCTATTAATATCAAAAGCTCCCCCAAACCTTAAGGGAATTATACAAATCTTAAAATTGTGACCCCTTAGTGGGGCGTGGTGGCGTATGCCTTTAATCCCAGCACTCGGGAGGCAGAGACAGGCAGATTTCTGAGTTCAAGGCCAGCCTGTTCTACAGAGTGAGTTCCAGGACAGCCAGGGATACACAGAGAAACCCTGTCCCAAGAAACTGTCTCAAAAAAAAAAAAAAAAGTGAACCCTTGAGAGAAATTGAATATGGCAAATGGGGAAACCATTGCTCCTATCCCACAGGCCTTGGTTTCCACAGAGACCAAGAGTGTGGCTGCCAATCTAAGGCTGTGCTCAGGAAAATTCACTAATTCACTAACATAATGATATTGCTTTATCCTCTGCTATTTACCTTCCCAGACTTTTGAAAGAGATGCAGCATCCACCATTTCCCCTCAAATCTTCATACATGGTGAATTCTGCATTGAGAATGGAGACTATCTAGCTATCCAGACCGAAAGCAGCAACAGCTTCTGTCCCCATCATTCAGCCTGTTCCTGAAGTCTGTCGCTCACCAGGTGTCTCAGTCACTGTTCCATTGCTGTGAAAACAACTCTTACAAAAGAAAGCATGTAATTGGGTCTTGTTTACAATTTCAGAGGTTAGTCCATTGTCATCTTGGCTGGGAGCAGAGTGGCAGGCAGGCAGACAAGGTGCTAAAGAAGTAACAGAGTTCTACATACTAATCTATGGGCAGAGAGAGAGAGAGAGAGAGAGAGAGAGAGAGAGAGAGAGAGAGAGAGAGAGAGAGAGAGAGAGAGAGCCAAGTAGCCTGGCATGGGCTTTTGAAACCTCAAAGCCCATCCTCAATGACACTTCCCCCAGTGAGCTTTCCTAATCCTTCTAATCCTACCAAAGAGTTCATTTAAATATAAGAGCCTGGAGGAGCCATTATTATTCAAAGCACCACACCACTGGCGAGAACTGGAGGTAGATCAGGTATAAACTTTGATTTTAGAGATTTCTGAAGGGACTTGTCTCCACCGCAACCATTTCCAACAAAGTCACCCAGGAAGGAGGGGCACAGTAGGGCCCTGCCTCACAAGTACTTGAGACACTTTCCTGTGGGTGACCCTCCTATTTATTAAGCCATCCAGGGAGAGAAAATTGCCTCAAGCAGTGGACAGGAGAACTATTTGTCTTACAGAATTCACATCTAGTTAAAAGTCATCCGGTAAAAACTGACATGCTTCTGAAGTGTGGTGGGGATTTGCAGAAGAACAAAAAAGTGCCAAGTTGCTGGCTGAAAGCTCAGAATTCAGACTAGAATCACCATAGGGACCTGCTCTAAGGCAGTAAATTCAATCCTGATCTGGCCCAGACCTTAGACAGTATTATTTGGCAGCCATCTAAGTACCATCACAATGTTTACTGTGAAGCAATAAAACCTTGCAACTGTTAGAGTCCAAGGAAGTTACTAGATTTGTTCATAGCTTTACTCAAGTATTTTTATTTATTTCTCTTTTTTCTAGGCTGGTCATTTTCATATTTGATGAACATTTTAAGTACCCTCATGAACATACACTATTACACATAATTGGTTGTAAACACCGAAAGGAAAACTTAAGGACTTAAAATTCTTACTTTGACAAAATGTGATGCTTTCTTGGGCAGGAGAAGGGATGAGTAAAGCTCTTTGAAACGATCAGATAGGTTACTCAATACCTTATTCATTTTCTTCTCCTTCAGTGGTCAACAGCAGCAGGAAACACAATTCAACTCTGCAGCCTGCTGAGTCCCTTCCAGGCCCACCATTCAGGTGGAACCAGGATCTAGATACACACACACAAATACACATAGATAATTTCAAGATAAACCTGAAGTAAAGGACAAGAGTATTCATTCAAGGGATGGGTATACGCTGTTTCTGCAGTGACAGAGCTTGAGATCTATGCCCCAACAAGACTGTGTCTATTTCACCATAGAATGTTTGGCTTTTGAATTGCACTGTTAAAAAACACCTAATCTACAGATAAACTAAGGTTTAAGTAAAAATACGAGGTTTTGGTATGCTTATCTAAGGAAGGTGGAGTTTTCTTGTAAATGAGACTATAATGCAGTTTATTGGCCAAATCAATCAACTTTTCAGATAAGAGAGGGGAGCTGATAAGAAAAGCCCTCCATCCCAAAGGTCAAAGGAGGTCTTACTATACACAGATCTGCAAGAGTCAAAACATATGTTTGGTAGCTAACATGGACGGAACCTTGTTTGTGCAACTTACTCGGGATAAAAAGAGGATAGTGTTTGGCAGGAAATTTCATCAGCCGTGTTGAAATTCTTGACTCTCAGCCAACAAGAAACTTAAGATCAAGAGGCAGGATGGGTTCTTTTCCTTTCTCTTGTTGCCTCAATTATATCATGGTAGCTTGCCTCACAGTGACAAGTTATCACAGTCCATGGGGGGTTGGGGATGGGGATGGTGGTTCTGTTACTCACCTATCATAGACTTGTGGTCAATATCCTACAACAAAGGACAAGCTGACAAGAGAAAAATATGCTGTATTTATTGAATCAAAGGTTAAAAAATATAGAGGGGTGTGTGTGTGTGTGTGTGTGTGTGTGTGTGTGTGTGCACCTGGTTGTCTATATGAGTACCACACAGGTAAGAAAGGGATATCAAATCCCCTGGAACTGGAGTTACAGGTGATTGTGAGCTGCCTGATGTGGCTACTGAGAAACAGATGCAAGCCCTCTATAGGAGTAGGAAGAGCTTTTAGCCATTGAGCCATCCTCTCTCTATCCCCTATTGTAACCAAAGTTTTATGGAGCACAGTACCCTGTATAAGTGTCTATGCTTAGATTCATCTAAGAATGGACAGTAGTCGTGAAGTGTTATTGGATGAAAGGCTATGACAAGTGGTGACAAGCTGAGGGACACTCAACCAGTCTACCTTGATTCCTGACCTGTAGGAAAGGAGTTCAGAGGACACCACCCCCTACTCTGAGGTCCTATGGGGAACACCAGACTCAGAAAGAATTTTCTCCAAACTCTCCTTATTCACTTAGAGAGAGCTGCCCTCTAAACAAACTCACAGTCAGGAATTCTCAGTCCCAACATTAACACTCATTAGGGAAGATGAACTTGGGTAACAGGTAGAAAACTAGATAGAGGTTGGTTGATACCATGACAATTATCAATTTTGTTATTACCTAAAATACTTTTAAACCTACATAAATATTCTACTACTCCATCCTTCCCCTTGCTCTCTTATAACTCATGACCACAGCCCTCAGATCACACACACACACACACACACACACACACACACACACACACACCACTACTTTTTTCTATATTTCAGCTTTCATCACCAGACATATCTTCAATCCTATATTTTGTGGAACTCTTGCATGCA
The DNA here is from genome assembly GCA_902729485.2 of Mus minutoides. NCBI lineage: Eukaryota > Metazoa > Chordata > Mammalia > Rodentia > Muridae > Mus > Mus minutoides. The sequence goes on along the minus strand of LR752193.1, from coordinate 76,656 downwards.
TGTAGGCACCTAAACAGTTTTCTCTCCTGGCAATATGCTGTATGCCAATTTAGATTGTACCGTGAGCAACAAACCTGGAAAGGAATAAGGAAGCCATTTCCTCTCCCCGAAAAGTATTCTTTTCTCCCAACGGATAGGGCAGAACCCATCTGAAATAGACTTCATATGGCCAATTTTCAACGGAAATTTCTTTGACCATACCTGGGAGCAGAGAGGCCAGAGTGACCTAAAGCCCTTTCATTTTCCTTTAATTCAAAGGACCTTGGTGTTGAATTTTCTAGGCCTTCACATTGCAAGCAGAGTAGAGTAAAACAACACAAATATGTTACCTTACACCTCTGAATGACAGAAATCTATAATGGGTCTCATTACACTTAAATTTAGTAGGGCAAATCCAGTTTCTTGTTTCTCAAGGCCACTGGTATTTCTTGAATTCTTTCTCTATATCCAGAGTGAGCAGTGGAATAAGTTCAAATCTCTCTTTCCTCTATCTATCTATCTATCTATCTATCTATCTATCTATCTATCTATCTATCATCTATCTGTTTATCATCTATCTCCTAGAACACCTGTGACCCCTTTTTCACCTCAAAAAGCCTTTGTGATTATCATGAAACCCCAAAATACATCTTGAAAGATACATTTGTTTGACTTATATCAAGGTGGCTAGTCAGAGAAACTGCACACCAGCACAGTCAGAGATGTATCCTGTCAGCCCAGAGAAGAGTTTGGGAGACTGGAGTCTGAGAGTTGGCTCTGGAATACTTCACCTGTAGAAGGAGATCCCTTTGCTCTTCGTGCAAACCCCATTCCACCCTCGAAGTCTTAGGTCACTTCCATTGCCCTGGAAACTAAAGCTTGTCCCTTGCTTAGCTCTGGGTCAGATCCAGCCACCATGGCCTCTTTGGAGCTTGTGCTGAATTCATGTGCTTCCCATGTTTAGTGTATAATAAGTTCGTATGTTCTTCTTCCCTAATGCACTTATCACCACATAGACTCAAGGAGGGGGGAAGTGAATATAAAATTACCTTACTTTACACTGGTTCCTTTTGGCTAACCCGATAAATGTTTCGTATCTTAAAGTCAATGGATTAGTAAACTTAATTCTATCTTTAAGCTTTAAAATCTCTTATTTTTCCTCACCTTATAAGTGGCTTTCTTTAAAGATGTGGCTCCTGATGGGTTGACCACAGTCTAGTGGATGGCTTCACACTCATTAGTATAAATTGAACTCAGTGGGTTATTAAAATAAGGAGATGTGTAGTTAGGAGGTGAAGCATGAACCTAGGAGGAGATGGAGTTGGAGGAACGGTGCATACAGCCAAAATACATCATAAGAATACAGGAATTCTCAAAGAGTTAAGAAAAACACAACACAATTAACAACAAATCTCTAAGTCCTCTCCTCCTAGAGGTTGGGTCCAAAGTTTCACAACCACTCTTGTTTGGCAGCCAATGAATTAAATTGTTTTTTTTTTTTTTTTTTTTTTCAGCAGGATTTTTATTGTTGAAAGACAGTTCTATTATAGTTCATTGCCTGATAGCTATTAAATAGTTCTATATCAATGAACAAGTTCAGTTTCGTATTGATGATTGCCTATGCCTAGGTTTGTTTTTCAGATTCTCTTTAAATTGGCCTTAGCATCTTCCTCTTTCCTTAATTATTATGTAACTCATTGTTTGAATCTTTGTCTTCATTATATATTGAGACAGAATCTCACCACTTGTCCTTGGCTAGCCTTGAACTTGTGATGTAGACTAGATTACCCACAAATGTGCAGAAATCCTCCCAGGTCTCCCAAGTGTCAGAATCCCAGGGTGTGTCGGTTTTATCTTTAAAAGTTGATTTTAACATCCTTGAAATCACCTAGCAACCAAAAGCTACCTGTCAATCACCAGGAGCTGTAAGCTTTCTTTGTGGTACATTCCAGCAAACAATAGTTTTGTGAGTGTTAACAGAAATATTCCCTGAAAAGAAGGTTTCATTTTAAAATAAACTGAAGAGATATTTTATTTAACAATCCCCTTTTAGCCGGGCGTGGTGGTGCATGCCTTTAATCCCAGCACTCAGGAGGCAGAGGCAGGCAGATTTCTGAGTTCGAGGCTAGCCTGGTCTACAAAGTGAGTTCCAGGACAGCCAGGACTATACAGAGAAACCCTGTCTTGAAAAACCAAAAAAAAACCAAAAAAACAATCCCCTTTTGGTGTCTGTTTTGGGTGTAAATATTCTTTAGAAAGTCTTATTAAAGGCTCTAGGATCCTTGTAAACTATTGACAAATCCACGACCCAAATCTTCAAACATTACAGAGCTCATATCAGGAAAGATATTTATTGTCTTAATTCTTTTCAATTAACTTTACAACCTCAAAATGTCCTTAATTATTTGTGGCTAGAATATGTGAATCCAGCTGGGTTGCAGGTAGGCTTTAAGCTGCCCAAGTGTGAGTATAAAATGAAGAACCTCAAAAACTAATTTTCAGTGTCTGATACCACAGCTTTTTTGTAGCTAAGGGCCCAGAAGCTGTGGTTAAATGACCTTTAAGGGGCCATCCGCTGTCTGTTGCTATCAAGTGAGGTACGCGCTGCTTTTTATGTATAATATGACCATCTTATTATAACACAAACCAAAGCACGGAGATAATAGGACACTTGTTCAATGTTCACAGCACAGGAATCGCTGTATCGTCACTGAGGCCCATGTGGCAGGAAGCAACATGAAACACAGGCGCCCAGGCCCTTATCTGATTGGGGCCAGGCACCACAAGTCAGAGTTCAGAAGTTTAGTATTTTAGAGGAACTGACAGGTCATGTACTTTGCACCACTCCTAGTAGGAAGTGTGTGTCCTAACATGCCTGCATTACTATACATTATAATGCTTTTAGATAATTATAATATACTACAGCCTTGATGGAAAATTGGGCTATGTCTTGTTACTTTAAAGTATGACTATACCTATCATAAAAAATAAGGTATTTAGGGAGATGGAGAGTTGGCTCAGCATTTACAAATGCTTGCTATCCAATCATGATGACAGAACGGGATCCCAGCACCCACATAACCAGCTTGGCTTTCTGCCAAGGCTGGTGACTCAATCCCTGAGGAATCTGACATCCTCTTCTACCTCTACATGCACACACACACTCACATGAGCACACACAGACACCAATACACCCACATAAATTAAATTTCATTCTGAAATATAAAGTATTTTGCTGTCAAATGAATCTTGAAATAAGCTTCCGTGGTCAGCACTGAGGATTCTGGCTGCTTGGTTTTAGGCTTGAGCAGTCCATTTTCTCACTAGTGCAGTTTTGGGTCACTCAGGGTAGAATAGATTTAGCCCCTAGGGGGAGCTCCAGGCCTCTGGTTCCATCTCCTTGCTGCCACGCCCCTCATATCAACCCATAGGCCAAGGCAACCATCCAGGCATGCCAACAGGAGCTTTTAGTGGACCACCCCACAAAGACTGCAGTCTCTTTACCGGTGTTTTGTTTTAGTTTGTTTGTGTTGAAAATCTTTCTTCTACACATATGGCACGATGGATGGCCAGGAGCTGCCTTGATTGTTGCCTGGCTCACTTCAGATACTAATGTCCCATAGAACTTACGATGTTGCAGGGTGCCTCTCCCCTTTCCTTGGTAGGGAGACTTTTGTGTCTGCCTTCCTTGTCTCCAGTGTGGTACAACAGTGACGTCAGAGGCTCTGATTTGAACTCAGAGAGGTGCCGGGGTTTGGGGGGTATGGGGTGTGGGAGTGTGGGAGTGTGGGAGTTGGGGGGTGGAAAGCCTTCACTAAACGAAGCAGACACTTCTGCATGCTTTGCCCGTCTTATCAGGACACACTATTGAACTTTAGGGTAAAAATTCACAGAACCAAACTTGAATTTCTGGCCTTGCCCTCCATGGTTATTTCCCACATGGATTTTGGAGGAGGGACGGCTATAGCAAGGTTATTTCCTAGTTCCCCACACACTGTCTCCTCATTCAAAAACAACTTTCACGCTAGAGTTGGGGCTGGAGAGATGGTTTAGCAGTTGGAAGTACTTGCTGCTCTTGCAGATGACCCAAATTCAGTTCCCAGCACCTACATGTGGACTCCCAACCATCTGTAACTCTAGTTTTAATGAACCCAGTGCCCTTTTCTGGCCTCTGAATTATATCAGGCATGTATATAGTACACATAAACACAGGCTGGCAAACACTTGTATACATATAATGTTTTTAAAAATTCATCATTTAAAACACACACGTGTCTAACATTTATACTCACTGATCAATTGTTTGAAAATAAAAGCAACCATGTAGAAAAATTCCATTAAACAGAGAATTACTTATTGGCAAGGGTATTTCTTGAATTACTTTCAAGGATATGAATCTTCATAATTTTTTTTGAGATTTGGTCTTGATTCTGTTGTAAAGGCTATCACCAAATTCACATTGTAATCTCGTTATCGTATTAATCATCTTGCTGTAATCTCCTGAGTGCTTAGATTAGAAACATGTACCATGTCCAGCCACTTCATTGACGTTCCCAAATTTTTATAAAAACTCTAAACCTTTTAACTTGAAAATTTTAGACCTCAAAATATCAGTTTATGTAACTGAGATGTTAATTATCTTTTTATTAAAGATTTGTTTATTTTTAAAATTTTTTTGTGTACACATTTTCTGACTGCATGCATGTTTGTGAACCACATATATACCTGGTCCCCACTGAAGAGAGAGGCCACGTGATAGTCTGGAAATGGAGTTACAAATGGCTGTGAGCTTCTATGTGGGTGCTGGGAACTGAACCTAGGTCCTCTGATGTTAATTTTAAAACAAAATCACTAAATATAGCTCGGGAAGCTCATGTATTGAACTATGTGCTAATAACTAAACAATATTCTTGTTTTGGTTTCTTTTCTGTTCCCGTCTTAAAACACTGACCAAAAGCAATCTTGGAGAATAAAGAGTTTATTTGGCTTACAGCCTATAGTATATCAGGAAGAGAAGCCAGGGCAGCAACACAAGACAGGATACCTGAAGGCAGAACCTGAAACAAGCTGTGGAGAAATGCTGCTTACTGGATTGCCCTCCTCAACTTGCTCAGCTTGTTTTCTTGTATATCCCAGACCCACTTGCACAGGGATGGCATGGACCACAGTGGGCTGGGCACTCTCACATCAACCACCAATTAAGAAAATGCCCACAGACACATCCCACAGAACAATCTAATGGAGGCATTTCTCACCTGAGTTTTCCTCTTTTCATATTACTGTGGTTTTTGTCAACCTGATAATAGCTAAGCAGCACAAATTCCCAATCAGGAAAATAAACAAACACATGCACACGTGCATTTGCCTAGGTATGCACTTTCTTGCTTCTAATTACATTTCAGCCCTTAACTCCTTCCATTTACATCTGGAACTTGTTTGCTTTTATACTTTCTATGTGGTCACATTTATAGAAATCTTTTTTTTTTTTCCTGAAGGCACTTCTTAGTATCCACTTACACCTCACCAGCTTAGCTTCAGAGGGTAACTTTGCACCCTCATTGAATACACACACCCCTGAAAAACTGCAATGACATAGGCATCAGCCAATAAAGACAGATGCTGGCTTCCAACTACAAATTGCACGGTGCTAAGCCACACAGGCAAAGTCCCATCAGGGCAAGTACACCTCTCGCAAGAGTTTGTTGATTCTATTTCAGCCTCTATGACTTTTCCAAACTTGGCTCACTTATGAATGCATCTTCACATAAACCTAAGGGTGCAGTCAGAGAAAACATACGTTGCAGTAATAATGAATCGGAAAACAGAAGTGTAAACCAAACTGATGCTGGTGCCTTCTGAAGTACAGGAAGGAAGGAGTTGTTCTCTGTGGAAGCTGATAATCTGCCGCTGAAAGGCAGGGTGTGGCCTCTGAGAACCTGTTCTTGTAAAAAGGACCAGACTTACAAGGTTGCATCAAGTCTCCAGCTCAAAAAGAATCTTTGCCAGCCTCTTTCAAATTTTCCTTTCTAGAAAGCACCAAAAAGATGCTTCTTATACCTACCGAGTGTAACCTCCTGCTGTAGCAACAAAAGGACCCAAAAATACATGTTTCATTTAAATATCTTGGAGCTTTCTGAACTGTGGACCACAAGTGAGACCACATGCGTTTAGTACATGAATTATCTAACTTAGAGGTCTGTTCTGTACACATGAGTCCATAATACCACCTCTTCACACAAGCAGGAAAATCCACATATGGCTCTATCACACACCCTAAATACCAGAGGAAAGAAATAACTAAGACCATAGAGTCATTACAGGAAGTTGCAAACAATAGCAAAGCTACACACAGACTTAGAAGAATGGTCTCTGAACAAAACTGGGGCAACTCAAAGCTGCCACCCTGAGTGTTCTGCTGACTTACAAGGATACCCAGGCCCTGTCACAGCTTCCATTTCAAAAGCACATAATATTATCACCAGGAAAATATTAAAGCCACATTCTCTACTCTATGCAGGGTAAATATAGGCCACTTCACCTCAACTTTACGAAAGCACATAGAAGGATTTTCTGATGAATAGGAATGTAACCTAGTGGGGAAAAATTGATGGTCTCATTGGTTGACCATTTTCTGTTCCATAAAGCATGGGCCGGCTGCTGTTAGATAAAAGCTCCCCTTCCGGGCCAGGTGTGGTGGTGCACGCCTTTAATCCTAGCACTTGGGAGGCAGAGGCAGGCGAATTTCTGAGTTCGAGGCCAGCCTGGTCTACAAAGTGAGTTCCAGGACAGCCAGGGCTATACAAAGAAACCCTGTCTCAAAAAACAAAACAAAACAAAACAAACAAACAAACAAACAAATCTCCCCTTCCTAGGTCTTTAGGCAGTGAGCCTGAACTCTCCAGTGTGGAGAACCTCTCTCTCCCTTCTAACCCATTCTAGGATCTTTATGTGCTCACTCTTGGCTCATATTTGTAGGTTCAAAGCCAGCTCTGAACTTATTTTGATTTCAATTTCAATCAATTGCAGACATCCTTACTCAGCTTTATAAAAAAAAAATTGTATGCTACAGGCATGGTCATTCACACTTTACTAAAAACCTTACACAGATTACATTAGAATATTTTTCAGCTAGGAGTCACAATACACAATGACCATGTGTATAATCTGTGCATGGAGAAGGGAAGTCTATTATTTATCAGTTGTAGACTTGGCAACTTAAAAGCAACTTGTTGTTAACCCTAGAAGCTTGGTAGGCACCATCCTGCATCTTGCTTTTGACCCCTTATGTGCTAAGATGACGGATTCTGACCTGCTGATTAGCAGTGCAGGATCAAAATGCAAACTCTCAAAGCTCATATCACCTGTTACCATGATAATGTTGGGTTTTACCTTGAAAATTATGGTCGTAAGTCAGCTCATTTTGATCTTTGTTCATTCACGGTAGAAACGATAATGATTACATTTTATTTATGATTCAGCTGAGCTCAGAGGGAGCTCACACCCTAGCTGAAGTCTCATAGATGCACTGACAAGCTGGAAAGGGCCAGGACTGAACTGGAGGACTAGTTCCTGGGTGGATGGTTGTGAAGAAATTGCTTACTATCTCTGAGCATAATTTTTCTTAGCTGAAGCAAATGGATGATGATATTTAAATTGTAAGTTGCACACTTGGTTAAATGAATGAATGAGAAATATGGTAAGTGCTCAAATTTTTTATGTATACTATTTAAATATGTATTTATTAAAACTACAAGTAAATGTTCGTGCCTCCCAAAAGGAAGAAGTGTTTACACACACACACATCTGCACAAACACAAATAAATACCAGAATAAATGAATAGGAACAGGTACAGAATAATTTTGAAGGCATATGGAGCTGTACCTAGAAGAATATAGTATACATTATATTACTATATAGTATTACATTATTATGTGTTACATAGGCTCTCCTAGACTGAATCCAACAATAAACTTTTGTGCTATTACATTCTTCCATTTCTTTTAGTCAAAACTTTTCCCTCAACAAACTTGCACACGGTGTTCCATTGCTCAAAGCAGTGGGTAAAGGTTTCTTGCTCAGCTTTTCCTTTTTCCCCCACGAAGCTCCTTAGATAAACATGAGCTCCAGGGTGAAAACTAGACACAATTTCTTCTACATCCCAAATCAGAGACCCTGACCTAGGTGTATCGTTCCTTCTCACCGTTCTCTTTCCTTCTTGTGCTCACTCATGATGCATAGTTGTAGGCTAAATGACAACTCTGTGTAGATTTTGAAACCCTCACTTTCAGTCACTTATTGATATACTTACACAGCCTTATTAAAAGCATGTTTCTTTTTTTGTTTGTTTTGTTTTGTTTTGTTTTGTTTTGTTTTGTTTTGTTTTGTTTTGTTTTTTGAGACAAGGTTTCTCTGTATAGTCCTGGCTGTCCTGGCACTCACTTTGTATACCAGGCTGGCCTCGAACTCAGAAATCCGCCTGCCTCTGCCTCCTAAGTGCTGGGATTAAAGGCGTGTGCCACCACGCCCGGCAGCATGTTTCTTTTTCTGTTCGTAGGCAGTGTAGGACTGCTGACAGCAGAAACACACTTAAGCAAAGTGGTCGAAGCTCACAAGAACTCAGTGAATTACAAAAACAGAACAACACCAAACCCATAAAACAAGTAAAGTTTTCAGGAAACTATCTCTCATCAAAATCTCCACAAAATGATGGCCATGAATCAATGTGCAAGTCCAACCTATAGAAGGTTTTCCATAGCAACCCAACTGTGCTCTTCACACATTTGGAGAGAAATGCAGAATTTCCTGTTAGGTATTGTGGTTTTAGTTGTTTAGTTGATGTGATCATCCAGGGCCATCCTTCCTCATGTTGTAAGACAGGAAAACACAGAAACCAACGAAGAAGTTTCAAATCACTTGATTATCTACTGATTCTAATTTATGAGAATCAGACATCTGAGAACACTGCAGGATGCAACCCCTTGAGCACAAGGCCTTGAAAGAGCATGCTGCTGCAGCTTCAAATCAGATGTTGAGCAAGACATGGAGGCCTGCCACTTTTGTCTGGATGCAGCAGTTGGAATTGCATGGGGAGCTCTGGCAAATGAGGACTCTGAAGAGCCAGAGTCTGGGGAACCAACCAGGGTTCAGAGTGGGGAAACATACATGCCCCTTAGTTAGGGGGACTGTCAACACAAGAAGCTTGATGTTAGCCTTAATGAGATCAGGGAGAAGGTAGGGCATGGAGTCTGTTTATGAAAATGCCAAAGGGGGGGAAGTCACAGCATTTGTTGTCTCTTCTACTGTGTGGATGGCACTTGTGCTGAGAAACCAAAATGTGTCCTTCCTTGCTTTCTCATTCTCTTTCTATTTCTCATTCTCCCTCTCTCTTCCTTTCTCTCTCCCCATCTCTCACTTTCTGTCTTTCTCCTATCTCTTCTTTCCCCTTCCATCTTTTTTCTTGACCTTTGCTGGTTGAAGTGAGAACTTTTTAGATGTCAATCAAGTTGTTTTTTTTTTTTGTTTTTGTTTTTTGCCACAGAACTACCTTCCCAGTGCTCCCTTCTGTTTGATATAAAATTTCTAATATATAATTTGGAGGATCTTTATCTGACTATAAACATGTGTGTGTGTGTGTGTGTGTGTGTGTGTGTGTGTGCGCGCGCGTGCGCGCGTGCGCACATGCAAGGGAAGACCAAAAATACTGGGAGAATTTGAAAAGAAATCTCTTTAATCTGATTGGACAGTTATGGTTGACTTCATTTTTTCCCCACAAGTCTAAATGCAGAGTTACATGTTTGAGAGAAGCATGGTACAAGATAGTTCGAGATATATAAAAACACAAGACTGCCACATTTTTATCAAGTAATTGTATCACAGTACAGTTTGCAAGATATGTTTTGCCCCCTAAAGTCATGGTTCACAAATAATTGTTTTAATAGTACTGTATAACAGATCATCTCAATGTTTAGCATAATAGCTTTGCAACAATATATGTTCCTTTAACTCTGACACTAGTAAAGGAATTTATCAAACCTTTTCTATTACTTATTTTTCATTTGCAGTGACAGCACACCATGACCAAGACAATTTAGAGAAGAAAGGGCATACTGGGGAGCTCACAGTTTTCTTTTCTTTTCTTTTCTTTTCTTTTTTTCTTTTTTTAAAAGCTAAAATGTAAGAAGTTCATATTGACGTTTGTACAGCAAGTGAGTGGATGAGTAAATGAAAGAACCTTTGTAAATTTTGTTTTTTAAAGTTTATAGCTTATATTAACCTTTTCCCCAATTGATCAAAGTTGAATCAAGACACATTTTCACACAAACTTTATACTTGTGTTTTAAATAGCTCTATCAACGTCTGATTGCAGATCCCTCAAATATACAAATATTTAGCTTTGGTAAATCTTGTTTGCAATGTCATTCAGAAGGCACACAATGCCTAGGTAGAAGGCTAAGAATGACTTTTTTTTTCATTTCAAATGTTATCCCCTTTCCTAGTTTCCCATTCAAAAGGCCCCATCCCCTCCTTTTCTCCCCTCCCCCTACTCACCAACCCACCCACTCCCCCTTCCAGGTCCTGGCATTCCCCTATATTGGGGAATAGAACCTTCACAGGACCTAGGGCCTCTCCTCTCATTGAAGACCGACTAGGCCATCCTCTCCTACATATGCAGCTAGTGCCATGAGTCCCACCATGTGTTTTCTTTGGTTGGTGATTTAGTCCCAGGGAGCTCTGGGGGTACTGGTTAGTTCATATTGTTGTTCTTCCTATGGGGCTGCAAACTCCTTCAGCTCCTTGGATACTTTCTCTATCTCCTTCATAGGAGACCCTGTACTCTGTCCAATGGATGACTGTGAGCATCCACTTCTGTATTTGTCAGGCACTGGCAGAGCCTCTCAGGAGACAGCTATATTAGGGTCCTGCCAGCAAGTTCTTGTTGGCATTCCCAATAGTGTCTGGGTTTGGTGGTTTGTTTATGGGATGGATTCCCAGGTGGGGCAGTCTCTGGATTGTCATTCCTTCAGTCTCTGCTTCATACTTTGTCTCTGTAACTCCTTCCATGGGTATTTTGTTCCCCCTTCTAAGAAGGATCATAGTTTTAGAGAGTGATTTTATGACCATCATGGAGAAGAGTATGGCAGCAGGTAGGCAGGCATAGCTGAGAGCTTGCATCTTTAGCTGGAAGCACAAGGCAGCGAGAGGGCTAACTGGAAATAGGGTGGGCTTATAAAACCTCCAAGTACTGCCCCAGTAACATGCGTCTTTCAACAAAGCCACACCTCCTAATCCTTCCCAAACAGTTCTAACAACTGAAGACTATACATTTCAATATATGAGCCCATGGGGATTATTTCCATGAAAACCACCACATCCATACTCAATTTGAGGCTATAGAGTACCTCATTAAAACTGGCACAGAATGGCATTTTTTTTCTCATTTTACATATAGGCAAAATATGGGATCATAGATACTATTAAAAGCTATTGAGGTATTTATTGTTTATTTCCTTTTGTTTTGTTGAGACAAAGTCTTTACATATAGTTCAAGCTGGCCTTGAACTGACAACAATTCTCTCACTTCAGCTTCCTAATTTTTGAGAGTCTCTCTATAGACTATTAATCTCAGTTTCGCTATTTCAAATTTTATAATTACATCACATTGTCTAGGTTGCTAGTCCTTGACCTGTCTCTTCAGTCAAACTTTCATAAGCACTAACTTCTCTGTATCTATACAGAAAAAAAAAAAAAAACAACAGAACAAAACAACTCTCAAGTAAAACTAGTAATATTCCAAAACAAGAAAATTAAACAGCTTGTTCATATTTGGAGGATTTTTTTCCCAGCAAGTCTATGGTGTTCTCCAGATCTCTACCGACCCACAATACTAAATTTTAAGGAAATTTTTAAAAACATATTAGCTGTCCTTTTGTGTTATTCTTCTTTCAAATTGAAGACCTACAAAACATGTGTACTTAATAAAAACCCCAGATGGTCTTTGTGCTGGAGTTAGAAGTGCCAGCATCTTAAAACCATTTGATTTTAGTTACTTACATGGCAGAGGTGACATGGGGTGAGAAGAGGAGAGGTGGGAAGGTCCTGGGGTCATGATAGAATGCTCCTTTCCACAAGGCTGACTAGCAGGGTGAGAGAGGGAGGAGGTGGTATGTTGCTTGGTGAGACAAGCCACACAGAAGTGGTATCTGATGGGCAGTAGCTAACCTAAGGGAAAGCACTTGGTTGCAGCAGACTAGAAATGGATGAAGATGGTGTGAGATTTATTTTCTATTTCCTAGGCCAAGGGAAAGAATCCAGAAAGAAAATAATCAAGACTAGGTTTCTTGAACTAAAGTGAAGTAAACTCATGTTTGAGTAAACAAATTATGTGACAAACCCTAGATTATCATAGTATAAAAGGATTTCTGTGCTGTTAGTGAAGGTCTGGAATTAGTTTGGAAACAAAAGGATGTGAGCACTTGGGGATTTCAGTCAACCCTACTTTCCCTTCCTCTGATGGTTCTTCAGAGCCAAGAAAATGCATTTGACTAAGAATTAGCTCACCATTAACAACAATAGGCATAAGATTATAGTTCCATATAGTCCCATAAAGGTTTTCTGTGGTTATTATGGTAAATATGCAAGTTTTTCCAGGTAAAATGACCAGAGGTCTGCTATTCTGTTATGTTTCCATCTGTAATACAAACATTGTGACCAGGAGTCTTTCCATAAGTCAATTAAGGTTTTCACAATGTTCAAAAATCACAATTATCTGTGATTATTTACCTGAGTGGGTCCTGAATTAATTAGGATAAGATTAAAAGTAGGATCTGAGACAGTAAATAAACCTTTAGTATTTTGACATCACTTCCTGTTTGAGTAAGAGCTGTTAGGCTCTAAAAGATGTTAAATTTTTGTCTTTTTCTTAAAGGTAGTAACTTCTAGGGTCAGCAGCCTTACCACTAATATCTTTAAATTGGAAGTTTGCTTACAGATTCATGCAACAAATATTTATTGAGCAATATTCTAGGCATCATGCCCAGTGCTGGTGATTTGGAGGTGAATTTGAGAAAATAGAGTAATCACTTAGAAGCTTAGGCTGTACCAGGCTTTATGCCAGTCAACTTACCATATGCCAATCAATATATACTAGGCAGCCACATAGTGTAGACATCATTTTCCCCTGGATTGTTTTCCTTTAAAGATAAAGTTCATTGTTATAAAATAGGTCATTTCATTATAAAAAATAATATGTGATTGCTAGAAAAATATGTAAAGGCTAATATTCATGGTAGGAACCCCTAGAGAGAACTACTATTAATTTGGGTGGGTTTAATGGCTTCAGAGCTGTTGTGTTCTGAGATGTGGGTTTTGGCGGAGTTGCTGATAGGGATTAGAATCTAAAGGTTTGTGCTTAAAATTGCTGGTTCCTGTAATTTTGACTGGAAATGTCTTCTAAAGGCCCATTTGCTAAAGGCTTAACTTCAAAATTATTACCATCAAGAGAGAGTGAAAATATTAAGTGTGTAAGGCTCACTGGGAGGTTTCTGGTTATTGGGAGCATGCCCTTGAAGGTGATAGTAGAACCCTTGGACTTTATGATCCCTCTCTTTCAGTGCCAAGTCATGTGGAGAAAAACTTTCCTAAGTTAGACCATTTCTGCCAAAATGTGTTTGCTGCTAGCCAAAAACAAAGGAGCAGGTTGGGGCATAAACTACAATATTAAAACCATGAGACAAACGTTTATTTCTTGTTATTTGAATATCTTGAGTATTCTGTGGTAGTAGCAGAAAGTTAAAAAAAGAACAGACTGTTTATCATTGTCAGATTTATACTTAATTATATTAATATTTCCACCTCTTTACCTTTAATTGGACCAGACCTCATCTTCCTCTAGTCTAAGAAATGATTTTTTTTTTCTGGGATGTCAACATGAATGTTTTATCAATACAGTCACCAGGAAAGCACTTCCACCATCCATGCTGCTGAGTTTCCTTATGTAGCACTAGTTTCATTATAAATGGAAGAACCAATTTTTGTTTAATATCTACTTTCCCTCATATTCCCTATGATGTACTTGAACAGAGACCTTCTTCAATTTTTGTTAATTAAATAAAATGTACTTAGTCTATGAAAGTTTATATACATATAATGCAGTTTGATCATATTCACCCCTACTACCTGTTGGGCTCCTGCATCTTCCTCCTAACTTCACATTCTCTCTTTTTTTTTTTTTTTTTTTTTTTTTTTTTTTTTTTTTAATTAATACAAATCTAGCAGGGAATGGTGGAACACACCTTTAGTCGGGTATTTGGTCAGAGGGAAGTGGAGGCAAGTGGATCTCTGAGTTCAAGGTCAATTTGGTCTGTATAATGAGTTACAGGCCCACCAGGGTAATATAGTAAGACTCTGCTTCAATACACACACACACACACACACACACACACACACACACACACACACACACACTCACTCATTAACACAGAAACCCTGGCTTCAATTAGTATTACCCATAAGTGCATGGCAGTGAGGCCATCTGGAATGGTGGGCAACCAACCTCCCAGTGGTGACACTCTCTGGAAAAGGAGATTAACCCTCCTTAAGCAGCTAGGAGTCCAGCCTTGTGATCCTCTCCACCAGCCATCCTGGAATTTTGACTGGCTTGATTGCATGCTGATCTTGTGCAGATGACCACAGCTGGTATGAATTCATGTACAAAGGCATCACGTCATTTCCAGAGGACAGCATTTCACTCTCTATCCCCTTTCCTTCCTTTAGCTCTTACATTCTTTCTAACCAATCTATGCTATGTTCCTCAAGCCTTGAGTGAGGAGAGGTTGATATAGATGACTCAATTTAACCCACTTAGAGAGGAGCACTCACAGTCATTTGTTCTTAGCACTTTCACCAGTTGTGAGTCTCTGTATTAACTCTAGCACTGCAAAAAGAAGCTTTTCTGGCTAAAGTTGAGAGCAGCACAAATCTACTAGTATAAGCATAAATGTTTACAAAACATTTTGAAACTATGAACTTCTTCCTAACTTTTTTTTTGATATTTTTTTTATTTACATTTCAATGTTATCCCTTTTCCTAGTTTCCCCTCCAAAAGCTCCCTATCCCCTCCTACTGCTCACCAACCCACCCACTCCTGCTTTCTGGTCCTGGCATTCCCCTATACTGGGGAATAGAACCTTCACAGGACCTAGGGCCTCTCCTCCCATTGAAGACCGACTAGGCCATCTTTTCCTACATATGCAGCTAGAGCCATGAGTCCCACTATGTGTTTTACTTGGTTGGTGGTTTAGTCCCAGGGAGCTCTGGGGGTACTGGTTAGTTCATATTGTTGTTCCTCCTATGGGGTTGCAAACTCCTTCAGCTCCTTGGATACTTTCTCTAACTCCTTCATTGGAGACCCTGTGCTCTGTCCAATGGATGACTGTGAGCATCCATTTCTGTATTTGTCAGGCACTGGCAGAGCCTCTCAGGAGACAGTTATATTAGGGTCCTGCCAGCAAGCTTTTGGCATTCCCAATAGTGTCTGGGTTTGGTGGTTTGTTTATGGGATGGATTCCCAGGTGGAGCAGTCTCTGGATGGTCATTCCTTCAGTCTCTGCTTCATACTTTGTCTCTGTAACTCCTTCCATGGGTATTTGTTCCCCCTTCTAAGAAGGACTGAAGTATCCACACTTTGGTCTTCCTTCTTCTTGAGTTTCATGTACTTTGCAAATTGTATCTTGGCTAGTCTGAGCTTCTGGGCTAATATCCACTTATCACTGAGTACATATCACGTGTCTTTTAAACTATGGGATCTTTGCTCCCAAGTCAAGTGTTGAGCACATAAACTAGTCTTGAGATAAGCATAGTCAATGGATAAAGGGTTGTAGTATAAAGACAAAAAGTTATATAGATAGAAATTCTACCAGAAACATGGATGGTAACTTCAGGTAGAAGCTGCTACTTCTAACTCCCCTACTGGGGCAGAGGGTAAAGCATAGAGCATGTCGGGATAGGGAACAGCATGGCACAGAAGTAATGTGTGTCCCAGAGGAGTGAAGAGAGAACATGCCAATGGATCTAACTCACAGAACACAGAGTTCACTTTGTAGGCGACTAATTTATTTGATGCCGTACACATTCAAAAAATAAACCACACAAATGAACTCAAATTCATGTTTATATAAATAAGGAAAATATCTCAAAATGAACACTCTTAGTCTCATACAATGGGTCAAATGCTTTGTAAACATTCAACAACATGGAAAACTTAGAAGCGTCTTGGAATTGGATGTGGGAAACAAAAATGATCTTTGATTTCTGAAGAAATGTTTAAGGAAAGTGGTGGTTAGTTTTTGGTTTTTGTTTTTTTTTTCTGTTTTTGCTTTGTTTATTGTTTTTCAAGAGTTCATTAAAAGAAGCCATTCTGAAAAAGCACTTTCTTAAGTTATTTT
This sequence comes from Mus minutoides, assembly GCA_902729485.2. Classification (NCBI taxonomy): domain Eukaryota; kingdom Metazoa; phylum Chordata; class Mammalia; order Rodentia; family Muridae; genus Mus; species Mus minutoides. The sequence continues at coordinate 60,234 of LR752193.1, read as the reverse complement.
ATTCCCTGGTTTCCTTCCAGAGCAGAAGAACAGTATCATCAGTCCACAGGGTGCTGCAGAGAACTTCCTTCCATTGATAACCAGAAGGAAGATGCTGAGTCTTTATGCATTCTGTCTTCCCCACCATTGTCTGCTGCTAGGATTCTCCAGGCTTCCTGGGCTTCAGTCATACCGAAGCTTTCATGGTCACCTGTGCCAGCTCCATTGCTTTGTTTAATGACAAGGATAGAGAGACTCGCCTAGCTGCTCAATGGTACTCTCTCTTCCCCCAGTATCCTATCCCTGGGTGACATTCTGTCCTAGCATGAGCTGTTTTTGTGGGTATTTGGGGACAGGAGGATGAGGCACTATTAAGGACTCAACACTGACCAACTACTATATAACTATGGCCGCCATTAGGCCAAAGATACTCATGCTTCCATACACACTAAGAAGCCAAAGGACCCATGAGGTTATAATACAGAAATGTGATGCATTTCTACATCCTTAAGAAACTTAGATCTGGTGCCATACTAAATAAATAAATAAATAAATAAATAGTGACAGAACTAAAATTGGAACATTTGTTTCTTATTTAAATTGAATTTGCAGAACTAGAACTGGATAAAACTGGATAAAACTCTACAATTGAGGAATCTATTTTTCATCCTCCTTAAAGAGTAGTTGAGAATATCTGCAATCGACAGTGATGTCTAAAGTGATGCCATGGAAGGAAGGCTTCCTCGGACATCCTCCCCTGTATACCACACTAAGACATTAAACAAAGAAGGTAACCCCAAAAAGACAAAGTATAAAACAGCCAGCTGGAGCCATTTTGTTCCTCCTGCTAGAGGACTTCTTATAAAAGCACACAAATGAGTGTAGGACACACAAAACTTGGATGAAGATAAATATGCAAGGAGCTGGGTAAACAAAGGCAGAATTAGATAGCCCAGCACCAAAGCAACCTCTTCCATGCTGGGAACAGAATTTCTTCCCCCTCAGAGATGAAAACTGAGTGCAGTCTGGGTTACCAACTAGGCCAGCACAGCCCTCTGTAGCTCTGAACATCTGGGCTCTGGCTTCAAGGGGAACAATGCAATCTTCACATTCATTTGGCTCCAAAGACTCTCACTCCTATCATCGGCCTGACAGCGTGCTTATCTGTTTTGAACATTCAGTCCTTCTTTGCAGAAAACTTTTCCAAGAGTAATCTCACCCTTCTTCCAGATTGCCAAACACACCCTGGCTTCTGTGTCTCCCAGCTGGAATCCTATTGGACACACATGCGTCTGGCTGACTGCTCTGTCCATCCATTAACTCGGAAGCTTCTCAATTAAAAAAAAAAAAAAACCCACTTTTGATATTCGTTCTTGCTCATGGTCTTTCAGGCTTTTGTGAGTTTTCTCAAAAACATTCAAGACAAGGGGCTGGATGTAAGAGACCTGTGAAGACAATCCTGGCTCCCTCAGGACAGAGGGTGACTCTGTAAACTCAGAACTCCTGCTGTTTCTAGACTGAATCACAGAGGCTTGTGGGGGACAAGGGTAAAACAGGAGAAGATAATCATTTAACAGATCCTTGGGGGAAAGTGGGTTGACTTGATTTCTCATGGGATTGTAAGCCATACAAGAAACAGCCTGATATACTTGCTCCGAAGCTAAGCGTACTCAAGGGACAATAGTCAAGCCATATCACTGTGACTTAAAAGCCTTCAGGCATTTACTCAATTTTTGTTACAATTTCCAAAAACTGTCCAAAGAAAATCAGCATTGTATCTATCATTTCTTCTCCCTAGGTTTCATATTTCCAGGGTGACCAGGCTTCACTCACCATTAGGTGAAGTCCCCTAGTTAGCTATACACATATATATTGAAGAACAGATTAGAGGTACAAAGGGAATCCATGCAAACTACTTCATTGACTAGCTCAATGAACATGCACTGACCAGCAGCTCTGTATTACCCTCCCCTCCCCTTCCCTCCATTTTTCTGCGCATGGTGTTGTTGCTTTTTAGTGCTGGTATTAATCTTTGGGACTTGCATAGCCGCGGCAAGTGCTCTACCACACCACTAAGTTACACTGTTGGCCTTTGACTTTCACTGTTCTAGGCTTGGGGACTACAAATCCAGAAAGCATGGTGTACTGTGTGCCTCTAACCCAGCAGCATTCATAGCCAGAGCTTGAGGCAAAAAGACTGTGAGTTCAAGGCCAGCCTAGAGTACCTGAAGAGATTCTGCCCCTGCCACAGCCTTGCCAAAAGGAAAAAAAAAAAAAAAAAGACACAAAAGAGAACCTTTTCTATTGATGACAAACACCCATCGAGTCAGTAACGAAACTGACTCTGTAAGATAAAACCTACAGTTCAGGATCTCGGGGGTTTCTACACCTCCTCAAATGTTGGTAAGTAAAGAAAAAGTAGAAAACTAATTTACACATGATTGTTAACCCAGGAAAGAGTTTTGTCCCTCAAACATTGGTGTTTTAACTTATGGACCCAGTGGGTGACCTTCCTCAAAATGTAGTACTGATAGCATATAAACTCTACCCAGGGCTTTCTGGTTTGGAGCATTACTTCTAATTAAGATTTATGGTTATTTGAATAAGAATGGCCCCATAGGCTTATATATTTGAATGTCAAGAATTGGCACTATTTGAAAGGATAAGGAAGTGTGACCTTGTTGGAAGTAGTATATCGCTAGGGGTGTGGGCTTTAAGCCCAAACCAGATCCCATCCTGCCCACAGACTAGGGGGTGTATGTAGTTCCAGCCATGTGTACCACCCTATGAGAACACATCTTGGGACTGATGATGTTTCAGCACAGACTACTTTTCGAGCTTTCAATGTTCTTGGTCATATTTTATTCTGCCTAATCTGTGGCCTCTCAGCTGGCACAGGTATGTTGCCATCTGAAGATTATTAAGTCCCCATAAAAATGTAATGACACATAACATAAGCTTTGGTTTTGGTCTATTTGGGGCATGAAGATGTGGAAGCGTTTTCCTTTCATAGTGGAAGAACAGAAGCCTAGGGAGAAAAGGGGGCTCACCCATACTGACACTATTGGAACTTGAAGCAGGACTTCCTGGTTCAACAATTTGGTCCATGTTCCACCTACCCGCCCACACACAAGATAAACCAGTAATTGCTTTTGCTGGATTTTTTTTTTTAACATATTGATCTTTTAACTGATTCTGGGGCTGTCATGATCGCTTATTGCAACTTCTGTGGTGTGAAGATCAGCGTTATTTCACCATTCTGAATGCTATAATTCTGAAACTAAAGCACGAGCAATATTGGTTCCTTCCAGATTTCTGGGGAAATCGGTGTCAGGAATCTGTTCTGATGGGGAGAGGGCAGTCCTTGGTGTAGGATCATCATTTGAAGCCCATCTTTTGTCTCCCTCTTTGAGCTGAGTGTGGAGACCCAGGAATAACATAGGATTACCTCAGAATCTTAACCTAATTATATCCAAGGCTCTTTCCCAAACAAAGGCACATCTCTAAGTTCAGACCTTGAGCCATGGACCAGCCATGGGGAGGAGGAAGCACCACTCACCATGCCATAGACCTCCCTTAGTCTGATTTGTTTTGATTCAGACTTGCTACATGCTAGAGTTACATACTATGGCAGACAGTTAATCACAAACCTAGAAAAAAATTGAATTTCTGTCATAAAATAGAAGTCCAGCTAGGAGCCAATGATATCAAAACAGATGAGCTACAACACTGTCCTCTAAACTGTAATCTAATAACTGGGCCATAAGCAAGTGATCAAAGGCACCAACGCAGCCGCAGACTTTCTGCTGTTATCCTGTTGGACACTTGCATATTGATCACATGTGAATAATTGTAACATCAACAAAAAGTCTCTCCTCAAATCTCACAGTTAGAGGAAATGCCATCATTTCCTTTGCCTTTGGTGTGAGCCCAGAATATGAAAGCGGGCAGTACAGGAAGCAGGCAAGAGTTAAGGCGTGTCAACTCTTAACTCTTTCAAACGATTCTGCATGGTATGGAGCAGAACTCTGGCTGGTTCAGACTCCCTTTGATACCCGTGGCCAGACACTGGTAAATGAAGGTGGAGCTTAAAACAAGCCTTTTACTGTAGCAGGCAATCAGCCTCCTAAGGCTTCCCAAAAGGCATCCAAGGATCAAAGATGGACAATGTGTTGGCTTCAGCAAACTGTTCTCACTGTTCCCATCCCAGAAATACTGGCAAGTTCCCCAAGAGCACCATCTTCTAACTAAAAGAAACCACTGCACTTTGTCTTTTTATGCCGATGTAGATTTCATGAATAATTCACTAAAACAATCCTTCTAGATTCATAAAAAACCAGAGTTATGCAATGACTTGTGTCAAGAAGGAGGGAATCCCACCCCCACCTCAGGCTCCATTCTTTTTCTCCAGTTGTTGTATCTGTGCACTTTTCTGAACCTTTGCTGCCGTTTCATGAACAAATTCTGTTCAATGCAGGCTCAGTGCTATGGCCTCTGAAAGCCAAGGGGCAAACATAAAGGAAGAACTGTTCATCTAAAAAGTTCCTAGTCAAACAATGGGTGGAGCTTGGGGACTCTTATGGAAGAATAGGAAGGAGTGCAGCCCCTAAGGGAATAGGAACTCCACAGGGAGACCAACAGAGTCAGCTACCCTGGACCCTTAGGACTCTCAGAGACTTAATCACCAACTGAAGAACATACATGGGTTGAACCTAGGCCTCCCCACTCATATGTAGCAGATGTGCTGCCTGCTCTTCATGTGAGTTCTGAACAACTGGAATGAGGACTATCCCAAAAAGCTGTTGCCCGCATGTGGGATATATTCTACTAGCTGGGCTTCCTTGTCTGGCTTCAGTACCTAGCTTCATAGACACTTGAAGTTCCAGGGTTAGGGGATACCTGGGCGGGGCGGGGGGGGGAAGCACCTGCTCAGAGGAGAAAAGTAGGGTTGAGGGAAGGATTGTGGAAAGGGTGACCCGGAGGAGGGCAGTGAGTGGGATGTAAAATGAATAAGTAAAAAATTAATTAATTTTTCAAAAGTTCTCAGATTCGAGGTCCTTAGTTTGGCAAAAAACTTGAGAAAAGATTTAAGTGCTGTGTTTGCAGAAGAGTGAAGCTTGAAGCTAGACTTGAGATAAACAGAGTTCTGCTACTGTGCTACTGGCACAGGCAAAAAAAATTGTGATCAAGGCAGAGAGTTTGTCTGATGATCCCTAACAGGAAAGGAAAGAGGGGAGAAAGTGAGGGGGAGGGGAGGGAAATGCATTGAGGAAGTGAGAGCCCTATTGCTTGGTGCCTGGCCTGATTCAAGGCCCCACTTGCAGCTGAAGCCAAGGCCACATGTTTCAGGGAGTGGAATAAGGGTGGAGGTGCCCACAGGGCAAGGCCAGTTTCCAGCCTTGTTTCAGATTCCAATGTAAACTTGCTTGCCAGAATGGAGGAAGATGCCTTCTAGATTGCCTCTCTTACTGCTGCCAGAACCAAAATTCTTCAGGTTCTTTCTGATGCAATGGGTCAGCTGCATTTGATCTCTAGGTCACAGAATCTGCAGCGAAGGATACCCTTTCATGCGAATCCCCCTTTCCGTGGGAATTTCATTCTAGTATTATACCAGATGGGAATCTATCAATGTAGTAGTTGCTTCTAGAGCAATGTGGTTTTTTTTTTTTTCTCTAAAGTAAGCTTTTTAAGTCTTTCTTAATCTCAATTAGTCTTCTTTGGCCTTCGTTCATACCCCAGAAAGCTTCCAAGGCACCACCTGGGGATTTCATTACTTAGGATTGCTTTTCTTTAAGATCACAAAACCATGAGCAAGTTATTCTGTTCAGGATCACGTACTGCCTCTAAGGTACACAGCAGACATCCCCATTACTCCTAAAACTGGGACAGTATCTCTGTGTACATGACCTGCAGTTTTGATGTTTATTTGATAAAATTTGGCAACACTTTCTCAAATGTTGAGCACTCTCAAGATAGTCTGTATATTTTCTACCACTTCTTTAGAATGTCTACAGGTGTTTTCAATATGGTGAGAAAGGAATTCCTCCTCTGCCTTGATGCCTGGGGCAGTGAGCCTAGCACATCTGTGCCCGGCATGGCTAAGTAGAAAGTGGGTGGCCAGCAGGAGAGAGGCTATGCATATGTGTGACTGTCTATAGTCAGCCCTAATCTCTCCTCCTTATGTTCACTCCTGTAGACCTCCCTCCTGCACCCTACCCTCCTGTGCTGCAGCATTAAGTCTCAATAATGTCACATTGGAATAACTTGTAGACAGTGTTCTCTACTGTTACTACAGCAGGTTGAACTGGTAGCATGAAGAGCAAGCAGGCCCTGGGTTAAAAGCCATCCAAGTATAACCAGATGCCTGAAGAGCAGCAGAGACTGTGCAGACCTCTAATTAAGGCTGAGGAGGGGAAATGTGAGAGGAGAGGAGAAAGCTGCTAAGACCCAACCTGACAGGAAACTCTGCAAGGCCTAAAAGAATACCAGAAAGGCACCAAATTACTAGGTCTGGAATCCAAGGAACTGTAAGACTGAGATCTGGGAGTCATGACACTCTGAACCCCAAGATGTAACACAAACTGATGGATTCTTGGAGACTGGCACCTAAAGCTGGAATGCTCGGGACAGAGGATACCAACATCGAAAGTTCTCAGTTCCTGGAAAGAAAGGGACTGCATCTTGTCTATTAATGGTTGACATCAACATGGAGCTAAAGGACACACACCCTATTGGCTGAACAACTATCTACGGCCCTAATTGTTTGGAAACAATTCTAGGTGTTGGTAGACTTTTGTGACAAGCACATCACCATTTGAGCCAAAGAGAGCTGGACTGAAGTACAATCCTAAGTATGTGACCATGTACAATGTCTTTACATTTTATAATATGCTTAACGGATGGAACTGAATGACGAAGCTAATCACGTTTACATCTTTGGATCATTGGCAGAGTATGCACTGCTTCTTTTTATCTGGCTCCCAGGACTGGGAGGGTGGGGTCATTGTTTACCTTTGGTGATATTTTGGGACTTGCTTAGCTTTCAGAACTGAGTGAACCTCATACTCCTGAATCACTCATTCTGCTCTCCCTCAGACTTCTGGCTTTCCTCGTTGCTGATTTAGTCTTTCGTTCGTGGACCTTCCTTATAAGCCTCTATCAGTCCTGTGCTGCCTCACTCTCTGTGTTGAAAGAGGGCAATTCATACACAAGTCTACAACCCCTACCTCTTAGCTCTTGAAGTCAGCCAAAAATTAACATTAAAAGGTACCCCCCAACACACACACACACACACACACACACACACCCCAAAGGGCATTATTCATAAGGCAGCCTATAGTGAGAAAGAGGGAGATCCAAGCTAGAGGAACTGACTTTAGAGGAAATAAAGCCTAGTTACTTGAGGTTGGGGAAAGGGAACAAGGTTCATCTGTGCTGAAATAATCGAAACTCAGTGTACTTTATAAGGCTTTTAATATGACACCTCAAAGCACTATTACTGTGCCCTGGGGATACAATCTGGGCCCCCAAATATCAAAATGGTCACCCACTGAAATCTTAGAAAACCCAGATGAAGAACGAGATTTTCAACTAGTTTTAAATCTGAAGAAGTTCATGAAAAACCTAGGGCCAGTCAACAGTGGTAGCAGACACCTTTAATCCCAGCATTTGGGAGGCAGAAGCAGGTGGATCTGTGAGTTTGAGGCCAGTCTCGTCTACAAAGTGAATTCTGGGACATCCAAGGCTACACAGACAAACCTAGTCTCAAACAAAGCAAAGTAAAACAAAACAAAATGAAGCGAAGAAAAAGACAAAGAAAAGAAAAAAAAAAGAAAAGAAAACTTAGACAACTTCAATATCTATAACAAAACCAAAACTAATGAGAATATACTGGGGAGCTCTGACATTGGTGACAAAGCAAGTACATGAAAACAATTTAGGGGTACTTGGGGTTCCCATTGGATATTGTTTCATAAACTTTAAAATAACCTCAAGGCAAAATATTTCCATAGGAAATTAGTCAAAAGTTTTAAAATTGCGCTATGTGGCTAAGAGGCCCTGACTGCTCTTCTAGAGGACCTGGGTTTGGTTTCCATCACCCACTTGGCATCTCACAACTGTCTGTAACTCTAGTTCTAGGGCATCTGATGCCATTTTCTGACCTCCCCTGGTACCAGACATGTATACATGGTTCACATGCATGCATACATGTAGGCAAAACATTCATACACATGAAAACAAATCCTTCCAAAATTGTTTTAATAAAGGAAGAGGAGGTGAGAGGTGAGGGAAGGAGGTTGGGGGGGAGGAGGGGAAGGTGGGGGGAGGAGACAGTTGTGGTACAACATAAATTGTCTGTGCTCTGCAAATAACTCATTTGTTGACCTCTAAGTCTGAAGGTGGTAGTTTAGTTTAAGATGTTTTAGAAGATAATTCGATAGTGAAGACAGGTATCTAATAAACAAAAAAAAAAAAAAAAAAATTTAAGGGCTAAGGGAGGCTGGAGAGATCCTGGTCATTAGAGTCTAGGCTCACAACTAAAAAGACCAAACGATATTATATATATGGACTTTGTGTGAGACCACAAAGAAGGTGCCCTCTGGGAAGAGGGACTTCTCACCTGACAATCTATAGGCCTCTGGCTCTCACTGGCTCAATCTCCAGGACTATGAGACACACACAGCTGTTACTTTAAGGTGATACGTGTTTTGCTTTATCTCTTTATCTGCCTGGGAAGAATAAGAATTTGACCCAAGTCAAGAACTGGATGGCATCTGAGGTTTGAAGGTGGCAGAGAGGGAAAAGTATGATAGCGACAAGCAAGATGGATGCTTGGTAATTTTCAAAAGCAGACTAGTTCTCTTCATAACTCTGGCAAATTTTCACATATACCATCACACTGCACCACACCACACCAATGCTGCCTATGGTCTAATCACCATGGATTGTTTTCTCTCTCTCTCTCTCTTTCTCTCTCTCTCTCTCTCTCTCTCTCTCTCTCTCTCTCTCTCTCTCTCTTTCGAGACAGGGTTTCTCTGTGTAGCCCTGCCTGTCCTGGAACTCACTTTGTAGACCAGGCTAGCCTCGAACTCAGAAATCCGCCTGCCTCTGCCTCCCAAGTGCTGGAATGGACATGGGCCACCACCGCCCGGCGGATTGTTCTCTTATTCTGAGAGAATTTCTTTGGGAAAACATCAGTTCAGGAATTTGTCCATAGAAAAGTCTAGAACAAACTAAGAACTCAGTTTCTTTCTTGGGCTTAAATAGTTAATGAAAAAGTGGTTAATCTACCCATTAACAACATAGCCTTGGAATATTTAGATTACTAAGGCTATCTTACATAGATAGGTCCCCCAGTTTCGAGTTAGATAAGCAGTTACTGGTAAAACATAAGAAAAATTAAAGTTTTGCCTTTGATACCACCCACAACACATTCACTAAAAATGTTGCAACAGCTTTTCCTAAAGCAAGGTATATTTCCCTACAGCCAGGCAAGGGGGTGGGAGTGGGGCTTTGGAACGCTCAGCTCTAAAAGGAATGTCTCCATCAAATCCACCCCCACCCCATGAAAGAGGAGGCAGAAAGGATGGAAACTCCAGAAGGGATGGAGGATACCAGGAGGAGAAGACCCTCTGAATAGCCAAGCTAGGCACACAGAGAATGGAGCAATCAGTACGGGGTCTAAATGGATCTGTGCTAGGTCCTCTGCATATATATGTTATCGTTTTCAGTTAAGTATTTTTATGAGATTCCTGAGTGTGTGAACAAGCAGTTCCTTGATCCTTGTGCCTACTCTTGGGGCTTGGTTCCTTCTGTTGGTTCTACTTGCCCAGCCTCAAGGTGATGGGTTTTGCTTTTATCTTATATTTTATTTTGTCATGTTTGGCCGTTATCTCTTAGAAGCCTGTTCTTTTCTAATGAGAGACAGAAAGGAAGTGAATACAGAGGGGAGAGGATGTGGGGAGGAACTGGGAGGAGTACTGTATGAGAAAGTAATCTATTTTCAATAGAAGGGACAAATGAAAAAAGGAAAGAGAGAGAAGCATCTATTTCAACCACATCCACTTCTCAGTTCTGTTGAAATTGAGCAAGGAATGAGTGTGTGGTTCCTTCGCCTGTCTTGCTCTCAACAGGCAGGAGTTGGACCGCTAAGCTAAAGTCCCAAGAGCTCCTTTTAACGCTCCTCATCTGGGCTACTTGCTATGCTTCCATCTCTCATCACCGCTGGAACCTCACAGAGCTTAGGTGGGAGAGCCCCATGCTGTATGTGGGGGTAACTTGGAGGATTTCCCCATGAGATACCACTGCCAGCTCAGATGCCGGTTTGGTGTGTAGCAACAGTCATAAGGGTCTCTTCTGATGATGGGTCTTCCCATCTTCTCCCAAGTTCCCCACCCTCCCTACTATGGAGCTAATAGCAAACTCAGCTTTGTTTGACTCACAATACGGTCCAGTATATTTTCACGCATCATTTTACCTAAGAGTCCCACTCAAGGAACCTCCTTCTATTACCTCTGAAGACGTTATTTCTGCAGCTATTAATCATAACATTGGTCTGCTTTGTAGCATACTTAGTTGCTAGCATAGAACGAGCTGCTAAGATGCAAATAGTCTATTTTCTGATCTAGAAGCTGATTCATAGTATTATTCTTTCTGTGAGAGTCCGTTAGCTGAATATTTAGGATTTCTGTTGTCATATTTTAATAAGCAGATTTTAAATACTCCCACTCTTTTTCACTCATCTATCCTCTGAAGACTAATTTTTTTCATCTGCCCCCAAACTATGGGCAAAAATATGACTGGAACTTAAAGAATTATCATAGGGCATAGATTTCAATATTAATGAACCTTTTTGTAAAAATGGAAAAGTCCAATAATAAGGTAATAAACCACTTTCCAGGCTCAAATTCTGGCCATAGTTATGCTGTCTTAAGTGGCTGATTAAATGTTGACAACTTTGGATCGTTAGACTCTTCTTTATGTAACTATAACATAGTTTCTTGCACTTGCCTTCTTGATATCACAATGACCCTGTCTGGGAAACAGACAAGACAAGGCGACTATAAAATGGGCTTTGCTGAGGGCTTCCTGCTTCCACCCATGTGCTTTGGGGTGAGTTGGAATACAGGAACCCAGGGGGTCAGATCTTGTGTCTCTCTTTGTGCAGTAGAAATAGAAATTTTTTATTATTACATTATCCCAAGGCATTTTTTTAAATTTCCTCTTCATTCTCAACCTGGATCCCTACATAATTTTAGAGGGCCCTCTTCATATTCTCTGAACCAATCAGGTGTCAGGTTTGATTTATGAGCTTATTTCTTGACCTTGCTCACAGATACACAGGAGAGCAGTTACTCATTGTGAACCATGCAGTGCATGGACTCATAGCCAACAAGAAGCAGCATCAGGGGACCTGTAGGGAGGCCATGATTAAGTGGAATGTGAATTGGTCTGCTTGAGACAGCAAGGATCTCTCAAAGGAAAAAGTCCAACCAGGAGCCATTAAGGTACAAGCTGCAAAGGAGGCACTTCCCCCAAATGCAAGCTTTTAAACTTCTTGCTCAGAAGCAGACCAGTTCATCAAGAAACAATACTCAATGTTCTTCCTGTCCTAGATAGGTGAGGCACTCCCACCATGGCTCAAAATCTATTGTAAAGGCTTGATGCATCTCTATGCCATGAGTGTTCAGGGAACCAACTTTGAGTTGTGTCAACTCTCATTTGAATCTTCATTATACAGCTTTATGACTCCATGACATTGGCCCCTTTGAATGCCACCTGTTTATCTAAAAATGTGCTAGTAGGTTTTTGATGAGATTTTCATGAAGTTAATGAGAGAAGACACAGAAAGCATTTATTACTGTGGTTGGCACATGGTAAGCACACATGTATATAATTGACACACAGTAAATAATACTCTTTACCACTAGTGTTAAATTAAATTTACAAAAAACCACTTGGTTTGAATTTCCTACCCAAATCTCATGCAGAAATTTCATCTGCATTACAAAGTATTAAGAGATAGAGCAGTTGGAGTCTTTAAGACATCATTAGGCTATGAAGGCTCTGCTCTCATAAATGGTTGAGTCCATTCATGTATTAATAAGTTATCTTGAAGCTAAATCTTAAGACTGATATAAAAGTCAATTAGTCCCCATGTCTTATAGATGTGCTCATCTGTTCATATGGTGTCCCATGACACCTCACGACTCTACAGCAAGAAAAGACCTCAATTATTCTCTCTAAACACTGAAAAACTCAACTTCCGGGCTCATGAGCAGGCAATAGCCAACCTAAGTCGCACCATCATGACTTCTATTACCCTGTCTGGGCTGCAGTGACCAACCTTGTACATGTCCCTTTATGAAGCATGCCTGAGCTTCCCTGAGGTGTATATTACAGAGAGGCCTAGTTAGGTCATAGGGTGTAGGCTCCCATGATTTCATTATGTACTGCCAATTTTCTCCCCAGAATGACTACCCAGTCAAAGTTCACATCATGAGTTCCTGAGGGTTCGGGGAAGTGTTTTGTCAGCCACTGAGAGCACAGATTTTTATAAGTGTTCCATCAAGTTCCACTGACTTCATCCGTCTGGGAGACTTTTGTCCAAGTTGGGTGGAGAAACAGCTTGCTGACATGCTGCCAATGTAGCAGCCTGTGCCATTATGTCTCCCAGAGCCCGAGTCCTCCAAGGTTCATCAAAAGGGAGTCAGGATCACCCTGAGTTGGGGCATATGACCCAAAATGCTTCCCTGGGTTCTCTGACTTACTCTATAAGAGGTCATGGCCCTCCAGATACTTATCCTGGATAAAAATCCCCACTTCTGGGAGCCACTGCCAATGCTGGATGATGTCATCTCAGGGTACCAGGCAGAGATGCTGGAAGAGGGACAGGTCTGCAACACCTCAGGGTCAGGGCTCTGAAAGATCTAGAAGCTACTAATTTGAAAAGATGGAGCTGGAGACCTGGGGCATCCCCTTTCTAAATGTTCTTTTGTGTCAATGGTCTTACCATAGTTTAAAGAACAATATAAATGAGAGGGTTTATGTTGGTCTCTGAATCCAGTAACATTTTTTCCTAGTAGGTAGTACAGCATCATTACCTGCAAGGGCTCTAGGCTCAGTTCCTATTATTGTTAGAGGGTGTAAACATCAAAGCCACAAGCACTAAAGGACTTGGGCATATGATAAATGTTTGTTATTTAAAGTGGGGTGTATGTTTGGTGAGGTTGGAATATGTGTCTTGGGCTTCCAGGGACGGTAAGCATAGATCTAGAGGAGAGTCCAGGCTCCTTCATAAGATGTGCCATTTATATCCAGCCCGGCACTCATATCATCATAAAGATAATAAAAATTCCAGGATTGGTAGGCAGGCTTGTAATCCTAGGTTCTTGGAAAACTGAGGCAAGAGAGTTGCAAATTACAAACCTGCCTGAGCTTCAGTGAGATGGAGACCATAGCATGCAACTTAGTGAGACCCTGTCTTAAATTTTAATAAAAAAAATGTAAAAAGAAAACTAGGTATGAATAACCTAGTGATAACACACCAGACTAGCATGGCAAGGCCCTAAAACTCAATCCTTGTATCAAAAATACTAACAATCATCTTTTAAATGCTAAGTGTAAGGACTGTTAAGAGTCTAAGATCTAGGTCCAGGATTCAATAACATCAAGAAGCTCTCTTTCTTGAAAAATAAGTCACTAAAATTATGTAGGCTGTATGTCTTTCTCAGAAAAGTTCGTTGAATTTTAAAAACGGAAACCAAATATATCATCTATTCCCTACCCTGCACTGAGCCATTCATCATATAGAGTGAGTTTCTACTTCCAAAAACAAACTACAGTTGTGCTAAACCTGTTAGAAATGGAAACCAACTGAGATTCATTTTTTTTTTTTTCTGAGACAGGGTTCCTCTGTATAGCCCTGGCTGTCCTGGAACTCACTTTGTAGACCAGGCTGGCCTCGAACTCAGAGATCCGCCTGCCTCTGCCTCCCGAGTGCTGGGATTAAAGGCGTGCGCCACCACGCCCGGCCCAACTGATATTCATGAAGGTACAGAAATCTAAGGGATGACAGAAGCAGAGAAGGAAGCCTTGCACCAGATCATGGACAGACAGCTGCTGTGAGTAGCAACCACGTGATGCTCTGTGTGCTTTTGTACTGTCATCTGAAAGCTATCTGCTACACACTCAAAGTCTTTAATGCAGCAGAAGATAGGGGAGGGAAATTCAAATAGGAGGATATATAGACAAATTTCCTCATTGCTGGGATCAAATGACTGACAAACAACTTAAGGGATTGAAAGCTTAGTTTGGTTTGTAGCTTGAGGGGGTACAGTCCATTCTGGCTGAGAAGGCAGAGGGAAATGTAGGGGGTACAGTCCATTCTGGCTGAGAAGGCAGAGGGAAATGTTGCTTTGTGATGGCAGACATGTGGCTGCTTTCCCGCACCTTCTTAATGCTGCATCTCTTTAATACAGTTCTTCACGATGTGGTGACCCCCCAACCATAAATTTATTTTTCTTGCTACTCTATAACTATATTTTTACTGCTGTTATGAATTGTAAGCTCCTGATATGCAGCATATCTGATAGGCAAAGGGGTTGTTCAGGTTGAGAACCGCCACTCTTCTGGCTTTCTCTTTTTTTCCTCGTATGCCTCTCATTCCAAGACCCAAGCTCATGAAACTGTGCCACCCATATAAATTATTCTCTTCTTAGTTAAAATGTTGAGAGATCATCACAGATATATCCAGAAATGTATCTCCTAGGCGAATATAAATCCAACCTAGTCGACAATGAAAACCAATCATCTGAAACACCAGCGGATTGCTCAGTTTTAAGAACTGCCCATCTTTCTTGTTACTCTTTTCTTTTGAGTCAGAATCTGTGTTGGTTATCAGGCTGAGCACAGACTTCAATCCTCCTCCTTGGAGTCCTCAGCAGATGGACTTATAGGTGTGTACTAACACAGCTGGCTTCTTGTTACTTTTTCTTCACTATAATTTTTAGGCAGACCAATCCACTTACACCCAGTAGGATCTCAGAACACATCTGTTGGTGAGTGTGTAGAGATTTTTACTCTTCTCAGATTGCACAGATGCTGAAACTTCCTTCACTTTCTCACATAATCTCTTCGTTTTACAAGATATATACTAGTTAAGAGGCATGCTGGGATCTGAGCTTGTCGCTGAGTTTGTCCTGGGGGGGGACAAGGGGGTGTCTCGAGCCTTTGATGAAGTCCTGGCTGGAAGCATGGCAGCACAGCATCTGAATTTTGTGAAGCCAAAGTAATAGCTACTTCAACAGAGGGAGAAGCTATAGGGCTTGGGAATTGGTCCCAGGAGTTATGATAGCCTGGGAAACAATGAACATTTAGGAAGCAAGGAGAGATGATGTTTGGAAAGGATAAATTAAATAGGGAACACCCATTAGAGTAGCAAGGTTGAAACAATGCTGGAGGGAGGGTTTTGTATGGGATCACTTATAATGAGGGTAGAAGAGGTCTGTGGCATATGATCAGTAAAATAACAAGTAGTTGAGGCTTTAGACGCCATTCTAGAATACACAGTGGGTGGTTCTGACACAGGTTTTCCTTATGGCCTTTCCCCACTTAGCTAGCTCCATTCGATGACATCCAAGGGAGGCAGTTCTGAAATTGGGTCTTCTTACCAGCATTAAGTTGATTGCAGTAAATGTATCTTTCTGGGTTTTGGAGAGCCTAGGTTTATGGACTCAAACCACCACCGCTGTCCAAATGTAAGGCTCTCACTTCCCACCCGAAGTACTTCCTTGCTTCAGAAGAAACAGGAATAAGAGGGCCCAGTTCCTGCCAGCCATCTGGGAGCTAGCCCCAATAATTATAGCTTATGGTCTGTTTCTTACTTTACCCCTAAATTTTAAATGCTGAGCCCTAGTCAACACAAAACCTTTTATGGAATTCTGCTGCAAAGCAGTTCTTTTTATACTTGCTGAAAATGAAGTTAAAATTAAGGTGCTGGCTCTGGGTTCGTAGAGATTGTAGCCAAGGGAGAGCATCTAGTACATAGAACGTTTCCATAAGCTAACAGGTGCTGTGATGGGGAAATGGAGAGCAGCTAACTGAAACTGGGGGGTAAGAAGGTGGCTGGGACAGGAAGAACTCCTTGAGGAAGCGAGAGTGAACCCTGATATAAAAGACAAGTAGGACTGAACTGAGTAGAGGTTTGTGGTATAAGCGGAATGCTGATGTTGTTGGAAAGGAATAGAACTTCCAGCCACAGAGATTAAAGCAGATAGGACACATTCAATGGTCTAGCATAATATAGTTGGAGCCACAGAGAAGATTCCATTTCATTTCCTGTGAATTTGAACAATAGAGCCATTTGACCCCTAGATCTACTTGACTTCTTTGACATAAGTATCACTTGCAGAAGAAGGAGAGGTGTTACTTTACAGAGTTTCAAGGGTTATATGAGGTTAACACCATGATAGCCCAGAGCTCAGGACCTGTCTTGCAGTAGATGTTCAATTGTGCTGTGCATTCATTTGCCTTATTCATACTCACCCATGCCTACCCTAACTGTGGCTTGTGTTCAGGTATGGATCTCATTTGGATTTCTTTGTGTGTTCCAACTATAGCTGTTTCCATCAAGTGGGGGAAGTGATAGGTCCATATCTCATCTATTCTACTCAATTAGGTTTAGAGGATTCATTCCCAAAATGCACTAACTAAGGCTGATAGAATTCTGATTTCCTGTAGAGGGTAGGAACATGGAATTGAACTGAATACTGCTCTGGGGCTGGAGAGATAGCTCAGAGGTTGAGAGAAGTGATTGCTTTTCCAAAGGTCCTGAGTTCAAATCCCAGCAGCCATATAGTGGCTCACAACCATCTGTAATGAGATCTGTCACCCTCTTCTAGTGTGTCTAAAGACAGTTACAGTGTACTTAGATATAATAATAAATAAATCTTTGGGCCAGAGCGAGCCGAGGTCCTAAGTTCAATTCTCAGCAACCACTTGAACACTCACAACCATCTCTACAGCTGCAGTGTACTCATATACATAAAATAAATGAATACATCTTCAAAGAAAAGAAATCCTTTCCTGCCCCCACACCTTGTTTCTATTAGCCTGCTGGACCCTATGTACTGCCTTAGCAAATCCATCCTCAGGGTGCAGAGTCTACCCAGACCTCTCTTCACTTTAAATCATCTTTGCCATAGCATTATAAGCTGATGGGTAGGCTTCACTATTAATTTGGAAATGCTCTATCTGCTGAAGAGGAGTTCCATTTCTCTAGCACCTTGGCCACTCTAATGTCTTCTCTCAGGGTAGAGAACAATTTGTATTACAATGCTTCCATGGACACTGATAATCTATGAATATTTGTCTGCCAGGGACAACAATGTTCTTTGCTTTGGGACTAACTTGTGACATTAAGGGAGTGGTGATGAGTGGTGTGGCTCATAAGAAAACCTCACTAAACGTCTTCTCTACGTCTCTGATGTTTCTGTTTTTACTCCAGGAGTAGGGATGATGCTATAGTAGACTTATTAAAAGAAAGTCAAATTGGTAAATGGGTTCACTGTTTGAAAGGGAACTAGCAAATCATGTAGCCATCCAAGGCTCCTTTTATATTTCAAGGTTCCATTGTTTGCTTGTCCCTCCCAGGGGACAGATTCATCACATCGATTTAAAGGAAGCAGGATCAGGCAGGACATCTTCCTCAGCGGGAGTCTGCACCAGATCTTCCTATTGCTGCCTTGTCTCTGTCTTTATAGAGTATCAGCAGGCCTTTCCCCTGCAGAATCTCAGAGGTACAAGTGCACCCTAATTATTTTGTTGTCATTCACCCTTGTTGAGTGGAAACTGGCAAGTCCCCCTCAAAAGAAGCTGTTTCCTATGTCTCTAGCCTTCCTGGTCCTTTTCTTTTTGTGTCTGATATGTAATTNGGAAGCCTGCTTTATTCTTCCTGGATTTCATCATCCTAAAACCAGTCATAGTAACTAAGTGGTTCTCTCTTTTCTATCACAAGACACACACCCTGGCATGTGACAGAGTAGCAATTGCCCCACTAGCATTAGTCACAAAGGATGGTGTTCCCTATTCCAGATCTGTGCAGAAACTACCAAAATGATTCAGAAAAGGCACTGATTACCATAGGCTTAGGGAGTCAGGCCCATGAAATGGAAACTTGTCTTGTTTATTTCTGTTTCCCAATATCTGGTTCAGGACTCAGAACCTAGTATCAATCAGAAATGCTAAATATATGAATAGTAACATAATCTAAGAGAATTATAAATTTGAAAAAATGGAAGCTAAAGTAAATGCAATAAAGTATTTGGATTCCCCTATTTAAAAAATAAGGGATTGAGTGAATTTAACAAATATTGAATTTAAAACATGGCAAAGACATAAAGATAGAGTATATTTTATTTACTTTTATACCATGAGACACCATGGCCAAGCAACTTATAGAAGAAAAAGTTTATTGGGGCTTATAGTTTAAGAGTGTGAGTCCATGACCTTCATGGTGGGGAATAGGCTGGCAGACATAATGCTGGAGTGGTAGCTGAGAGCTCATATAATGAGACACAACCACTAGATAGGGGCAGAGGGCAATTGGGAATGGTTCAGACTTTTGAAACCTCAAAGCCCAACCCCTAGTGGCACACCTCCCCCAATAAGGACACACTTCCTATTCCTTTCCTAACAGTTCTACCAACTGAGAACCAAGCATGGAAATACGTGAGCCTGTGGGGGCATTCTTATTCAAACCTCCATGGAATGTGACAGTATTCATGGCCATTACCAGATTGCTAGTGGTGTTCTCTTGCACCTGGAGTTTTGGTGACAGTTTTGGATTTTACAGATGAATGTATTAAAATATATCTATCGAACATTTAGACTTAACAAGGAAAAGAAAAAAAACAAGTTATGCCTAGATCACAAATTTCTCAAAATCAGGACCTGTTGATTATTCCTCTACTCATCCTATAAAGTCTTTGATGCATCATATTCTGCTCAAAATCTTTTGTTCCAGAGTTCAGTCTTTGCATTAGTAAATAGCTTTATTCTGCCTATAATTCCACAGGCTGGCTCATCTCAGTGATGGCTTTATATCTTTTAGTAAAACCTGGAATGAACTGCTCTCAATCATATAGTGATTATCCATTAAGAATATACACATGGACTCCAGCAAAAATATCCCTCTTTCCATAAGTTCCATAAATTCCATGCAATAAAATACTGAAGAATCATGCCACACAGTATCACACATGGGGACTTTGCTGATAACTGTGTCTCCTACCTCCTCTCTTTTTCAGAAGTCTTTTATTTATTTTTTTCTAGTCTTTTGATTCATATAAAAATTCTTGCTGTCTCAAGGCAATACTCTGGCAATGACTTCTCTATATTTCACAATTAGGTTCTGTGAGAAGCAATGCTTACAAACCCACCAATGATTTCTCCACTTGTCCCCTTCTATGATCAGTGGAAACAGCAACGTCTTTTCTATCAGCAGCATACAACTGATGGGAAGCTTGACCAGTAGATAGGTTTCTGTGCTGCTTAGATTTTTATCTCCATATTATTTCAAATGCATAAGTACCCCTCCTGACTTACTACTAGGGTCATGGGAAGAGTGTTCCTGTTGTGTCATCAATGTGAAATGTCCACAGGCTCATGTATTTGGACCCTTTGTCCCCACACTTTGTTTATGGATAGTAGTGCTGCCCTGGGAAATTGTGGAACCTATAGGAAGGATTGCCTAACTTGAAGAAGAGTGTCACTGTGGGGACAGGACCTGAGGTTATAATCTGGTTCTGCTTCTGCAATTCTACCTCAAGATCTCTACTTCCTGTATTCCAAGGTGTAGCAAATAGAATCCTACCCCACAGAGTGTATCTTCCCCACTATTGATAAACTTATATGCTCTGAGACAATGAATCAAGATATATCCTTCCTACTTTAAATTGCTTCTTTCAGGCATTCTGTCACAGTGGTGTGAATGATAACTAATACAATTGTTTTATGTATATAAATGTTTTCTTGAATGTATTTGTGTAGCAAATGCATGCTTTGATTCCAGTGGAGGCCAGAAAAGGGCTTTGGATCCCCTGAAAATGGAGTTACAGATGGTTGCAAGCTGTTGTGTGGGTTCTGGGAATTGAACCCAGGTCCTTTGCAAGAGCAACAGGATTAGCTGCTGAATCACATCTCCAGTCCAAACTAAAACAATTCTTAATAAGCCCTAAAAGGGAGATGTTCTCATTCTGGAGAGATGGCTCAGGGCTTAAGAGTATTTGCTGTTCTGACAAAGGACTCAGTTTGTTTCTTGTATCCATGTGGTGGTCCACAGACTTTTGTAACTCCAGTTCTAGGGGATCTAATGCTCTCTTCTGGCCTCCATGGATACACTGTGTATCTGTGGTCCGCATGTAAAAAAAAAAAAAAAAAAAGCACTCATACACATAAAGTAAATAAATATCTAAGAAAAAATTTAGAGAAAGTGGCTATTCTCTAAGCAGACACCCAAGGGAACTAGAGGAGGACTACGGTTTAGATTTAAGTAAAGATCGCTCTATATCTCCAGGAAAAAGAACAATTGCCTTCAACCCAGGATATCCTTTTTTAATTTCATGGATTTTACCTGTGGGGAATCTCTTCTGGCCTAGTTCAAGACCTGTTGTGAGTAGTGAGAATAAGAACAAGATGCACAGTGCAGTGTGGTAAAGTCAACTGGAAAGTTGGTGGAACATGAACAGGAAGGAATAGATACCCAGGCACAAAGTTGGCAGGATGGTCTGTACAATAGATATTGTCTTCATATAGAACCACCT
The DNA here is from genome assembly GCA_902729485.2 of Mus minutoides. NCBI lineage: Eukaryota > Metazoa > Chordata > Mammalia > Rodentia > Muridae > Mus > Mus minutoides. Next base: position 39,433 of record LR752193.1, on the reverse strand, counting down.
TTTGACAAAGAAAAAAAAAACTGTATAGGATTTAGCAGAACAGACTTTAAGTAGAAGAAATATGTGCTTAAGCATGATTTTAGTATGAAGTCAATGGATAGAAAGTCTTCAGTTACATGTTGACTTTGCATTAGCATATCTATCTTTGGAACTGTTAGTGATTTTCTTAAAGATTAAAGAAAGTACACATGCATGGAAATTAATCAAATTGTAAATAATGATATAAGCAACTTAAAATTTTTCTGAATAATTTAGCTTTCATTAACAGTCTGGAACAAATTCTTTAAAGACAGAAAATTATTACTCCTTCAAAGAAGCTTTAAACTTGATAGAGTGTTATGGATTTGACCAGAACAGTTGGGAAATGAATGGCCTTGTGCTATACGAGGAAGTCTAAACTGACTTTTTATAGAAAGAATAGAATCAAATCTGTATCCTGATCTGTATACTGATCTGTATTGTTTTATATAAAACCACAGACATTGTCAGCTCTTTGGAGGAGCTTAATTCTGTCCAATTAGCTCTGTGTGTTTTGTCCCTGGCACCCATTTTCTCTCAACAGACTAGTTATTTCCTATTGTCTGTCTGCCTTAACCAGAACATCAGTAACTTAAAGGATTTAACAAGGTGGTTTTGTTTACTCAATTATCTCAACTTTCTAGAGCAGTGCCTGGTACATTGAGTTGTAGTCTGTGCAGTTGCAGAGCTATAGACACACAAGCAATGGGAATAGACACACAGTTTGAGTGTCCCGCTTTTCTTGCTTCTATCTGAAATATAAATATGATGCTGGGCCAGATCAGATGCCATAGGAAATGGCCAGGAGGATCTCATACCTTTGCTTCAAGGACACCACTCTATTTGGGATTTTTTAATGTCCCTCAAAGGATCCTGTATCAATAGGATCCTAGCTCATAGAAGATATTAGAAACTTTAAAACAAGGAACATAGCAAAAAAAAAAAAAAAAGTTAGGTATGTGAGGATTTCCCTGAAAGGAGATGGTGGGATGTCAGTCTACTCCTCCTTTTACTTTCCAAGACGCAGAATATGAAACACAAAGAGAAAGCTGGCATACACTCTGTTGGAGATGTATGAAAGGGCATACACTCTGTTGGAGATGTACCAGCCCCAGCAGGAAAACTTAGAGCATTTATTTTAGACATCTGAATTGAAGCAGGTTTGTTGTACATAGCTGAACAAGGAAGCAAGTTTAGCTAATCTGAGATTAGCTAATCTTTTTATAGGGAACCTGAATAGCTGGAAACATCCAGGAAGAAGAAGCTGTGGTTAATACTCTCTGAACATGCTGTCAACATCCACACATAAACCAGAGGAAGGATTTGCATTCCCACGAGTCTACAGTACTGGAGTGCTTGACACAGTTGTGCTCATGCCAATAATATACATAATTTACATCCACTCAGGACTTCATCTGCTCGCCACACTCACCCCAGGTCCATCAACCAACCACAGGCTAAAAACTCATATACTGTGACTTTTTTGTTGTTGTCGTTACAGTAAATGAGATCTAACTTATACAGACACTAAAACATCAATAAGTGTCTACCTTATTAAGTAGGATATATAAATGTCTCTATATAATCCAAGGTCTGTGTGGGTTAAAAGGGGTCCCATGTCCGCACAGGACTTTGGCTGCTCAGTGAGGCAGGATGCAGGAGTTTTGACTGCAAGCACCCCATGCCCACACCGGTCGGGCATCAGGCAGTGTGACCCCACTCCAGGGGTGGGGAAGTGCAGTCTGAGGTACCCACGGACTGTGGGAGCCAGCAGGTTCAAGCCAAGACCATAGTGGGGGCCCAAGGGCTAGCTCTAGCCAGGGGCAAAGGGAAAAGGACAGGAAGAGAGCTCTGGCTGGGTCCCTCAGGGAGGAGAGTCTTTGGCTTGCTCGGTGGGCAGCTTGACTTGTTGGAATCTATGGCTAGGAGTGCAGAGAACCCTCCTGTGGGAGATTAGAAGAGGCTCTCTAGAGGAAGACCTGCTCCATTGTTCTCCACAGTGGCTCCTGAGGAGAAGAGGCAGTCCATGGTTTTAAATCATTTATTGTCATGGTGAAGAGTTGTGATGAGTGAAACCATACCCCACTTTCTCAGGGTGGGCCTGAGGTTAAATACCTTTTGCAGGGAGGAGTGTCTGAAAAGGGGAGCTCAACTGGCTAAGCCCTTCAGGCCTTTAGGTACCTCATTAAAATGGAAATCTGTCTTCGGGCTACATGATCTGTGGTCTACCTGTGGAGGGGCTTGGGGAGTTTTCCTTACATGACTGATGGCCACAGATCTATGGAGTGGACAGCTGAAGCCTCGTGCCAGGAGCTTCATGTCTAGGAGTGTGGCAAAACGCCTACCATGCCTTGCAGGCTACGGTCACTTGCTGGGTCACCGGGGTTTTAAACCTAGCACAACCAGAAACCAAGCTGCCTCTCACAGTCCCACAGGTCTGATCATTTCTCTGTCATTTCCTAATTTAATGCTGCACCCTTGCTTGCAAATATCTTTTCCAAATTCTGTGGTCAAATGGCTTCAGCTAGATATAATCACCAGAGAAAGTGAGGAAAGGAAAAGCCAGAGGACTCCCACCCACCTCATTTTCTCTTCCTTCTGGTTGGAACTCAGCCTTGGTGTTGTCTTCACTGTGAACCCACAGAACCCCTACAGACCTTCTTCCATCCACACCTATCTTATTAAACCTTGTCCATCCTTCCACAATATGTAGACACAGTGAGGTAAGTAGGATCCCCTCTTGGATTATTATTTGCTCTCTTGGCTTGATGTTATATCAGGCTGAATCCAATCCCATAACCAAACCATGAAAGTCCTAATGCTTTGTCCCTTAATCCAGGTTGACATGGAAAATATATTACCTCCTTCCTGACTGATATGCCATCTACAAACTTCTGGTACTCAGAGGAGATGGAATGGGGAAAATTTCAATTATTTCAGAATTAGAGGCAGGTCTAATCAACTTTGAAGTGCATTTATCAAACAGACCAACATATCTCCCCCAGATTCCTTGTGAATATGTTCATGTCCATGTTATGTGAAAATGCTTTGCAGATGTTTTTAGAGTCTAATATCTAATTGTGGTTAAGCCAACAAAGGAACTGCAGCTTTATCCAAAGTTAATTTGTAAGGCTGACATATGACTTTTCCAGATACAGTATCTATCCCCCGACAATATGCTGAAGCCAAAGATCCCATTAAATAAAGTTCAAGTCCTCAGTTATGCAGAAATATAAACAGCCTGCTCAGTGTCACTTGGAATTATATTATCTTTAGGAAGAAAGCAGTATTCTAATATTAAACAGTGCTGACCTCTGTATGCAGAAATTTGAACATGATAAAAGTGGAAATTCTGAAATTTCTTCATTAGAAGATAAAACATTATACTTTCACATAACAGCAGACATACATACATATTTTATCACTAAATCTGTGCTCTTTGTGGAGTCTACTTATAATTAAATAATACACAATGAGTGCTTCCATGGATACTTAATGAGACATGTAACTACCCTTTGTGGCAGGAAGCAGACTAAGCAAGCAGTAAAATTTGTCAAGTTTATACAATTCTCTCAGTGCAGCAAGTTCATCCTCAACTGGACATGGTATTTGTGGTTTTCTCAGATGGCTTGAGATAGGAAACGCCAAATGCTATGACAGCACATCTAATGTAAATCTCCACAGATTAAAGACCTGTCTTTGTCCTCTAGAGACCAAACTAGTAGAACAGATGACCCATGTCCACATAATTACCCCAATTCTCCAAGCCAAATCAAAATTCTACCTGTTTCTATATAAAAAAATGTGATCTTAAAAAAAAAAATTCTACTGGGAGCTGAAAGGATGACTCAGAGGTTAAGAGCACTGACTGTTCTTCCAAAAGTCCTGAGTTCAATTCACAGCAGCCACATAGTGGCCCACAACCATCTGTAATTAAATCTAATACCCTCTTTTGGTATCTAAAGACTGCTACAGTGTACTCACATATAATAAATAAATAAATAAAATTTTTAAAAATAAAAAGTAAGAAAAAGTCAGACCTCTTTGCATTCTCTATCCACTGACAACCTTAGAAATCCAAGCCACATCTCCCTAGTGGAAACCCTATAGTGCAATGATGCATAATTTTGTAGGAGACACTGCCAAGAAAAAAGGTTGTAGAACTGATTCTCCTGAAAGAATAGCAAAAAGCCTCTTTCCATGAGGAATTTCAGCTCACCAAAAAAATATGGTCTTAATGTGTACTTAATTATATTGTGATTAAAAGCTATCTCAGAATACAAGGAAACCAGAAGTTTCTATTTACCCACATAGAAAAATACACCTTCTCTGAAGCATGTGATCCCTGAAATTTCCAACATGCTGGTATTTTGAATTAGTAAGTGATATTTAGCTGGATTTGTATGTAAACAGCTGGGGCAGGGTATGGGACTATATTGACCAGCATCCTTCTAAGATACTGCCCATATATATGGGAAAATGCATTTGAATCAACTACAGACAAAGGACAAATTTGAGAGTAGGTTAGGGGTTAGTGGTTAGGCACTGGTTCTCAACCTTCCTATTGTTGAAATCCTATAATATAGTGGAGACCGCAACTATAAAATTAGTTTGTTTCTACTTCAAAACTGTAACTTTATACTGCTATGAATCATAATGTAAATATCTGATAGGCAGAATAACTGATATGTGACCCCCAAAGAAGTCAAGACATACAAGTTAAGAGCCACTTAGAGGGAAAGAAGTCTCAGACACTATATACCTTTCGCCTTGTTGGTAAAAAAATTAGGACTTGTGAATTTAGAAGTAACACCGAGTTACTCAGCACAATAGAGGAAAACAAACCATGCTATGACTATCATAGAATGGAGAATACCCTTCTTCCGCGGAGCCAAAGTGAGACTTTAGGGAAAAGAGGTGAAGAGGTGCTGTGGGAAGCATTACCCTACCAGAATTGCAGTAAACAAAACATTTAAGAATTGTCTTGTCCCTAGAGGTTTAGGGAAGTGAAGAGGCATTAAGATAAAGAAATAGGCTACATTCAGAGACTTCCAGAAGTCTAGAAAGCCCACACAGTGGTAAAGATGTCTGCATGTTCACCTGCTGCCATGTTTTGATAGCAGATCCTCAATATTTTTATTGGGGTAAAAAGAAGTATCAAAGAGATCATAATTTGCCTTCAGGGATCATCCAACACCTATTAAGATGGAATATTAGCTCCAAACTCTACTTGTTGCCTTGAGCCACATTTTTCTGTGAATATATATATATATATATATATATATATATATATATATATATATATAAATTCTTTCATTGTGCCTCTTAAAATTGGTTCTGCTAGTTTACTTTGCAGGCCCACAAATAACTAAAGCTAAGTGGGTAAAGGATGTTTTCTTTTTGAAGCCTCTGCTAAGGTGAGAAATTCAACCTTGGCTATTAGTGATGTTGACACTAAAACATGGGTCACAGTCCAAAGGAATAAGAGATCATTTAGGATGATCCAAATGTGAATGACCAAAGATCCAGAGCACAGATTCAGCTTGCCCTGAATAACATGCTCCGCTGTGGAAGAAGGCACATGGACTTTTACTAGGAAATATATTGGTGGGATAATAGGTAACTGAGCTACAAAAAATTAGGTGAATCTTCTCTAAATGTCCCAGATGCTGTAGCAGTCTTAGACTTTGCGTTGGTGGAGGCAAGAGATCTGATAAGCTTAGTAGTACATTCCAGGAGCTTTGCCTAATTGTCACAGGAATGTGAGGTCAGGTGCAGAGGTTGAAAGTAAATGGCTGGTATAGATAGCCTATGAAGACATTGGCTTCATTCTATGTTCTGTTTCTCTACAGTCATGACACTGTGCTCAATGTAGATGTGGCTTCTTCAAGGTCTTTAGGTCCACCTGGATTAGGAGGGAAGATGATACTTTTTAGTCTTCATCTATGTTCCAGCAGTCGGAAAGCCAAGCTTTGGTTCTGAGACAGTATGCCCAGTTAACAATGTTGAGTTATCCCTATAATGTGTATAGACAGAGAACACATAGCTGATGTACAAGCTGTGTAAGTGTTAGACTTCTTAGACACAGTTTCCTATTCCTTCTAGTGTCTCTTTCCGGTGCAGGGAATGAGCACATCTGCCTACAGTCTCAGAAGCTGCCCTTCTTAAACAGTATTCACTTCTTTCCTACCTACAGTTTTCTCCTTAATGTACCGCCCCCAACTAAGTACCTCGGTCTTTCCAGGCATAAAAGCCAGAAAGAACCACTGCTAGTTGCTTTCTGTATCCACAGCACATTCTTCTACCCAGGCAAATCCTTCCTCTGGGAGAGACAAAGATATACAAAGGAAGCATGAAGGTATCTCAGCAAAACACCCATATATGTATTTAACAGGATCTTTCATGTATGGCAATGATTGTTTAAAATGCTGGTATTTCAAGTCTAAACAATGGGATCTTTAAAAATAGGTCTCTTGGCCTTCTCTGGTCTCACAATGACATCTCTACAGAAACTAAAGTTTGGATCTTTCCTCTGAGCCCAGCGGACCCAGCTAGGGACACCCCAGGACTTTAAGATCACATCGGGGTTACGCGTGAGTGCAGTGCAGTGGTGGTGTTGGGAGCACCAGGTCAGCGGTTGCCCCCAGGGGCAGGTTCCTAGAACTCCGCCCCACCGGAGGCTGGGCCTCTCCCAGCCAGAGCACCCGCCACCCCGCCATCTTTCCTATGAGCCCAGTGGACACAGCTAGGGACACCCCAGGACTTTAAGATCGCATCGGGGTTACGCGTGAGTGCAGTGCAGTGGTGGTGTTAGGAGCAGCGGGTCAGAGGTTGCCCTCAGGGGCAGGATCCGAAAACTCCGCCCCACCGGAGGCTGGGCCTCTCCCAGCCAGAGCACCCGCCACCCCGCCATCTTTCCTCTGAGCCCAGCAACTCCAGGACTTTAAGACCACATAAGAAGCTCAGGGCCCGGGCCTCAGGCTCTGTGCACTCTCTTAGGCTCTTTCGGGACTCCCCAAGCTATCTCTGGAAGTGAGGTGAGCAGGGGAACACAGCCTCTGTTCTGGCCCAAGCTCGTGGAACTTGAGACATCAGCCAGGAGATTGATAAGGGCCCAGGGCAAAACAGCGGGTCCTTTCTGGTCTGCACCAACGCCAGGCCTCCTCGGGCAGAGATGGCAGGAGGAAAGCACAAGAACAGAAGCAACAGAATCCAAGGGTACTTGACATCACCAGACCCAAACTCACCCACCACATCAAGTCCTAGATACAACAGCACACCAGAAAAGCAGGACATGGATATAAAATCACTGGTCATGATGATGATGGAGGACTATAAGAAGGAAATACAGGAAAACAAAGATAAACAACTAGAAGCATATAAAGAGGAA